>VWZK01003459.1:246646-325330 GCA_013396935.1 Baryphthengus martii | reverse complement strand
GGGGGGGGAGGGAGATGGGACAGGTGGGGGGAAAAGGGGAGGTTTGGGGGTAGGAAGAAATAAAGAAGTAGCAAAGCAAAACAAGGTTTGATGCTGAACAGGTTATTTTTGGCACTAAGCCCCCGGATTTTCAAAATACAGAGGCAACATTAGGATTTCACGTGACTGCCCCTCTTATGCCAATTTTTTGGTATTGTTTTAAATGCAAGGCGCCATTTAGATTTAAGATTGCTGTAGGATTTGCACCACAGCAGATGAACTGAGGTAGGTGCTCTTGTCCAGAATGAAGGTATGAACCAGTAAGATAAAGAGGGACTTGCTTCAGTGCATTTGATGGCTCTTCAGAAGTAGTTCCTGCAACATTCTGCATTCGTTTTTAATGTGTCTGTTAAACAAGGGCCTGGATGAGGCTTGCCTCCTACAAAAACATCCTCAAAACCATCCGTTTAGAATAGAGAGATTTTTACAAAAATGGGAAGAGTCCTCACCACGGACTACTCAGCCATACATGTGCAAGTAACCTTAAATGGTACATAAATTACATTACCACAGATGTTATAGAATCATAGAATTGTCAGGGTTGGAAGGGACCTTGAAGATCATCGAGTTCCAACTCCCCCTGCCATGTTGCCCACCTGTAAACTACGATAAACATGAGGAAGTTTGGAAAGCACATTATTTTGAAGTTTACATAACGACTGTGATCACTACCCGCGATCTTTCACCACAGTGAGCACATACAGAGGTTTTCCATAGGCTCCTGCCACAGCACCAATGATTCGTTTGAGGCAGAACTATGCAGTGTCTCTTTTTATCTCTACTGCTCTCTCCTTAATTATACTATGATATTTAGAACCTACTCAGAATTACAAAGGTACTTCCAAGTTTTTTCTACAGTATTCACAGAGCAGAACTTGAGTGTTTAGATCCTTAATTTATTATACAAGATCCAGTGGAAATAGGAGGGTGTCATTCTCTCAGTTAAATCTTCACAACGGGAAATTTAAGGAACAAAAAGAATAAAATCAGAAATATCTACCCATTTCATCCACCTACTACAGGAAATTTAGAAGTTGAGAATTGGAATTTTTTTTCAAAACAGTGTTAGATGGCACTTTAACGGGTCAGAGGTAGACCTCCACTGATTTCAGTCAGAGAGTTGAGCAGCCAGAAGTTGCACTTCCTGGGGTCTCAGGTCAGACCTCCAGCAAACAAAGAGCTCATCAGTAGTGAGAACCCAGCCATACAGACAAAAGCAGGAATTGAGGATGGGAAGAGTTGATCTGAGCACTGTGAGAGAGACCCGACCCAGCTCTCCTTTCCATACCTCAACTTACTTTTTTCACGCGGCTCCCTTGCTAATTCCTTGTGTACTTACAGAATACAGAAGAAACAATCAAATCCCTAATTTAGCACAAGGACAATTTTCTGTTTAATGAGGGATCCAGCAGTTCTCTGAAAACAGCAGAGCATGATCACATCACTGAAGGCTCTACATGCTACACACATATGCGAGCAGTGCTCACTTAAATTCCTGTAGTGCTGATATTTCCTAACTTCCAAGTGCCTTATTCAGACAACAGTGACATTTTAAATACCGGGTTTGTGTCTTATTTTCTACTGTTATTGTTATAGTAACAAGCTCAAACCCAGAAATCCTATATTGACACACCATGTGGATTTCTGCTCCACATCCAGAAGAGCCAGGACCAGTTGTCCCCTTGCCCTTCCCAGGTTCTCTGCTTGTATGTGCAAGCAGCCATTCCCATCTCTTCCCTCTTACCTTGCCTCTACATCTATGTCAACTCTTAGTCCTGGCACTATTAATTAGGTTAGAGGAGAAGAAAAAAAAAAATCTTCAAAATTTGCATACTGGAAACAGGTGAGGAATGAGTATATAAGGGTGTGTATGAACCTCTTCTAAGGCTGAGAGGTTGTATGAAAGCCCTATTCTTGCTCCCCATTCTTTCCTTCTCAGCCATCCCTCCCTTAATCCTTTCTCTCCTTTCATACCTTTTATATTCCTTCTCTTTTACTTCTGTTAATAAGTTTCCCTGTGTTCTTTCCTTAAACTTTACCTGCATCCCCAGAATAAAGGATTTAAAAAAATAAACCAGCAGAAGTACACAGCAAAGAAGACTGATGTCTTTAATTGTACAAGCTTCTCCTTTGTCTTCCTTTACATATATAGCTCTCTTCAGATGGCAATTACTCAGGGCAAAGAAAGTCCCTGGGCTCTAGACGTGTATCTTGGAAATGCCTGGCATATTTTATCTGTTACTATTGGCTAAAACCCACATAGTAATAATAGTCATTTTGTTTGGTTTTATTTCCCACGTTCAGCATGCAACCGCTACTTGGGCGAACGCGTTGCTATGACAAAAGGCTTTCCCCTTGTGCAACAAAATTTGGCTTTGACAGCTACTGCAAGGGTTGGAGAGGACCATCAATTGATCAGGTTACCTTTTTTCATCGACAGCTTTTTGTAGATCACTCTAGAGCAGTCCACTTAAAAATATTATTTACCGTCTACAACATTCGCCGCCTGCTCCTCAAGCTTTACGGTATTCATGGATCATATAGCAAAGAATGTGTGCTAGGGACGTTTTCAGGGTTATAGGTGAATTCTAAGCTTGTATTTTAAGAGCAGGTTGGAAAAACATAGCCCAGTTGCTAGACGTTTCTTTGTTTAACTTCGCTCTACACAAAATCAGCTCTATTTCTTTGTCTTCCAGGAGAAGGCTGGCCTCAGAGGCAAAATACAGTGTAATATGTCAAAAATGCTCAAGTGCAATATCTGATTTGTATGGAGTTTTTAAATGCTATATTATTTAAAAGAAAAAAAAAAAAAGTTAACTCGAAAGCCTGTTACAGCCTAAGACGATAGTACAGCCTTGAGGAGGGCCTGATAATAACGATTGTAAACAGTGAATCTTCACTGAAGATGGCATCCATGGCTCAATTTCAGGGGAACTGCAACCTAGAGCTGTATTTTTGGACTTTCTTTTGCAATGAAGAGGATAAACCGCTTTTATATTTTCAAGACAAGCATTTGTGCTCATGGGAAGAGTTTAGAAAATGTGAAATCAACATTAACCCATAAAGCAATGTCTGCCCAAATGCACAAAGATGTTGAGAAAGCAGTCTTAAAGATGCCACCAATTTACCCCTTCCAGAGCTTAATTATAAGCAATTTAGACACCTATTAAGAATGATTTAATTGCAACATTATCATCCTTTCACTTTTCACACTGTTTATAACAATTTGAAAAGGAGATGGAGAATCACAGAGCTGCAGATCTCCTAGGCATGATACATCACTCTCAGCAGATCAAGGGTGATTTCTGGAAGAAATCAGGCCCTTCTTCTGTTACAACCTGACTTAGTCCTGCACTCTACCAATTCTACTCCAGTCTCTCTCTCTCTCTTTTTGCAATCCAGGCAGAGCACTAAAATCACATCTGCCCTGGTCATACCACAGGGCTGCTCTCTCTGGCTCAAGTGATGATGTTTTTCAGTTCTGAGGCCACCTATTAACAGAGGTAGCGTGGTGTTGGACACAGGTCGTTAGATCTGCTCACATCTCCAAGCTTTGTTCTTGCCTACCGAATACTGAAATTTCCTTTTCTTGAAGGACAAGATTCTGACATCACGACGTAAACCTGCTGCTGACAGAACTTCTGGATGTGCCAGCGGCGGCTCAGCTGAGCTCCGGGGACAGGAGTGGAGCTGGACTTGTCTGCTAGGGGCCACCCACCCACCCACTCTGCATTCCCAGTCTGCTGCAAGTAAAATCTCATTTGGTTCTCCAAACATCGAGCCTTGCCTTCTGGAAAGCAAGCAATATTGTTTCCTCTATTCATCCCAACTTCAGTCCTGATACTGTTAGAGACAACTTGAAATAGGAATAGAAATGAGATGAAACAAGAGCTTAACCTTGAACATCTCAAACTTCAAGTGGTTTTAAAGCTGTAGAGTCAAACACAGATTTCCACAGAAGCTGTTAATTATTTAGAGTCTTATACACAATACGGGGGTGTCATCACACAGGAAGAGGCAAGATACACCACGGTTCTCCAGAACAGGAACCCATTTGCAGGGTTTTATAGGAATTCCAGTTTTTACATCATGACAATTTCTAGACTTTATGCTTCCTTAGATGGACACGGAGAAAACAGAATGAAGATGGTTGGATCAAAATGGCGGAAGGAGATGTTAATTAGAATCGGAACATTAACATCATATAATTCTCATTACTCTTTCAAATAATGTTTGTTACAAGAAGCAATACATTGTCGATACAAATCTCAATAGGAACGTGACTTAATACCATGCAATTGGCTTTTGATCAAATTCCGCTGGAGCAACTTCCCCGCCATCTGAGCAGGTTTTTTGCTAAATGCCACTGAAGTGGCGTCTCTTCAAAACAACACTAGAGAAGGTTTTGTTTGGTTTTGTGCTTTGTTTTTAGCACGCCAGTGACTCCAGCAGAACGCACCGCCGCCTGGAAATAATAACGGGGAGATGTGGTACCTCGGAATGATTGTGGTCAGATAGCGAGAGGTTTGTGAAGCAGACTCTTTTTTTTTCTGATATAAAGATCTCGTGTATTTGAGTCCAGCATCCATGTAATATTGTCAACTACTCAAGAACAACAAACTACCATATGTCATGCAACCCTGCCTACACTGTTTGGAAACCAGCTAATACTTCTTCATTTACTGCTTTATACGCGAAGGGAGGAGGAGGAGAAGGCTGGAACTATCAAGCTCTTTTTCCTATTCTTTGAGAAACTTTTGGTCGCTGTAGTAATCAAACAAAGTAATATTTAGTCATGAGTACATCTGAAAATAAGCTACAGACCTCAACCGCTACATCAGGTAGTAAAACTTGAAGTGCTCTCAAATATGGTTTCATTCCTGATTTCCTTTGCGTACACTGGTGCACACTTTGAGATAACCAACACTGAACTGCATACAAATTAAATTTCCTATCATTTAGTCACAAAATATACAATATTTGATAAATCCATAAAGTTAAAGGGCATTATGATACCTATGCTATTCAAAATTATCCACCTGGGAGGAACCTCCCCTGTGAAGAACAGATTTAAGATGGCATTTCCATCTTCTAGTGAGAATTTCTCAGACTTTATCAATTCGACGCTTATTTTTAGCAGCATACTAAATATGCCACATTTCTTTTATTTAGTAGTGAAGTTGGGTCTACAAAAGACAGGATAAAACCTTGAAACCAGTGAGAAATGTTTTCAAAATGAAGGCTCAAAATCATTTACTGCCAAAAAGAAAGAAATAGTAATACAGGCAATTTTAATTTATACTGATCGTGTTCCAAAAGAACCTTAATTTAACAGGTAAACGGTATCAGTGATTCTGTAAATTTATAGACAGAAGCAAATCTCCGGCAAGATTTGATGGGAAGATATGTTATCTATTGTTTCCACTCCTAATATACATGTGTAAAGCATTTACTAGTGTACTGCTTTATAAACAGCACAAGATGGAAGTATCTGAACACTTAGGTTGTCACCTTAAAACAAACTGTCACACATTTTTCTTCACACATTTGAAACCCAACTTATCAACCTTAACAAGTGTTGTTATCAAAAGAATTTTGGTGCCTTTGTTCTTTCCCTTTTGCAAGTAAATTACACTTTTAGGATTTATTAAGACAAGAAACAATTTTTGAATAGCAGGTCAAAACTCTCTATGGAAAAATTCTCATTACTTTCTAGCCTGAAGCAGTATTTACCACTCCAACTTATCCATCTTTTTCCTGTTTTTTATATATCTATATTTCCAGAATCTTGTTTCTGTGCCTAATGCTATAACATTGCAGCAGTTTGTTCAAAGCAACACTCTTATTTTTGCTCTTAGCCGGTGCTATACAAACCCTGATCAATTATTGAAGTGTAAGCCCTGAAGTAACACAGCCATTACTGCAGCAGGCAGATAAAAATGGAACACTTTTAGCTACAGTATATTTACTTTAGAGTTTCAGCAAACAAACCAACAAGTTAAACTACCTTGTCTTTCACTTTGTTTGATGTACTAATATTTCCTGCCTGTTCAAAAGTCTTTCTTTTCAAACAAAGTTACTGAAATGTTATGGCTGCTTGTTTGTGAGAATACCTAAGCTTAAATATTTGCATGAAACAGCCTTGAGATACAGAAAAGGCAGCATTAAAGAAGTACAAATCTAATACAGAAGCTGCTATCTGCAGTGCCATAAGAGCCACAGTTTGGGTTTTTTTTATGAGCTGTTTGGTATTTTAAGTTCGCCAAACTGCAGAGCCTGCATATTGTAATGACATTAAAAATGATGCTGGGAGGTATCTTAAACAACAAACAACATCACTGAGGAAAGCAGTCATTAAAGAAAAGAGAAAAAAAAAATAATCAAATTAGAGGTGTTGGAAATTTCTCATGAAAATCAACTGCTAATCACTTATGGACTTTTCTCCTTCTGCAGCTCACTTCTTTACTCACCAAGGAGTGCCCAAGATGTAATTTTTTGTTAAACTGCCTTCTTATTTAATGATACAGAGTCTATGCGATAGCGACGCCAGTTCAAGACTACAACTATTCATCTTCTGACGGTGCTGCATGTGCATCTGCACACAAGATATAATGTTTTTCAGTTTAAATGTCTGTTCTGGGTTTTAAGGACTAAATGATAGCAAAGATGACTGGAAACGTTCCAGATTCTCCTATATAAACTGCTTAGCAAAACCAAAAATTAGTACTTACGCTACAGAACTAATAATGTTTGACATTTGCATTTTATCACTTACGCTATGAAGAGCGGGAAGAACTTGTCCCAGGAAGTTTGAGGGAAACTATAACAACTCCGTTTTAGAAGCGGATGCTTAAAAAAAGCTTGTAGAGTTTTGCTCAGTTCTCAGCTGTTCCTTTTTTTTTTTTTTCCAGTTCCCAGAGGAAAGCAGGCTGCGTGGCTTGCAAACACCATACGTGAACAGCTTATGAAAAATGATCTCATGAATACCTAAGTATGTCATCACATCCCACTTGAAGGCATTTGATAACCGGCTGGAGTAGCCACGACTAAAAAAAAAAGCTCTATGTACTTAGGTGTTTTCATAGAGTTGGACAAAAAAAAAACCACGAAAAGAGCATTATGAAGAGGTGCTCTTGGGATTTTTTTTGATGCTCTTTACAGGCAAGAGTGCGTAACGTTTGCATTCGTGAAAATTGTCAGAAATATTTTCACTGACCTTGGAGGTGCTACTTGTTCATACCAGCAGCCTGTACAGGGCCACATAAGGGGAGATCACATCATTTCCTCAAATATAGTTCCTAACATCGATTCTAGCTTTGAAACTATGACAAAGAAGGAACCATTCCTTCCCAGCCACAAAGAGAAAAAAAAAAAAAAAGGCAGCTAGTGCTACCTGCAAATCATAGAAAGCGGGTGCTGCTGTGATCCTACTAGAGGAACTCCAGCTGATAGGAAAGAGCCAGGTTGGAACTCTGTCCTTGTCCAGATGTGCACAGATCAGCTCTGCTCTTTCCACACCGCTTTTTTCTCACTTCTGGACACGAGATGAACTTGAACCCTTCAAACGTGAGGCAGAAAACACAAGTAAATGCAGATACGGGCACGCATCCATACAGCTGTTGCAGAAAGTAAAATTTCACAAGAAAAAACACCAGATATTTTTTTCAGCCACATCTATGGGCAATTACTAACCACATCAAACCGCCTCTTTTCATTCTTCATTTCAATATATCTTATTTTTTTAAAAATGGAAACCGTAATGAAGGTAAACAGCTTCTTTATCTTCCATCTTATTTTTATTTTTATAACCAGGACATCTGAGCCTGGTAACATGTTCAAGGTATGCCTCAAATACTTGGAAGCAAAAACCTTTTCATTTGAACATTCGATTCACTGAAAGTGAGGTAGCCAATTTGTTGTTGCAAGCGTCTGTGCTATTATTTTTAGAGCTTTCTGGCAGACAGCTTATGAAAGGTGGTTTGTATAAAGCAGCAACATAATTTGAAAAAGTGCAAAAAGGGAATCTATAGCGATGCGTGTCTTTGTGAAACCGGTCTTTATTTAAATAGCGCGCTGGATTGTAGGAACAGGCTGACCGGATTTATGAGGTGTGAAGCTACGTCTCATAATGATTAACATTAGAATCACAATTTAGACCTGAGGTCAGACTCCAGATACTACATCCACCTTCTTATTTTTTAGAAAACCTGGAGCTCGCATTTTTATTACAGCCTTTATTAAACCAAAGATGCTGTTGAGTTGGCTGCTTGTTTCAAATGAGTCGGGAAAGCAGGATCGGGTCTTTGAAACTTTACTTCTCTTCACTGCTACTCTCACCCGTGCTTACCTTTTCTCAGAGGAGCTCTGCATGCTTATGTGGGGACATACAAAAAAAAAAAAATACCTACTTTTTACAAAACTTATCCAAAATAACCCAAAAAACACTGGTAGCCTCTCTTGCCGCCACGTATTTTAGACAGATTTGCAAAGAAACAGCCACGGTGTGAGTTGTATCAGATAAACAGTTCTCTAAACCCTGAATATTCTGTTATTCTGGGTAATCATCCTTAACAAAACAAAATTTGTGCTTATTTCTTGTCTTTTACAACTGTGTTCCCTAGTGAGGGCCACTAGAAGAAACTCTGCCTTGGGGAGGGGGTCACAGTGTTGCACCTGAAGAACAAAAGATCCTCAAGCACAGGGTTCAGCTGGCTGGAGAGAGCTTGGGGAGGGAGTGGAAATCAATGGATGCTTTGTTTCGACATTTATCCCACGGTTCACACGCCATCAGCAAGAATTTCTGGTTGGTTGGTGACTCCTAGAAGCCCTTCTCCTGCAGGCAATTCAAAGATCTCAGAGTCACAAGAAAGCTTTGAGTCTAACACGGCTACATAGACTGGTTATTCTGAGCAGGCAACAACTCTTTTTTTTTTTTTTTTCTTCCATTTTTCAGGGGCACAAGGTCTATTGCACACGTGTCCTATAATCTTTCTGCGCACATGTGGTAAATCTGGCGTTCCCTGGAGCTACCAGACTTACTTGCTGAGGGCAAACGTGACCCACGCTGACCTGCAGGACACCAACTATTTCACACCCTCAGAAAACACCCCTGTGCTGCTCCTCCGTGTGCCCAGAAAGACTTTGCAAACTTAGCTGCAAATGAAAACTTCCATTCCAACCCCTCCAGGATACAACAAAGGGGAAAGCAAAGTTAGACAACGTGGGACTAACTCCACGAGTACATGGAAAACAATTATTAAAACAATAAACCCCATCTCCTCCCTCAAAACCCAATAAAAATACGGTAGCAAGCTGTAACTACAATCCTGCTCTTTCACCTCTCTTCCACCTTCACTCCTGTTTTTGCATTTCGTATTTTTTCCTCTACAGAAAAAGAGACGGAATCAATTTATATCCATCTTTTCATTTTGCATAGTTTTACTTATGACTTAGGATATTGAGATCATAGAATCATAGAATGGAAGGGACCTCTAGAGATCATCAAGTCCAACCACCCTGCCAGGGCAGGAGCACCCAGGGCAGGCCACACAGGAACAGATCCAGGAGGATTTTGAAAGTCTCCAGGGAAGGAGACTCCACCACCTCTCTGGGCAGCCTGGGCCAGGCTCCGTCACCCTTACAGGAAAGAAGTTTCTCCTCATGTTGAGGTGGAACTTCCTGTGTTGTAACTTAACCCCATTATTTCTTGTTCTGTTGCTGGGCACCACTGAAAAGAGATTGTCCCCTTCCTCTTGACCCCCGCCCCTCAGATATTTATAGACATGAATAAGATCCCCTCTCAGCCGTCTCCTTTCAAGGCTAAACAGCCCCAGTTTACTCAGTCTCTCTTTGTTTGAAGACTAGAAGTAGCTGAACAGGTGGATCCTAACGTAGATTCACATTTCCAAAGGTTACTCGAAGCAAATCACAGGTAAATGGCTGAACCAGGAATCCACGACTACCTCAGATATTTGTCAGATACTGAAATCACTACAGGGCGCTTCGACAAACTCATCTCCTAGATCTCTTTTAAAAAAAGAAGCCCCTATAGAGATGTACAATGGTTTCCTGACATTTTGAATGTCAAAAAAACCCCCTTATAAACAGCAATCCTAATGATGTCCCATGAAGCACCATCACCTAATGAAAGGATGAATGTCTTCAGGTGGTAGGCTGAATGGTTTAGTGATGACTGGGCTGCGCCGCACAAAGATAAGGGACGGAAAAACCATAATACCATAGGAAGGAAGTTGGAAGGAAGTTTTGAGGAGAAAAAAAGTGAATGCCCATTACTACCTATGAATGCACACAATCTGAAAAGACAATTAAGATATCTCCATTTTAACTAGTTGTCCATTCAAATGAAAATTGACACTCAATTTACATTTCTCATCGACAGAAGTCCCGAAGCACATACCATGCGAAAAATTCAATTCAGAAACATTTATAAAACCTCTTGATTGCATACTAAGTATTCTCTTGATCTTATGACACTTGACCTACTGTGGGTACAACAGAGAATAACTCTAATTTTGAATATTCATTATATCTTTTAAAAAACCCCAACCCAACCCAACATTTTAATGTCACACAGCAACAAAAGCTATTCACGGGCCAAAGCCTAGTCACTTAGGTTTACCCTAGGCTGATGATTATACATCAAAATGTCAGAAGATATGTATTTACCAAGTTTGATGAAGAAAATCTGACAAATACTATTTAAGATAAGTGGCATTTTCTCCTAATTGTTTTCAGATGAATGAATGAGAACCTAATGCCCTGCTACTTTGGTGGAGCACTAAATGGCTTCAAAAACTCATGTTTATACAATGCATGGATACACATTCTAAAAGGAGAATTGAAACAGATACGCCCGGTGATAAATGTATCTTGGGTCTATAGTCAGAATTTAAAAAGAAAACGAGAAAAAAAAAAACCACCCCAGATTAACCAATCGTTATTTACGTTTGTTTGTTGTCTTTTCTCAGTTTGATATGTCGTCTCCATCACCCTCATTTTCTTGGCACTGTTGTGGTTTTGAAAATGTTTTGTAAATGTTTCAGCTAGCACCAAATTTATTTAAATGACTCATCTACTCTAGGTGGATCACAGAGCAAACGCAAACTCTTCTAACAGTCTTCCAGGGTGATATATGCAGATATTCTATTAAAAAAAGCAACCAAATATCTGAAGTTTCTATGCGTAAATACTTGCCCACACGTATTTAAACTCAAATCCCCGTGTGCTCTCATTAACATCACAGGTTCATGTCGTAGAACTTGTCATTAGTGCAAAGATGCACAAAAAGAGATCGCGATAGGAACAGGTCTTCTGCTGAAATGTTGAGTTATCCATAGCCTCTGAAAGGAGTCCTCTGAAAAAGGGACTTGTGTTATCGTGCCCAAGCCCATCATCCACTCTGTGACCCTAGTTATATCCATCTCTGTATTTACACACACATATAGCAATATCTGAACCATATTAAATACCGGAGGAGATCAGTTGTAGCGACAAGGAACGGCTGCTGCCTCCAGAAAGCCACCTGAAGCACTTAAAACTGGTTTAATTTCTCCAATTATGTAGCTCCCTGATTAGCCTTGGGAGAAAACGATCTGCGGTGGCCACGTTAACACTCAGTTTGCTCTCCCGACGTAACAGCTCAGTTGCGTGGCTCATAGCATCTTGGAGATAAGGCATCTCCTGCACACTCCATACCTCAGCTGTTGAGCGTAAGTCAAGTTTCAGACGATCTGATCCATAGCTTTAAAGCTGAGAAACATGGTTTCACCACAAAGCTTAACTCAAGCCAGAGTAGAGAATTTAACAGAGAATTTTCAATTAGCTTTGAATAAATCTGTCATTTGATTTTGCACAGCTCTGGATAATGCTTCCTGGAATAGTCAGAATAAGAAGCAGAAAAAGTTACTTATTACAAGATGGACTTTTATGCAGTAATTTGACTTGAGAAGAAAGTACCAGAGGTCTTAACAGGCGTTTTCTTACGAGATGTCCAGCTGAATTTTTCATGCCAAAGAAGATTTAGGTGAATCTTGGTATTTTATTCCTCTGCGTTAGACGTCTACTCCAGAAATCTGCACTCGGTGCTTTCAGATTTCGGCCCTAGGACAGAACTCATTTGTTCAATGAACTGGAAGGTAAGAGAGCACAGGACCGCATGAGGTACAACGGGATGCTGAAAGATCAGAACTAAACAGCCTCGGCAAAGATCTGTAAGGATGCTTGCCTTCCACTGAACCTGTTAACTGCAAATATTCTCAGGCCATTATAATAATTAAGGAGTATTACAGTTCTCTTAGGAAACTGGAAAGCCAGCAGTTCACTGTGAAAATTGCCATTTCACCACATCATCTGCTTCAGAGCAAGGGAGGACGAAGACCGAGAGGAACACACTGCTACGGAACAGACAAAGGAATGTCAATGGGTAAACTGAGCGCTGTGACAAACCCTCTTTTACCACTAGATGTGGACAACAGTGGAAAATCAGAGATGGTCCATCCATCATTACGAAAAATAGCAAAGAGCAAGAAATTATCCCTGGTTTTCTATCATCGATTCATTCTCCATCTTCCACCTACAAAGGTCCAGCAGGAGCCCAGAGGACAGTCTGGCTGCAGTGCACTCAGGCTGGTGGCACTGCAGAAAATGAGGCCGGCACTGAAGCCTACCAAAGGCAATAGAAAAGTCCCATTCATTTAAATGACACTTGGCTCAGCCTCTCGGCAACTGGTGCGTCAGACACTCGGCCGAAAACCCACTGGCAAAGTCAAGCAGGATGGCTGTGCTTCACAGCCACCCTCCTCTCAGGTAGATCAGAAGGACAGCAGCTTCTGACCTCGCCAGTTGTCCCGGCACTGGAGGTGACAGCACACACCTGAGAATCAAATGGGATACTCAGCCGTTGTAAACTAAAACCCATCGCAGCTGCAACACCGCAACTTCGCCTTTGAGACAGAGCAAGCACATCCACGTACAGGGGCTGACCCTTCCGCTTCTCTCTGTCATTCACTGTTAGGACTCGGTGTACAACCATCTTCGTTTGACAAAGGAGGTCAAATTTGTACCTCTGCTTTGCTCCCAGTAAGGAAGGATCTGCTCTGTCGAAAGTAGTAATGCAAAAAATCACTTAATTAATAGCTGGACCGAGTATAATCTGGGGAAAGTATTTCTGACAGATGGTTTTCATTCCCTTTGCAAAGCCCAGTGCTTTCAGCTGTCTTTTACAGTTCATACCTTACTAGGCACAAAATCATTGAGATTTTGTCCAATTAGTCCTTGTTGGCTCTTTTAAAATATTTGGTATGACTCTAAACCATATATATGTATCTCCCACACATGCGAACGATTCATGGGCTTTGACAAAAATGTCTTCTGTAAACGCAAACATTCGTGTTCTATCGCTAGATTTTGTTTCTACACAATGAAAGGAAAATCGAAAATCTAGCAGAGAATGCCATTAGAATGTGCTCAGTTGTGTGATCGTTTGGCAAAATGGACAAATGTCTCCTAAAGAGTATGTTGAGGTTCCCCAAACAAATTTTACTGGTAACATAAGGCAGGTTGGAGTAAATTCCAGCCATGAAACTCTAGTTCATTAATTTTCTACACCAACTGTCTCTTGCTAATTCCACTCACATAATAAACAGCCTAATAAAAATATACTTTCCTTCTCGGTCTACATCTGAGAATATTTATAGATGCTGCGTAACATCGACAGAAATTCGGTCGCTTTTTGTAATTTAACAGAAATTTGAAAGAAGGGTTACGCTCACACCAAAGCGCAGGAGCGATACCGTGCTTTGTGATTCTAAGGTGATGTAATTTGTCTACTGCTGTTTCTGCCAACTGGTGACCAGACACTAGAGCCGACTTAACCAGTAAGCAGAGTCTACCATCTGGTGGCTGGAGTTGCTGAATATACGTCCTACACATTCCTGCATCTAGATTCAAATGGGACCTCTGTCACCGGTAGACGGCAGTTTTCACCGGAGCAATGAAGCACCTTCAGTTTGATAACCTTGTCTCCCTTGAAGATTTTGGGTTGGTTTTTTTTTAAAATGTAGTTTATATCCACCTCCATAGCAGCTTTTCCAAAAACCTGGGCGAGTTTCTTGATCTTTTGTTGGCCGTTCTTTTCCTTGGACTCTGATTAATAACTTTGTGCATAAAAATAGTCCTGTCATAGTACCTGATGTTAATTGACCAGCAAATTAAATTTTATGAAATCTTAACATCAGCCTAACCTGACAACTCGCAGCCTTTTTCTCCTTGCTGTTCACTCTCTCTGCTATACAAAGACTCATTCCCAGAATGTCATACATCACGATGGGAACGGCCACCGAAACCAGTGCGTAATTTTGAGCGACTCACCATTCACGCTGTAGAGTAAACACGGCAATATCACATTTTAAACACACACGTAGCCAAACGACCCGAGGTATTCATGGGTGTCGTAGACGTACCGGGGGCTAATCAAAGTAAAAAAACCAATAAAACACACTTGTTCCTGGTGATTAATCAACACGTACTCGTATTTCACATTCATCCAATCACAGGTGATTGGCAGGGACCGTATGATAGGAGTCAGCGTAAGAACTCCGGTTTCATTTACCTGTTCAGATCTGCTTTAATACACAAACAGAAAGCTGAAACTATCTTCACACGAAGGTAGAGGACTGAAACGCCCGCAAATAATTTAAACCGTATTAGTGTATGATAATGTTGACAGTAACAAGATAGGAATGACTGAAATAATCTAAACACTGTGGCAGTAAAGTGGCTTTTAAGCACCTAAGCAAAAGATCACTGCCAATCGAAAGACATCCAAAAAGCAGGAAAAAAAATGTGGGATGTTCAAAAAAAAGATAGAAAGGATGAGTGGATCACAAGTTTCTATTGTGCCTCTCAAAGCACGGGTTAGCGTTTTGCATATTCTCTTTTCTCTGCAATGACTGCACCCGATTAGTCTCTTCGACACCCGTTCTAACAATAGGAAATGCTATCCACAAAATGGGTTATTTCACACAATGAGAGAAAATCTTCCTGAACTATCTTCTGAAAACGATGTACAAAAGGCTATTAAACAACATGCATCTGGCAAGTCAAATGGTTCAGATGGCACACAAATAAATCCACATACTATTGCTGATTTCCAACTATTAAGACATCTGCTGAAAATCCTCCAGTTAAATAGGAGCACAAAACAGCTTCTTCCAGACTTGATATTTCCCTTATCTATCACGGAACCGTCGAAGGAGAGGGGATCAATCACCGTGCCTAACAACCAACTTGGTAGCTCCTTCCCAGCCACGGTGGGCAAAGGCATCGCTCACGTGGTGCTGTTCATTGCTACTTCTTTTTTTTCCCCCTGGTTGGTGTCCTGTCACTTGCCAGGGTCAGATAAACAAGGATAGCCGAAAAACGGATCGCGATTCTTGAGAAATCCATTGTGAACCAAAGAGGCAAATTCTCTTACGTGGCTTTAATTAGACAGAGTTCTGCTTAGGTCAGGCGTAACTAACCAAAAGAAAAAAAAGCCAGGAACGTGCCAGTACACGAGTGGAAGAGCAGAAATCCCTCGGCATCAACGCCAGATCCTACTGCCTTAAGATTCACATCATCATTCCATGGTTAATGCCTTACTATGATATTTTGACAAGGAGAGGATCTAGACACCGAGGTGTAATGAAACTGATTAAAGCAATAACAAAGTCTTACAAAGCAGCATGCAGAAACTACAACTGAAAACTACTGTCATACACCAAGGAAGAGTCATTTAAGGACACAGACATTAGCGATAAAATACTCTTCATGCAAAAGCAGTCAAAAAAAAAAAAAAGCTCCCCCCGGTGCAGGTGCCAGCCCCAATCCTACCCATCACCTGCCCACCCTAAGGAAAGTTTTTCTGGTAGGAAGGACTCTCTTTACGCTCCACTTCAAAATTAGTAGGCTATCTTAGTTCATAGAGGAATAGAGTATTTAGAATAATTTTTGTTCTGCAGAAAGGAAATTGGATGATAGATATTCTACCTCCTCTATCTGACAAGCTGTGGAAGACAACTACAAGCGGATGATTTAACTTCTTTTTTTTAAAAAAAAACAACCCAAACCATACAAACCACATGCAGCACTGAGTCTGAGACTTTACAGTTTGCATATGTCTAAGGGTTGATGCACTCCTATAGTTACCACTTTTAGACACTATATAGCATTTGTACTGAGACTTATACCTACAAACCTATTTAAATATAAAATTACAGTCTCTCATTTGAGGAGTTCCATGATCACAGAGGCTGTGCTCACACCGAGCAGCAGACAGCTTCATTTTAATCAATTTTCTGAAGAACAAGAACTAATACAGTAAGAGTAAAGGAACTTAATTTGACTCAGCAGAGTCACTGTGGACCACTTATGTTCTTTTTATTCCCAGTACCTGCAAAATCTCATTGGAATCAACAGTAAAACTCCACAGTGTCTCTCCAGGATTGTTTATCATTCCCTGACTTACCAACCACCACAAACATTCATATTCCTGCTGAAAGCTATAAAGCAGGTACAGGCACAAATGCAAACAATTTTGGGATAGATTCTCCTTATTTTCCTCAGGGAACAGGAAAACTAAAGACAACTCTGGCAGCAAAATACATTACCACTCCAAAATGTCCAGGTGTTCAGGAAAGGCAATGAGTAGCCCAGATATTCGAGTCCACCAGGCTCACTGGAAACTTGCTGCCTGAAATCCCTGAAGGAAATACACCTAAGGAAAGACCACTAATGATGATCAATTTTTAATTTTCCCCATGAATTGAATTATTTTCATTATGCTTATCACAGAGATATTTTTAAGGCTGTGCGATTTGTATCACAGCTTGCAATAGATTATCTGATGAGATAGCTGAACACTAGAAAGAGGAGGAAGAGGAGATGTAAAAGTGGGGAAAAAGAAAGAAGAAAGGAAAAACCAAAAGCAGAGAGAACAAAGAAAAGAGAGTCATATATATCTCACAGTTGAGCAATAAGACATCATTACCATCAAGAAGCTCCTGATAAAACAATCAGAGTTGAATTAAGGGAGGTTGGAAGCAAAGCGAGCAAAGGATTTAAGATTAATTTTGTGGTTTAAGACTTAAGGATGAGGAGAAAGAGTATGACGAGTTCATGGTAGCACCAACGCTGCTTTGTAAGCCTTTGTGGCAAGACCCACCTGTGTCCATCATATTCTACCTTTCCTCTCCCATACTGAACATTTTTTTCTCACCCTGCTGCACTGAGCACCACTGTTATCTCCTCGTTCCCATCTCAGATTTCGTTTTTCCACCATTATCCTAAAGTTGTTACTGCTACAGACTCTACTTGGCCTCCACGCTGGTGCACAGCTGGGACAGAGGATGAGGACTGGGTTGTCCCTTTTATGTTGAATGAAAGAGCAGAGAAGAGCCAGGAGATGGAACAGCTTCTCTTCTCCTCCCTTCCCCCCTTTCCCATATGAACATGATGATTCATTATGACAGAAGTGTAATAAACTTCTAAAAAGGCAACCACAAAACATGTATTTTTTATTTTTTTTTTTCCTAACAGGCACAGATATATATATATAAAAAAAAAAAGCTCACACATTCAATGATATAAGATTAAATTACCCACTGCCAGCTTTTGGGGCAATATTTAAACATTACATCCTACAATTCAGCTCAGTTCTAAACGGCTGTATCTGATTTATAGAGGTAAACAGCAAAAACTCAAAGTGTAACAGCACTGGAACGTCTTTATGTCACAGTAAGGCTATTATTTAAACAAAAAAAATAAAAGATATATTCTTTTTTTTCCTTACTCTGACTTTACACTGCACCAAGCCCAATGAGCTGGAAATTACTCCAAGTTTTCTCCTTTGAAGAAACTTCTTGCCCTCTTCTTCGGTTTTTTTTGGTGAGCAGCACTGTGCTCCTCACGGTCTGGCATCACTGACTCGGCTACGAGGACCAGGATTTTCATCGGGAACTTTACAGCTCCGGTGGGTAATGGATGGAGGCACCAGCTCTCCGGTGTGCCGAGGGTGAGGGGAGGCTGCCCCCCACGCAATCCCACCGCTTCTAGTTCTCCAGGCAAGGTTAAGTACATGTAAATTAAAACTGCAAGCTATTTTTGTAGAAAGCCGGTATTACTAATTTGTTAACTACGACAATTTCACACAGAAACCCTTTTGTTGGAAACTGAGTTTCTCATGTAATAATTAGCTGTGGAATATTACCCCAAACAGGTGTCTGTAGCCTGTCAAAGTCAGAACAGGTGATTTAGAATTAGCGTATTAAAAGAACTGTGAATTAGCGAAGCAAAAACGTGTTAATTTCTTGTTCCATCTGTTAATATGAATTCACTGCCAAATATTTTACTTTGTAGAACTGTGCTGGGATTGGCAAGAACATACACTATAAAAAAAAAAGTTTAAAGGCCTGAATGTTTAAAAATCATGACATACGTTACTGCAAAAATAACTTCTACATTTGAGCAAGGTTTTTTCTTTTGTATCTTTTAAAACTTCGTAGTGAAGAATATCATACAAACCATAAAATTCAGTTAAAAGCTCTCACAAACAAACTTCGGGGCTTTCAAAAACCAGCTCTGAGAAGAGTCACAAGAAAATGGAAAAAAAAAAAAAAGAAAATACTATGAATTGGCTTAAATAAAAACTACAAACAATGTCTTTATTCTGATTTGACATTTGGGACACAATGTATTCCAACAGTCAAGATATTTGAGATGTAAATTTTTAAATATAATACTGGCATCTACCTGAAAAGCTCTGTCCTCCCTGTACAGAAGCACAGGTTCTATGACCAGGCCATTCTTGAAGGGCTTTTGTGATACTGGGCACGTTAGGAGCTTTTTTTTGTATAAGCAATGACAAAACTCCCAGAAACTACCCCTCTTATATGTCTGATTTTTCACAATGGCATTTCCAGCAGTATGAATTACATGTCTTTGTATAATAACCCCCACCTTCATGTTCTTTCATCTTCTACCTAGAAGCTGGCAGACTCTGGAGCTCATGGAGAGTCTGGAATATGGTGGGACGGTCAATATTACAAAGCCACTGCATCAAAAGAGGGTTTAAAGACAGATTTAAAGAGTTTACATTTGCTCTTAGCAAAACCAATACTTTTACGGCACTGTCTTTCAAAAAAAAAAAAAATCATAATATTTTAAAGCATTTTAAATATAATTATCCAGCAATATATTATATATATCCATCAACTATTAATGAACATCAGGTATAAATGTCCAACTCCTAATATATGTGACTAATGACTGCAATATATTTTCTAGTGTGAGCCTTTCTCTACTTTTCTGAGCTTTGCAGAGAAATGCCCAACTACATGTTTGCTCCCCGCTGCGCTTTGCCGCTTCTCTTACCCTCTACCCTTTGCCCTTTGGAGCTTGCTCATGAGGCAGCAGAGCCTGCTCCCTGCCAAAGATTGTTTTGACTCAAGACAGAGCACAAAGTACTCACCCAAACCACTAAGACTAAGACTACAAAGAGATTAGAGCATCATCAAACTACATCAGTGGTTTCAACAGCTAATTTCTCCTACTGGTTCACCAGTTGGCCTACCCTTGAGGACATCACACACAAGTTTGCTTACAGGTATGAACAGCAAGGTTACAGCTCCAGCCTGTGTTTTTGTGATGTCCAACTGTTTGAATTAGAGAATTTGCCCTTAGCCCTTTTTTTTTTTTTTTTTTTCTCCTGGAAGGTTAAAAGGTGCAGAGGAAGATCATGCACGAGAAGGAGAAAGTCAAAGATGTGGAAATGTATAGAAACTTAGCACAGAACAGTAGTTAGAAGGGGTTAGAAAGGACCTCTGGAGATCATCTCGACCGACTCCCCTTGCCAAAGCAGCTTCACCCAGAGCAGGTTGCCCAGGATCACATCCAGGCGGGTTTTGAGTCTCCAGAGAAGGAGATTCCACAACCTCTCTGGGCAGCCTGGTCCAGGGCTCTACCACCCTCACCATAAAGAAGTTTCTCCTACATTTCAGCACATTTCTCACCGAAAATACAGAGTTATAAAGCTAATCCTGACAGCCGTTTAGCCTCTCTTGTGCTAAGATTTTCCAAAGTAAGAGACAAACAGGATTTTCAGGCCTGGCCTTCAGAGACACAAATCAATTTACACTAAAATTTTCTTAGGAGACAAATACATAAGCCTTTGCTCTCCCAGTCTATCCCCTCATCACACAACCTCGATCAAGAGATCTGTAGATCTTTCCCTCAAGCTCACAGGCTGCCGTGACCCAGCAGGACAGCATCCCGGCCCCGGGCAGGGCGTTACCTCAGCGTATTTCCACAACTTTTATTTTCCAGCGCGAGGAAAACGCGGAGAAAGCCATATTGCCACTTGGATTAGAAGCGAGGGAAAAGACGCGCACCCAATTACCGCGAGCGTTTGGAGCAAAGCTTAGAGAGATGCAGCAGGTTCTTAACTGCAAATGATATGATAGGTAGTTTCTCCTCCCTCGTTTTCTGCCACATCCAAGAGATTAATACTTACATGAATCATCTGTAATGACTAGCGTAATTTAGGGAAGTGAATGAGATTTTCTGCATTATTTATATTATGAACTCACAAGAATATGAATGGTGGTTTATGTAAATTCAAACCGTGTTTACAGGAGCAAAGTGCAGAGGAAGACCGGCAAGGGTTAAGCTGCAATTTCCAGAGTTGGAGCTCTTTGTATCAACACTCGATTGCTTATTGCTTTAGTGCTGAGTGATGTGAGTTACAGCCTATGAACTACGTATGGGAAACTTTTATTGTTTTCCACATTTGAATGGAAAAATAATTAAGTTGCTCACATCTTTCACATACTTAAAGTAAACGCATCAAATTCTTTCCCAGGGTGTGGGCCTGAATTCCTATATTTAAAAAAACAAAGGCTGCCAAATTTTTAACCTTCAAGTAATAAAATATATTTTTTTTCCCTTTCCCCCCTCCTTTTATTTATTTATTTTTTTTTTAATGCTTGATAATTCAACCTAAATGTCAGCTTAGGCTTTAAAATAGAACACATCTATTTGCTCATAATATTTAAGAAATACAATGTCATTATGCTGTTATCAGTGGTAAAACATGTCTAATCTTGATATAGCATCACCTTTAACAAATGCTTGTGGGAAAAAACTAGCGAATGCATAAAACATTTTATGTAGTTTTAAAATATACAATACATTAAAGTTTTAGTTGACTTATCTGAAAAGACATATTTTTGGCACATAAATAAAAAAAGGCAAGGGAAGAACTTGTCAGAAGGCAAATAAAGTATGTAAATTAAATCAAAGGTAAGGCAGCTACACTTTTTGTATAAATAACTGTGTTAACAGATTTTTATGCATATTACAATATATTCAGATGTATTACTTCTGCAAAAACAAATTCATTGCTTCTCTCCAAAAAATGGATTAAAACAATTTATTTTATAAAATTTGGATGGATAGGATAAGAAATGTAATAGCTATCTATGGAAAATAAACATAAAAATTATTCAAGCTCCATCTACTTTATGTTAGTAATGAGATGCACTTCATTCAAATTCCTTTCAATTGAAACAGTGCTGAGAAAGCAAGAACACGATTCTGTAGGAAATGATTTCTAATCTTCATGATAACCTACCAATATAATACAATTATTTACAATTGACTAAGAGCTAATTCCAATAGTATAACATCTTTCTTGCAAAAATGTCAGCTTTTATTGATGAAACAAACTAAGAATAAAACATTTTTACTTGTAGTCTAACTGTGCTGTTTTTCATTCTGTTAACCAAAACAGCACAGCAATACTGTAAACAACAACAAAAAAAAATAGCATCAAACTGGCTGTGTTTGCATGATTTTATCAAGAATCATAAGCAGTAGAGTGAAGTACTTTGGGATTTTTAAAACATTAAAAATAGTTGGAGAAAAACAATATTTTTTTGCTTGTTTATTTGGGGGGGGGGGGGGGCATNGTTGTTTGTTGGGGGGGGGGGTGGTGCATTTATTTATTTCTTTTTAAGCTAATGAACATGAATTCAGTCAAAAGGCATCGCCAGTGTCAACAGGCAGAGATCAGGTATCTTTATAAAGCCAACTGCAATTATGCTGCAACGTTCGGATTTTAAAATGTCAGATTTTCATGGGTTGTTTTGGTTTTTGTAAATTAACGTAAATGACACTTAAGCAAATATTTAACATTTAATCTTCTTTCTGTATACTGAATTTGTGATGTACATGGCAGGACTCAGCAATTCTCTCGCCTTACAACACTTCACCACTAATGAATCTTAATATTCCTACAAAGCAGCAAATATGGTTTAACTACTTCTCTGTCTCATAATCTGGGGGTATTACTTGATATTGTCAAGCATTTTTGAGCTACTGAGGAAAAAAAAAAAATTCTATTTGCAGCTACACAAGTATTTCTGCAACATTTTGAACTTCTTTTCCAAAACCACCAACACACTGACACCATCCCCACTCCACTGAGCACTTAAGATGCACCTTAAATGACGATTCACTGAGGCAGCCTGAGAGGAAAAATATATTAAGCGAGCCAGAGAAGAAATAGACTGGTTTGGTGGAAAGAATCATGCGAGGCATAAGCAAAGACAAGACATGGCACTGGTCTGAAGACCACTGATGAATACTTCTCTATTGTAAAGTCTAGATTTCCACACCCCCCCCCCCCTCTGGTTTTGCAGCTGTTTGAAAAGATAAAATTAGTTTAACTCTTTTCTTATGTCAAGGCAAGTAAAAAAGACATAGCGAGTGTGCCAAGACGTAAAACCACAAGTAACTGAAGTTCATAATAAAAGCAGCTGCTTGATCCAATTCACATGGGGTTACCCTGCTGAAGTCCTTACACTAACTAATATTTAAAAGCACGAACAAGTGTGCCCTTATAAACAAAATACAGCAACTCTGCCTTATCTCTTCACATGGGCTGGCCCAACAAACCCAAAGGCTAACACAATAAAAGGAAACAGGTGGCTGGGAGAAATATCTTATATCCTCTAAAGCAGCTGCCTTACAAGAAATTCAATCTAGGTATCCCGGACAAACCGCCTTTTCATCCCAAGAAGGTTTACACGAGAGATGCACAGCGTACCTATTTAGAACGTATCTTGCATTGCACTTTCTACTGCCGACTGTCTCCCTTCGACTGGCATCATTCTGGCAGAGAATAATATTTGTATTTTTAAAAAACGGTATTTACTTTGTTTACAACAGGTGCTTACTTCCCATTTGCACAGAAGAGCCGTTGTTCCCCAAGGCCCCGGGGATACGACTGCAAGTCTCACGTTACCGCTTTTCTCCGAAGAGCAGAGCGGCCATTGACGTGCCCCAAGGAAAAGGCGGGAAGGAATGAACTGACCTCCCAAGTCTCAGCAATCTGAGCTATTTGAAGCGTAGGACGCAGAAATACTCCAGCAGGTTGGACCGTGTGAGAAAGGATATGTACAGATGATGAGTGACGGGGAATACCACTCGCACAAGAAGAAAAAAGGTTTCACCGTGAAAATGTGTATTGTCGCTTTACTGCGCTAGTAAGGTCTGAATTCTTTAGGGTAGAAAACGGAACATTCCGCGGGCAGCAAGTATTTCCAACCATTTAAAGTCAAAACTTTCATCATGAAGAGAAACACCGGTAAAAATACATAAGGTTGTGATCTCACTCTGCTAGTTACTTATAGTACTAAGCATAAACCAACGTGGACTTCAAAACAACCACTCTGCAACACCCCCAGCCTGGAGCTTAAAACATTAAATATCTCTAGGCCCTTACTTTGGTGCTGAAACATGCCCACTAATCTAAATCCACCCTGGAAAGCATGGAGAATTATCTCTTAGATATAGAGAGATACGTTTCAGACATCCATCTTTGGATTAAGAACTCTCAACCTTCTTTCTGATATTATCAATAAAGTATTTTCATTTTCTATTAAATAGAAGAAAACACATGAATTCTAGAACCCTCAATTTAAATATGTTTCCTTACAACTCTGGAGAGGTCCCAGGGTTTAACACATAAGAGAAAACCTGTTTCAAGAGGTTCAAATCCTAAACTCGTGATTGAATCCATCAGGATTTAGGAAAAGTAGTGATGAGTGCTCCTAGTGGAAGTGCCCTCTGGAAGCGGTGCAGCAGCATGTGGAAAGGCAGGTGGAGAGGAGCAGGACAGGCAAGTAAAGATGGAAAGGTGAACAAGGGTGGACAGGTATCAAAGGAGGAGCTCAGAGTACTCTCTTCTAAGTCATTAAATTCACTTCTGCTTGTCATTGGTATGATCTCCATCCTACTCTCACTGCAGCTGTCGTGACTGACGAAAAGTCTTTTATTTATCCTCTGGGAAAGAGGAAGGTGGACAACAGACTAAATAGAGATTCCTGACAACACGCAAGTTATCGACTGACAGTCCTAAAACCTAGCAATACATCTGCTCAATCAAGGCTTTACACGCACCAAGAAAGTATTACAAATTGAGCTGGAATGGTCAAGATGTTGTGGAGTAACTCAGACAGCCACACATTTCACATTTTGCAGTGCTGGTTTTCAGTGTGTCTTGAAAACCCAAGTTTCTTCATCGCACTGTATGCATATCTAAAGAGGAAATAATTATTTTAACAGCAAAATACCCGAATGTTTGAAAAAAAACCCTACAGATCGTACCAGCTCTTAGCTGCAGCTGTTTCCATCATGACATTAATTCCCCATTTATTTGAATGGGGCTTAATGGTGCCGTCGTAATAATCTTATTGTGACACCAATGGAAGTTCATGAGGACAATGCAACAATGTTAAGATTAAATAAATTGATGTCCCTACTGTGATATGTTTAGCGTCGTATTCTGAAATTTCTATATTTGGGGAGCTTAATTATATAGAATTTATTAGTCTGACATATTAACCTCATTTTTATGGCTTCCTCGAAAGCTTCCCGATTTAATTAAATAATTCTCTATAGCTGCACAAGCTATTGACTTCTCTTGAATGTATTCATGAGCCTTTTCTGTTCTACAGAAAATGTAGTGCCAGGTTGTGATGGCAAAGTATTTTTGGCATGTCGCTGTCCTATTAGAAATCCAGAAGTCCAACTGGCTGTAGTTTTGTGTGTAAACCAATTTTGTGAAACCCTACACTTTACAGATGATTAATGAACCGCCCTATAACTGGCTGTGCAAATACAAAACCCGGTTTTGTGCAGAAAGACCCAAGTCTACGGCAATAGGTGGAAGAGAACTTCCTGAAACTGGAGAAACCATGTCAAACAGAAAAGAAACATGTAGACAGATTTTTGGAACTGACCACAGTACGTATTATAAAAAGATACAGATCAACCCCTCAAAACTTTAGACCACAGAATTAATGAGTATTGTTTCCACTGTCAAAAATTTAACCCCGTTCTGATTTTATTTCACATGTCTGCATAAGTCATGCATGGAAAAAAAAAAAAATATCGGATGTCAGCTCAATCTGTGGAAATACCGAGATTCTGATTATGAAACTGATATGGGTGAACTGTGCACTTCATTTCTAAAATTAATAAGTTTCCAAAAAAATCTGTAAAGGGAGCAACAAAGTGTTCCCGAGCCCTGATCCTTGTCTGGAACCACAGGTGCCCGCTCTCCCCAAGGCAGAGGTATCTCACAGCATTTGACGAGCGCTGTAATATTCCCTGTCAATTTTACATTCTGCTTGGCAGCAGCAGAAACCTGACAGGCATCAGCAGAGTGATTGGCAGTACCATGCCTGATAACGCGAGTCAAAGCAATTGGCAACAGCACCACTATCCCCCTCACAGAGTCCAGAATTTACATATAATCTCACAGGTGACCTTTGGTGATGCAAGCTGGAAGGTCACGGAAAGGAGAAGACTTTTTACATTCAAAAAAAATTATTGCTGACATATTTTTTTGTATGTATATATATACACCTTATTAGTCATCAAACTAAAGCAGCTCCTGAGCTGGGATACTTCCGTCGCGGACACAACTCCCACTGTTATCTCGTAGAGGCTTCGTAGCCTTGGATCCAGAAACAGTAACTCTCTTGGGTTCAAAACTTCTGTGATTCCTAGGTCTGTATTTACACCTTTGATTTCCTCAAGTGTAAACAAATCTAGTGAAGGCTTTTTTATATCGGAAAATTGCTATGAAGATTGGGAAGTTAATGTTCACAGTGAGATCTGAAAAATAAGAGTCTTGTATACATCCATCACCTCATTTGACGTCTGTCCAGACTCAGCCCTGCAGCCACCATTAGGCTTCCACGTGACCACAAATTTTTTGTCTGAGAGCTCAATCATGAGTCTCCCTTTCTCAAAATCCCCGAAGAATTCAAAATTTGATATTAGAAGCTTGAGTTATGGTAAACATTTCAGTATCCAAGCAGAAAAGGAAGGGAACCTTTCAAGAAGAGCAAGGAAATGGGAATCAATTTGGTTTGAACAAACCCAAATTCACAGAAAGGCTTGGGCTGTTCTACCCTCCTTCACCCTCACCCTCTACTCCTCCCGATCCAGCTGTCCCTCTCTAATCACAAGAGCTTTTCGGTCGCACTTGGCATACGTACGAAACACACATCTAAAACCACTCCCATTAAAGCACAGGAACTACATTTTGTTTTAGATTTCACAACCTACGCTTCACGTCTTCGGCTTTTGTGCTCATGAGCACTTTGTAAGTGTGTCGTGGAAAACGCTGCTGCAGTGGAGGGGTGAGATTTCAATCACTGGGAGGCAGAATTAAATTGGGAGAGATGAAGGCACCCAGTAAAACATACCTTTGCACTGCTGGCCTGCTATGCCAGCTCTCTGTTGAGGTACCTAGAAACCAGAGGTTTTGAGATGAATGTCATCTAATGTTATTCTTCGAGCCCCTAAAGCCTTCCGTCTTCACACTGCTTGTCACCAAATGAGACCTTTGTTTGACATGACAGTAGGTTTGAATAAAGGCATTTATTATTCTAAAATATTCTGATCCCTTTTGCCTGTCCTTTCTTCATAAATATTTCCTTGTTTTCTTCTTATTACACTGAAATTAACCCAAGACGAAATCTCCCTGCATTTAATGTCATCAGGGTTAGTTGGATCCAAGAAGAATTTTTCAAGATTTTTTCCCCAACTGCTCTTACTTAGCTCTCTATAAATAGGATTAGGTATGTATTGCAGCACCTAAGAAAATCAGGAAAAAAAGAGTGAAGAATAGCTTAGTTTGAAGCCTGACCACTGCAGATTCTTTATGCTTTTCTTCAGCCAAGGTTTATACCCCCTAAACTGCTGTGGTGCATGTTGCAATCCACAAAGATTTAAAATTCATCAAACAGACAAAGTGTACATTTAATACTCACATGAGGGAATACAGAATGCCTTTCAATACATCAAACTCCTAAACCTTTTACATCTTTCATTTTTAAGCTACATGGATTTTGATTTGTACAATTTTAAAAATATTCTGAAGCCTAGTCAATCTAACACTAAAAAGCACTGTTGCACAGTAAGAAACCAAGAAATACAATTCAGCAAACCTGGTATAGTTGGTCCCCAGGGAAGTTTTTTTCCAATTCTGTTTGTCATAGCCCAGATCCATCATGTCATGCTAGCCTAACTTACTACTTCTGTCTTTTTTCCTTTTTTTTTTTTCCTCTTTTCTTTTTCTTTCCCCCCCTCTTTTTTTTTTTTTTTGGCACACTCCAACTATTTTCTGTTAAACTAGTGCTGTCACAAGAAAACATATAAAAATGCTCTTTTGCAAACACACTGTTTGGTCTCTACTGAACTCTCCAGAGCCACGGATTTCTCTCACTGTCTTTATCAGGGGTGAATGTTGACAGATCACTGAACCTTACTGTCAGCGGTGACAGGCTTAAAGCTGTTTTGTGCAAGGTGGAGAAAAAAAAAAAAAACCACAACAAAAAAGGTTTCTGTGCCTTGCATCTAGAAGGTCCCTGATTTAACAACAAAGGCTTATGTTCAAAGATGATTAGCTTAAAGGCATTTCAGAGAGTTTTGATTGTAGCAGCAGTTGGGTGTCTTGCTACTGGGTGAAATATGTATTCCCCTGAGAACAAAGGCGGCAGCAATCCTATTCTGCTGAGATGGCAACTTTAATAATTCCACGTATTTATCAGTATTGTGTCAAGATCTTAAGGATTTTGCCCTTCAGGTGAAGTTGGAGGTAGATGGAATGGATACGGTGCTGAACAATCCCGCTAAGATATACATGGAAAATGTCCTGTAATGTCCCGGGGGAGAGATAGAAAAGATTCCTAAGTACCTGAATACACATAACAGAGATAAATGTCTTCAAGGTTTGCAAAAAGAAAGCTGAGGTTTTTACATTGGACTTTAGCCTGTGCATAAAGTGGCAAGATCAAGTGCTTTTCCCTCAAATAGAGAAACATTAAAAAAATTATTAATAGTGTAAGTTATCCAGCAGTATTTTCAGCCAGAAGTTGAACCAGAAAGAAAAAAAAAAAGAAAAAGTAATGCAGATTAAACATTGAATGCTTTGAAAATAGTAACATCATATTTACTGTTGGACCTCTTATAAAAGGCACAAGTTGAGATGTAAATAATGGGATTTGCTGAAAAAAAAAAAAATATATATATAATTGGAGAGATTATTGCAGCTAGGAGTGGCATGGGTAGACCTTGACTGAGCACAGATATTACAAAAACTCACAGAGAAACCAAACCCCTCTTTGCCTTTGGATGCACAAACATTTTCTCTAAGCTTACTCTATGTGCCCCTGTTCAGTGACACCAGGACAGATTTCACTGTCCCCCAGTGATAATGACCAACAGGGAGAAACTATTCATTTGGTGAGGACATATCTATCTCTTCATGCGCCATCAGAGAGATATAGGGGACTTTCAGAAGGAAATGCCTCCTAATTAATGATAGTTCAGAGCCTTATGAAGTGTGAAAGACTGTCTGGAGGAATGTGTAGCGTAAGCACGATTCCAAAGGGCCCGGTAATACAGTGCTAGAAAGCAATAAAATTGTAGGACTGTTGTGCAGGACAGGAGGGGCAAGTAGCTGGAAGAAATCTAAGATCAGATTTTTAAATATTTGCACGCCTTAAAGATACCACTTTGAACAATTCATTATCAGGTCAACGCAGGCCTTTCTCTTTCAAAGCCTTGGAAGTTTCATATTTCAAAAGAAAAATAAAAAAACCCACCACATTTTCCCTGGCATGTTTACTCCATTAAATTTGGTGAGTTCTTGGCCACGCTTCACTAATTAAGATCTTTCGATGCTCAGGAATTGCCATGGAGTCAGTGGTTATATAGGCCTTGAAACTGCAGTGGTTGGATCAACCTATTAGTAGGCCCATCATATTATAATATGACAAGTAATATTCATATGACAAGTAATATTCACAAGTAATATTCATACTACAAGCAATCTTCACCGCTATTTGTGAGATGCAAACTTTCATATTATTAAGAATTCTCTGGATGGCTACAAAAGAGAATATCTTAATTCCTCTAAAACCGCAACACAGGAAAATGGCAGAAATATCAGAGAGAAACTTCTGCTCACAGATTGATTTTCAAACATATCAATTCTCTTCTGACACGTTTGTCTTATGCTGTGTCAAGTGGCAGAGCTGGGCCACTGGCCACCGCTGCCGAGCTGACATTAATGCTTCCCTTGACTTTGCCTGGCAGCAGCTGTGCCCGCAGCCTCTCCAGTTCCCAGTACCAACCAGTGCTGCCAGGAGCACAGTTAGGCTGTGTGCTGGGAGAGGATGCACATGTTTCTCAGTAGGCTGAGCATTTAGGCACATTCTGGGGACCAAAACCCCTGGTCTCAAGAGATCTCTGTTTTTATTTTACGTGAAGGCCGGTGATGGTTGATCCAGAATACAGCGGTAAGATCCAGAGCAATCATCTGCAAGGCAAAGTCCTTTTCTCTTCCTTTTCTTTCTATTTTCTCCCCCCTGCCTTCTTTCTTTTACAGCAAGGGGTTCTGGCAAGTATGGGTGCCCCGTGTTTGCCAGAATTTAACTACACATTTTAAAATTACTAGCCTTTTGTAATTCAAAAGATATCTTTTTTTTTTTCTGCAGGCCTGTTCTCCCTCCTAAATGGATTCATTACTGAAGTGAAAGCTTTCCACTGAGCCTCCGCTGTGAGTGCACGGGTGTACGATTACTGGGATGGCTGCAGCCCTCCCAGAAGCCCTGCTCCATGGAGCACCCACCCACCTGAGGGCTGTAGGAGGGTAGCAGCTGTGTCCATGCACAGTCTTCTCCTCCTACTCCTCATTCACAGTGCGGCTGCACTAGGCCCTGGATTACAAATCTGTAATTTTCACTTTTTATTTCAGAGCTATCGTAAAATGACCTGGGCTGGCAGGGACTCCCACGGTCTACTCAGCAGCAAGCGGGCTGTGCTAAGCTCAATTCAGCTCAAAACAGGCAGAGGAAAATTCATTTCTGGGGATGGAAACATCTAAAACATCACTCCTCCAGACACTCCCATGGATAAGGACCCTCAAACTATCTAGCAGTCTGGGTTTCAAATGTATTCCCTAGCAGCTGAGGACCACCACCACCACCTGGAAGCTAACTGGGAGCAGCTCAGCCTGTTCAGTCTTAATTTTTTAAGACCAAGTTGTGTTTGGTATTTTAAGACCAAGCTGTGCTGCTGTACCTGGAGAAGGTAATTCGTGTTCAAACCTGAGCCAGGCTTTTCTCCCTTACTCAATCCCTAATCCTCTTGCAGTGGTGGCACAGATGGGAACTCTCTTGTGGGACAGGAATCACTGGTGTTCTGCCATCCTGCAGCGCAACTGCTCTGCTTCTCTCCAAAGCCCGGCTATCTTGTTTTCCAAAAAGCTTTTTCAAAATGCTATGTGCACGTGGCATCTGTTTGCAATGTATATTTGCCATTAGTGTTTTTAAGTAGGGATGGTGAGGTCCGTATGGCACGGAACATAAGGACTGCCGTAGCAATTAGTCATTATTTGGACTAGCAGAGTAACCGCTAGCAGAACTCGCAACTCACTCACATCCTAATGTACCCGACGTGTATTTTCTTTCTTTCTGCCCTTTATCTGAAGTATTTTTGCTCTGAAAATACTGTTGATATTTATCATTCGTCTGACACGTTCATCTATACAGGAAAATTAAGGCTAACGTTTTTAGGAAAGTTTGCTTTTGAATTTTTTGAGGATTGCACATGTTTCATCACAAAACATCTACGTAACATCTCTAAATCATCGCGAGTTAAAGGAAAGCAACCAAAATATGAAAGAGTAACACCTCCATAACAAAGCAAATACATATCTCCAATTGATCCACAAAGAACACGACAAAAGATTATTTACCTGCTGCTTTTATTCTCTGAGACATGTTTACTAGGTATATATTTCACAGTCTGGGTCTAATTTCTGAAAATCAGATTTAGGTTTTTTTTTAATTCTCAGGCAGCCAGGAAGTGTGCCCGAGCAAGCCCACTGCCACACGCTTACGTGACGCTCGGGAAAGAGCATCGCTAGCTCAAGCTCAGAAATACCACGCTGAGGAGGGCTGCAGTGTCAGTGAACGAAATTTAAAGATGAATAGTGATAGACACGAAACCATGCTTTCTCCTCTGACCACCTCTCTAAATACAGGAGCGTTCCACAAGCCGTGGGAAGCTGAGGAAGGACAATGCCGTAACACTTGGCGAAAAGATCGTGGAAGCTCCAAGCGAGAGCGGCTCCACGCCACAACAAACTGGAGATGGAGGTGGGTGAGTCTGACTGTCCCAGGCAGCTCCCTAACAAATCTCACTAGCTCAGGGTCGAAGGTCACAAAAGCCCTCTCTTCAGCTAGAAGGATGGAGATCTTAGTCCCTTATTCCAACAGAAAGGCAGGCTCGGGATCGTGGCTCACAGCAAGTCATCCAGATAAGAAAGTGGGACAGACACCAGCTAAAGCACTCTAGTCCTCTTACCTATGAAGAGAGTACTTTTTTTTTCCCCTTCTTAATGAAAACATTCCAGGAAAACTTTCCCCTGAGCTTTCTACTGTGCTATGTGCTCACGGGGAAGAGCTGTTTGGTCTTGGAGCTCCCCTTCGCTACACGGGAAGCGGGGCAGACACGCGGGGCTGTAGGAGAAGGTTTGCAAGAAACCCCCAAGCCAGACAGCACCAATGATGAACATGGTGAGCTCGGAGAGGAGCACAAGGACTATCCTTTGAGCCTTTGAAGTCTGGGGATGAGCAAAACAATGTTTGATGCTTCGTAATTACCCTAAGTGGGCAGGTGGGAGCCAGATGCTAAACAACAGCTTCAGATCTGAAGGCACTGGTGCCCCAGTGCTTTCCCTAGGCCCCTGTGCAGATATCAAATATATTTAAACAATTAAAAAATTTAAGATCTGATCCTGAAAGCCCGCTAGTGAGCAGCAGAATCCGTTATACTGGTTGCCATATTGGCTCGTCTCGAGCATTTGGATAAAATTTGTACATTTGTGTATTTTATGCTGGATTATCATTTCTTACAGTTTCCACATGTTCTTTCATCAGGAAAATAATGCATCATCAAATGTTAAGTCCTATTTTTAAACTGCCTTTATGCAATTGAATCGAAAATATTAGTTTATCTTGTGCTGTTCTGTCAAGTAACATTATACTGATTAAGTTTTTAAAATATTATCGATGCAGATGGAGTATACATAACCGGTGTTTATACCCCATTTCATGTGCTTACATCTTGAATCTTGACAAACTTCACATTTTTGACCATACCCTTGCAAAGGATCAGACTGTCATAACCCCTTTAGTCAAATATTTTGAAAGGTTAATTTGAGTGAGTAATTGCATTCCAGTTCAGAAGAATATTAAAATAACTAGTTTATGTGGCTACAGTCATCCTAATGGAAATATACATTCCAGAAGAGTTGGAAGAATTAGCTTAATATCACTGCTGTATAAAATTCAGTGACTTGAGCTGCACAGGCAGACTGAAAACATTTTGGCTCGCTTGGGTTTGCATCCACTGAATCTGCTTCCAATCTCAAATTCCAATAAACGAACAACAAAGAAATCAAAAGGAAACTGCGTGGCTCGCCAGCTTGAACCTTGCTTGCAGAGAAACCAGACAAAACCACACAGTGTGAGGAAACAAACATAAAAACACAGTGTAATATGTTTTCTATTGTTTCTGCCAAAAAACATCAATTGGTCCAGATCCACACAAAAATCTGCCTTCTTCTGTTTAAATTTACCCCACGCTCGCTGAAAAACTGGTGAGATTTAGCTAACTTTAAAGTAAACGAGGCCAAGTTCTGGTGCAACCTTCATGTTGTTTCGCTGTCAAAATACCACACAGAGCCACCTCTCAGAACTAAAGAGACAAATTCCTAGACAATTAAAACAACCCCTTAAGCGCACATTCAGATGACTTTTTGTCTATATACCGCCTGCTACTTCCACGTACAGTTGGGAAATTAGAAGGTACTACCCAAACCAGTAGCTTAAACAGTATTAACGCTACAGCAGCACAAGCTCATATAGAACAATGAAATCCTCCCAGGATTACATTTTAAGACTGCTTCTCAGCTGGCAGCGGTGTGATGCAGCAATCATGATGATGATCAAAACACACGGGCTATCTACTGGCTGCAACTTGCTATTAGGGACTGTATCCCCGGTCTTGAGCACGTACTTGACTCTGAAGCAGAAGAACATTTCTCTCTACAAAAGTGTTGTAGAAAAACCATATTCTTTTGAAACACGGTGGTTTGGTGAATTACCAGGCTTAGACAACAGGACTTTCAGACAGAAATTTTTCTATAAATGTTCTTGTTTGTAAAGACCTATATATACACCTTTGTAGATACACCTCTGCCACCTAAGCTAGCTACAACAGTCAGCACATCACCAAGAAATGACTAAAAAACAGTCTCTGCCTGGTCAATGCTTTTTTTGACATCAGCACCTACAGCCTGGAGATGTCATTAGAAAGAAGAGGGTACTTTTGTACATACACGTCTACAGGCACTGACAGACAGAGTTGCTTCTTGTTGTTGGCTTGATCTTAAGAGGAGAGCTGATGACTCACATGAAGATATCTCACAATGGATTTTTTTTTTTTTTAAGCTTCTTCTGTTCACTTCATAGTAACCTAAAAGTCTCAGGCTTTCGTACAGACTGAAGAAAAGGGGAATTCTTAGTCAGGAGCACTGTCCTGTTCAAAGTTAAATATGGTTACAGATGGGAACAGAAGGACTTATTGCTGCAGGACAGGGATCGTACAACGCACATCTGGAGCACGTCGCCTACACCCAGGCTGGCAGTGGAGACCGCACGCATCAGATGCCATTAGTCAGAAAACGCGTTAGCACAAAGAAATTATGATAAGTGCACAGCGTGGTCAGATGTAAGGAAAAGCACCATTTGTAGATTTGTTAGTCAATTAGGCTTTATTTCAAGCGATTCCCCCAAGGCTTCTTGAGGTAGGAATATTTATTTTCCTTCATTTCACCTATGCTTGCTCCAATTCAGCAACTGTAGACTTCTATACAGTCTCAATATTTTTATTTTCAGAACTGTCACTCAAAGCATCACCTATGCTTTGACCTCTCTCCTGAGCCTTATGAAACCACAGATCATTCAAACACAGATACATCAACAAAAAAGCAGGAGAAAACCAGTGCTGCACAAAACTGTAATTCTTTGTACTGTGACTGTTCTCAATCTCTCGTTAATGTTAAGAATTAAATCAAGATATAGTGTCACCATTTTCGTTAACAAACAGCACTGGTCAAGACAGATTGCTCACAACACCTATATGAGTTCCAGCTTTTTCATTTCTTATTCTAAAATGGATTTTTGAGGTTTCCAATACTTGGGGAAAACAAACAAACAAACACACACAAAAAAACCCACATCAACAAAAAACCAACCAAATGTCAACCAAACACTCTTCAGCAAAAGAAGTCTTACTATAGAAATAAAAAGCATTTGTTCAAAACCAGATCATTTCTAGGGTATAGGGTTTACCTACCATCGAAAAGATTTTGTTCTCCAATCAGAGGGTCTGTTGAAAGCAACAATGCCAAACTGCAACTACCAAATAAATTGGATGACTAGCAGAATAGGTCATAGGCTGAAATTGGTTGGCATCATCTGACTAAACTGTTTTAAAACAATAAACTCGTAGAAATCTAAGTCAATCTGCTAAGAAGGATAGTTTGCTTGTAATGAATAATGTAACTGCACTCTGCAATTTCAGTAAAAATACTGCAGATATTTCAAAGTTAAGTATTTACTAGAAAGATCTTCAAAAAGATCTTTTTAAAAAGTAAAATGTGCACTGAACTTTTCTGACATTTACAAAAGTAATTAATTAATATGATTAAGCAAATTAGAGGGAGCCAAAGTCTGACTGATTGTAAAGCATGCTGCAAGAGCCACCTGTTTGCTAGAAAGATTAGATACTATGGTGCTGGCAGCTAGAAAAAAAGAAAAAAAACACAGAGAATTATGAAAGATGAGACAGAGAAACATCTATATATACTGATCTTTCAGATCTGTCTTGTCTGACATGCATCATCAGATTATCCCGGCTTTACCTGATAAAAGAATTGTCCATAAGACAGCTTTGCTTGGAAAAACCCCCAGCAGACTAAGCTAAAACAAGGTCACCGCTAGATAGGTCCATCAGGGTGTTATGAACCTGATTCCTAATCAGGCACCTCAGCTCCTCTGTAGATCTAGCCAGCCAGCTCCCAAGAGAAACCTCAGCATTAGCTGTCTTCTCTCTAGATCTGCTTTCCCTCACCAGGAGAGCGCCAGAGTGTGCTCCTGCTACACAGATACAACATCTTTGCCCGAGTTAACATTTAGCATCTAAGAATCAAACTTCTGGTTAGCAGCAATTGCTATGAGACGCTGTAAAATGTGCAATTATAGGATATTCATCCCCGGTCACCTTTTACAACTTTAAATAAAGCTTGAAAACAGAGCAGAGAGATGCTTTCTTGGTAAATTTTTATAATCTGTACTCACACGAAACCCCAGCTGTGTATCTTACGGGGTCATGTGCTATGTACACATGGAACAAATCCACCACCTCTACCCCTAGGAGACTACAATGAAAGTATAAGGGGAGAGACAGAACATCCAGCTTTAAAGGACTTTGAGAAGCGTAGCACTGGCCATTCAGCTCACAGCGGAAACCGCCTACTAAAACGCTAACTCAGACTAGTACTTGATGAGTCCTTGATTGCCTAATACTTGATAGCTCTGGATTTTGTGATCCATACTGACCCTTTTACTGGCCTGGCTACAGCATCATTCGTATGGAAATCAGGGAAATAATTTACAATTTACAACAGTAATTTATAATTTACAACAAGATCATCAGCACATACATGGATCTGAGCGAAGAGCTGTTCTCCAGGTTCTACAGTAGACATGTCAAGCTTGTCTTTATGGTTAATCATAGAATTCTTGGGTTGGAAGGGACCTTTAAAGGTCATCCAGTCCAACTTCCTGCCATGGGCAAGGACATCTTCAACTAGATGAGGTTTCTAAGAGCCCTGTCCCATAGGGATGCTATCAGAAGACTTCAGAGCACCCACCTGGTATTCAAGTCAAGAAGGGGATGAGGACTTGGAGCAGGAGTGCAGACTTCTGTGTTCATAGTGCTGACACAGTAGCTCAAATGCACTGGTAAATGAGACTGTCCTGTACCAGTACAGGATCAAAGGTCTTGGAATCTGGAGAGGAGGCAGGAGATGGAAGAGAATCCTTTTCCAAGAGACAAGCCAAAGGAGCAGATAAAGACATGGAAGAAGGGTAGAATCACAGAAGCGTGGAGGAAGAGGATTTTCAGAACAGTTCATGGTGTGGGAGCTAGTTCCCAGGCTAGGAGACAAGGGCCATCACTTCCACGCAGTTGTATCAATCCCATTAACATTTTGATGGGAACGATGCCTCAGTGCTCACTTTATGCCCTATATGTATATGTTGGCTTTCTAGAGAGAGCTTTGGTCACGCTCAGCCCTGCTGCTTGTACTCTACACTTCTGCCATACAGATTAACTAAACACAGCATTAAAGATGACAAAAACGGTGTTTTGAAAGTTCTGACAGAAACAGTCCCTGAAAAAGAAGCAAGCAGAGCACACATTGTCTATGCCATTTGTGAGCCAGTGGATCTAATGGTTCACTTGCTTTACAACCTGCTTTGGAATAATTTGGCACATCTCTAATTTTAACAAGCTTCAGTGGGATTAGATAAAATGCAGACTTTGTTTACATCAATTAACACTCAAAGACGTACAAAAGAACTTGTTAACTGCATTTATGAACAAAAAGTAACAAAGTGAGAGTTTGTCCAAAAGAAGTTACTGTACGACTCGCTCGGATTGGCACAGTCGCCTCTAAAAAGATGAAAACCAAGAACGTAACCACCGAGCTGCGTTTTCCAAAAGGCAGATGTGTATTTTTAATTACACCGGCAGATGTAGTCTCCGTTTGCAATAACTGTGTTATCAGTTTTGCATACATCAAATCCACAGAAACGCCTGCTTTCCTGCACACGCCATGGACACGTTCCCTGAGTTGGGCAGAAAACCCAAACCATTTGTTGAATTGACAAATACATCGGCCGTTGCTGTATTATTCTACGTATTTCCAATTATTCTACCTTGACTGATTAGAAGCACATCCCTCTCTAGATGCTACAGAGCTGGAAAGAAAACGTGGATGACTTCAAACCCAGCACTAACCACACTCAGAGGTAACAGATGGACACATCACGTACTCCTCATAAAAGGTTTCCAATAGTAAGGGAATTAATAAAGATACAGAGAGGGAAAGAAAAATCAGGTAGAAGTAAGACAGAGTTTAAAATGTGAGCACTATGGCATATACAATATCCGTAGCATATATAGTATGTATCAGCTATACCTTCTGGAAGATCCAGTCTTTTTGCCCCCTGTATCACATCATTTCCATAGATCTGTGGGTCTTCAGATCTCTAGGTCACATCACAGAACTTGCTGGTTCTTTAACTCCTATAGGATCAGCCACAGGAGGCTTTCTGTTCCCTGCTCAGGTGGGGACCAACACGCCGCAATCTTTTCCCTCTATCTTTTCACATTATTAGCTCAGGGCTTTATGAAACAATACTGCCACCAGATCGCAAGGTTCTTAGTTACATTTTGTGCACAGCCAAGAGGTCTGGACACTATAAACATATTTTTGCTACTCTACTAGCTTGCCATTTTAATTAGAAGTGGTTCCTCAAACCAACAGAATTGAGCTGCTTGCACCCGCCACCGTTGGTGAGAGCACTGGCCGGTCAATACCATGTTTCCTGGTCCTGCAGTACCGCCAACTTCTCCCTCCTAATACGACAAACTGGATTCTTACAACATGGTACCAAGGCTCTTACTAGACTAACGGCGGTAAAAAGTGGCTCTGCTGGAACATCCTGGCGTACTCGAGCGCTGCGGATCAAAGGTCTGTTGAACTGCGACAACAAATAGAAACAATTCCTTATCAACTGTTTCTGAACTTACAACGGCACATGGCAGAGCGTGACTGAACGAAGCAGTGCCGTGGGTGACCAGCCCTGCTCCAGCCATAAGAGCCAACAGAGCGTTCTCTCAACCAGGGAACTGGCTGGAGACACCTTCACGTTGGGGCATTCGAGGACAGTCAGGACAGAGATGGCTCATTTAGCCACGGCTAAGAGGAAGCGGTAGGAATGGAAGGAAATGTGCCATTGACGATAGGGATTGACTAAGCTGTACAAATCTCAGCGATCTCTCATCCCGAACTCTGGCTATGTCCTCTGCCTGCTTCGCTCCCCCGTGCTGCCGATTCAAAAGCTGTACTGATTAACTGCAACGGTTGTGCCAACGGAAAAGCAAGGAAACAGACTTTCATCAACAGGAGCTCTCCAGTCGAATCACAAACATCATTCCTTGAGGTAGGGATAATAAGGGGGGGGGAAGTCTTTCTTTTTTAAGGAAACAGAACAAAGAGAATTCAAGAGCAAGAGGAATTAGACCACATCAAAAGTAGCTCAGACACAACTGATTTTTTTTTATTTTTTTTTTAATAAAGCGCAAGGAGTGAGAATTTAGGAAAGTACCAGGGAGACGTTCACTCTAAGGTGAAGAAAAGCAAAGGTGAAAAAAGTAAGAATCGAGTACAAAGAAAAACCAATGAGAGCTTCAAGCACAGTTATGGCATTATTTGTACTATGTTTTAAAGGAACTGCCATGAACACATAGAGACCAACAAGTGGGACCTGGAGTCTCTTTTCCTGTAACTACCACCCAACAAGCGGCAGTTACTGAAGCCGTAAAAGCCTCAGAAAGCAGCCACGTGCCCACTTAATATTCAACTAACTCAGTTCATAGAGACTATTTGATAGAGCCCTTAAGTCTTAATAGAGATATATTAAAGAAACTTAACTCCAAAACGCTCTCTAAACAAGACTGACTCTAAATGCAGAGTATCACAGCATTTACAGATATATTCCTGGTAGGTATCCAGACCCTGGACAATCTAATAGCAGCTTATCACGGACTGTGCGCTACGCAACAATTTAGGTTTTGTTTTCCATTAGCAAACACCTCAGATCCCATGAAAAGGAGAAAAAAGTTCCCTAGATACAAGCATTAAATATTTATCAGCCCTGTCTGCTCGGTCGCCGCGCCTCTAAAAAGTCCATTAATTAAATACTTGAGAAACGATTAAAACACTTCTTTAGAACTTATTGGCACCTGTTAATTCACTGACCCTGCGAGGCTATGGCAGTAAATGTCTCGTTTGATTGCTTCTGTTACCAATAAGTCAGCAGCTTAAAGACAAAGGAGACATGATGCAACTTCATGTACCACAACATTGCCTTAAAACACAAAAGCCAGTATCTAGAGGCAGAGAAACAGAACATTTATGTAGACAGGGCAGCACAAATAATCTATTTAACCTAATCTTTTAATTACAGGAAACATCTCGTAGCAAGACATACAAGAGCAATGAAATGACCCAGAGCTAGAAATCAAGATGATGTATTTGTGCATGTGAAAGTAACACCAGCAGAATTCATAAAAGAAAACCTCCTTGGGCATTATTATCTTTCCATCAGGATATATTGTCATCACATTGAGAACAGGAGAAAAATGACTGAAAATATGGTATTAAAATACAAAAATGCAAAATAGAGGGTGCACAAAAAGAAAACGAGAGCAGAAAAAGTTAAAATTGAGGGGGGGGGGAAATGCAGGTGAAAAGAAAATTTCCGTTTGAATTAAAAAAGGAGCATCTTAGGGGGAGGGGGGAAGGAAAGAAATAAGGAACAGACCCTAATAGCTTGACATAGCACAGCACCTTACTCTCCAGAAGCTGTAATGATTTGGGTGTCATTATTTACTTGATAATGCACTGTTCAGCGGAGAGGGGGGTTCAAATCTGGCCCTGCTCGGGCAGTATGCAAATCTTCTCCCACTCCTCTGCAAGCTTTTAAGGATAGCTGGCACAGAGTCCCCTGAAGAGTCCTGGCAATGCCACACACTGCGGTGGGAAACGAGCATCTTGCAAAGAACCCCTGAGATCCTCCTACCCCCTCAAATCTGCGCAAGTGGAGAAGTGTTGCCTGGAAGGGGGAGCGAGACAGAGCGTGTGTGCTGGAGAGGGAGCGAAAAATAATACTAGTAATTATAAGAGAGTCCTAAAATACCAGAAGATGGAAGATAATAATTGAGCCTTAAAAATAATAAAATAAAAAGCACCCTCCTTGCTATATATAACGTTTCCTCCTTTCCCATGTGCGATGTTCTGACCCTTCGTTCAGATCCTTTACCTTGCTACATCTAAGTCATTACCGAATAGTTGAAAAAAATTGGCTTCCCTTCCTTTGATCTTCTGCTATTGGACTACATTCTTCCTACTCCCTCTGCACAGTTCTTCACTCCCACATTTATTTTCCCCATTTCTTTGTTTACATTCAATTTTACCGTATTTCTTCACACTTTTCTACACGGGTAAAGTCTATGTTATGTTCCAACACACGTTACTCTCTCTTATTCCTTACTTTGCACTTTTTAGCTGATCATGAAGGATATTTGTTTTCAGAATGACAATAAAAAAAAAAAAAGAAGAAGAAAGGAAAGAAAAAAAAAAACGTATGCAATGGTGAAAACGTGTTCCTTTTCACTCCAACTGCAGCCTTAGCAGAATCGTGCTGCCATTGTTTTCCAACAGAACTTGCGTTTCCAAACCTGGGAATTCCCATCAGTCTGTTTGACAGAATTTTCCTGTTTTTTCTCAGAAGGTGTACATTTTTCAAATGCCTGTAACATACCACCACAGAATTTCCCAGGAGTAACAGCTTGTTTTGTGGGACTCTTATTCAAAAGCCTTAGTTCCAAAAAAGCCATTTGAAACAGAAGAATCAAACCTGATTATTTACATTCCATAAATCAAAACAAAACCATAACCAACACATTCCAAAATATTGCTGTAATTATTTTCTACAGGCTGATAAAGTGCTGGACATCCTTTCTTGATCACCGGTTGGCAATTCTGTGAGCACTAAACAAAATGTTTATTTAATTTTAGATTCTGAATAGAATTATTAAAAGTGTGATTCGAAACCCTAACTATTAAAAATATACATATACAGGGGAAAGAAAGAAAAAGAGAAAATAAAAGAGAGGGAGGCATATTTCAGCTCCATTACAGTGTTTTTACACCCATGTCTTTGGAAGGGGTGAGAGGCACTTGCCTCTCAGGGTGTAACTGGCTGACTGCCCCGTTGGATGGCAGAGTCCCCAGACAGGTGACATAGCTCAAGGCCACACAGCCACGTCCACTATGGCATTTGAGGCTAAGAAGCTACAAAGGGCAGGAAATCTCTCTCAAAAGTCCTCACTCCATTGTCTAAAACACATTAAAATGACAGAGGTGCGAAAAATATATTTCCCCCACTTTTCTCTGTGTGTTTAGAAGAGAATCTGTGTCTTACTCAAAAGGACAGAGATTATTTTCTGAATAAAGTGTATTTTTCCTTCATAATCTGTGCACCTTTCTCCTACAGTAAAAGCCAGTGGATGTTACAAGCTGCAAAGAGGCACAACACAGTGTTCCAAGTACGGAGAAAGAGCCAGTTCTTGTCTCTGACTCCCGCATTCACACCCAAGAGTTTTCTTTTGTGGCCTCTCAAAACACGTGGCCACAAACACTGACCACCTCAAACACACTCCGCCCTCTCAGCTGAGAAACACAAGCATAGCGCTATACATAACTGCACCAATGTGTAAACTCTTCCCGTGGTGTAAATCAGGCGAGTCTGGGTGAAGTCAGTGTATTAGCATCGGTGGAGGTAGGTCTTGTTACCCTCAGTCAAAATCCAACTCGTGCAATCTATAGCAGGTAGCTCCATACCATGAGAAAAACATGGCTGGGCTGTGACTACTCTTTTGTTACCGCCGCAACTAAAAAGAGAAGTAAAAAACGTAGTTAATCCGTTGTACATTGATTTAATTACTGCAGGATGGGGTATTGAGACGATTTGGAATTTTTTTATGTCAGTCTCTTGCTCCATGACACCTGCTTTGTCTCTCCTTTTAAATTTAACGCACATGAACGAATTTCGGAATTAATTCAAGACATCTCTGTACAGCCCACGATTTCAAAAATACTCAGTTTTCATTGTTTTCAGCAGTAGCCGTAGCTGAAGCACAAGTCTGTTCAGTCAGAGTTGGTGGTAACGGGTTACTTCAGCAGTTCAGGTTAAAAAACTTACACTTCACTTAAGGATGCAGTATCAATGCAATTCATCTCAGCCCGTAACAGATGACACGTTCAATAGAATACGTAAAGTATGCCTCCACCTAGTGATGACTATGTACAAATAATAGAAAATAATAATAATTCAATTACTTGAAGAGAATCTTAGTAATTGGCTCCCATTTTCATAAATGAACACGTGCTCTCACAGAAATATTTACTTATAAAAACACACTTTGCACCATGGAGAATTAGTCTAAAGTTCAATCTGTAAAATTCACCTGTAAGCTCTAACTTGGAGGGAGGGAAGATAAACACATTCTAGGTGTAAAGTAGGCTACAATTTTAAACAATAATGTATTTGTACAGATCATGACTATGACCAGAAAAAAAGAAAAACAAAGGAAGCTGACTGAGGTGCTGTGGATTTTGAGTCTTAATCGTCTGATTGTTTAAGTTCGATAGCCTATTTTTAAATGAAATGGTAAGCAAACCACATCTCCTGTTTGCAATGTTGTTTGACTCTGTTTCAGGCTCAGAGCAATCCCCACAGAGCAGGACTCCTCTCGGCCCTCTCTCCCCCTCCCCCGTCCCTCCCAGAGGAGGATAAAAAGGGGAAGGAGGAAGAAAGTGCCTCACACAAAACTGGAAGACTATAAACAAAATTTAGTAAGTAACAGAGATAAACAGGGAAAAAAAGAATATGGGGAAAGAGGGATATACAAGTCTATACCAAAGCCGCTTTGGGATGGCGATGGATTGTGCAGAGCACACGGAGCCAGGCCCGGCGGCGCTGAGGGGCGCTCCCAGTAGCAGCAGAGCCCGGGAACGAAAAACGGGACAAAACCCGAATTTCCTGTGCCTTTATGGAGTGTGGTGGGAAGGGGTGGGAATACCAGCTGCCCGCTGACCCCTCAGGGGCCGGGACTTAGCACCTGTCCATCCCCGTGCCCCCCCAGTCTGTTAACTCTTAAACCACAACATTGTTTGCCAAGGAAAATATTTGCCAAGTTTCTTGGATCACCCTGTTTTACCAATACGATTGCAGATGTAATTACACAAAATTCCTAGGAATTTCTTCACCCCAAAGCAGAGAAAAGGCAATGAAAGGAAAAATAAAATCACCACAACAACCAACCAAATACCAAAATTTATATATTTATATAGCCACACTAGAATTGAAGCAAACCAGCCCCTAAACTCAATACCAACTGTTTAAGAACTCTCATAATCCACAGCAAAATGCTCTATAAATGGGATCAATTGGAGGTGCCTCCTCAAAAATCAATACATTGGAGGAGGAGGTTTGAAAAGCCAGCATCCCTTGTGGAAAACGTTCTGGGTTTTCCTTTCATTTGCACCATCTGGGAACTACCTTAAATGTCTTCTCAGGCTGACTACGCTTGTATTACCATTTCAAAAAGTCTCCCCATCCCAGTAGTGGTCTGTGAATCACAGTTTAAGAATGAAGTGCTCTGCTGAAAACCCGAGAGGTGTATTATCTAACGGAGGGGGCAGGTCACTATTTGCATTTCTCCCTTTGCATTGAAATAGATGCCATTGTCCGTTTAACACCTTGAGACATCCAAACCCATCCTCTCCCCAAAGACTGTCAGCGGTAGAAATTACTCCTCCACACACACACACGAAAAAAAATGAAATAAAAATGTGAATCCCTCCCATGTCGTCTGGCATCCCTTTGCACACAAATGCGAGGTGCTGCCTTTCAGGGAGAGGACAGCCAAGGCTCGCTGTGCCCAGCCAACTTGAAATATCTGCCTCACTCATTAAAGAGAAACACAAAAAATGGAGGAAAGTAACTTCGCCAAGATTTTAAAAAATGTAGTGGCTGAATACAGAAATACCAGCACCAAACATGTAAACAAGTCAGATTTGATTATAGCTGAGTGAGTTCATTTAGGATTCATTTTTCTCTTTGTTTTGTTTTTTTTTTGTTGTTGTTGTTTTGTTTGGGTTTTTTTTTTTCAAGAATTTGATAAATTAAAGGAATGTGTGCAATGTTTGGGCACATATCAAGACAATTTTAGGGTTTTTTTTTTTAATATTAACTTACATTAAGACGGCTGCAAAAATCATAATGCTTTTAAATTAATGTAGCTGTTTTCACTCAGGAGAATCACAAAACATTAAAGTACTAAAGAATCAGGAAAGCCAGGCTCCTTTCACATTTCTGAGCTCTCTCTCAGCTGCTGATTGCCGGGATTATGAAAATATCGTTTTCCTCATGTTATGAGTACACAAAACACAGCACCAAAAGCCTCACATCAGAAGGCTTTATCAAGTTCACCAAATTGGATATCTGTAGCAATAATTCTCATTACGTGCTTTATCTTGAACCATACCCGTCCTTCCGAAGCTGTTTACTCTTTCCCCTATCAGAAGATAATCACCATTTTAAAACACTAAACTACCATCACATGCATAATTTAGAGAACACAGGTTTACGGCAGCACTATCCCTTCTTCCTAAAAGCAGACATTACTTCATTTAGCAACCAGCTAAAAGAAGTGTTAATATTACGAACTGTTCAGCCAGGCACCAATTTTTTTTTTGCCAAAAGGCGCTTAAAAACTCCTCCCCGGCACGATGACGGGCGCCAAGCGCCCTGCACCGTGTCCTCTCCAGAGTTGGTTCTTCAAGGGGAGAAAGTCACAGCCCTGGTGGCACTGGCCACAGCTTGGACATCCTTGGTCTCGTTCGCTGCCCACGACGCTGCCCGCGCCGGCTCGTGTGCTGCCCACGAGATGGCAGCAATATGTTTATGAATAATGCAGCAAGAGGCTGCACAGCCTGCTGCCATTTCCCATGCGAGCCACAAAAACGCTGCTCGCTTCTTCAGCTGTAAAAAAATAAAATAAAATAATAGCAATCTCAAAAAAAACCCAAATCAAACAACTAACCAACGACCAACACAACCCTCTCAAAATTCAGCCGAAAAACGATGGGAAAACGAGCACCTTTGCTTCTGGATGAAGTGCCTGGATTGCTTTTTTTCTTTTTCCAAAGCTCAAGGTGCTTCTTGTGCACTCATGTATTTGTCCCGGCCCTTACGTTCAGCTGTGCTTGTGTCCCTGGCAAAATTATTTCACATGCACATTAGGCATTAGCTGCTGGCGTGTTTTTATTTTTGCAAAGCAGAAAATGCCTGTGGCTTGAAATAAATATTTTCTTTTCTGATGGACAAATAACATCTGCACTTGTGAAAGCTGCAGCGGAGCTGTCAAAAGCTAAGTGATTCATATAATTTCTTAAGAAGCACATGTGTATGAGCATACACAGACACTCATACCTATCACAGCCGCTCACGTATCAGCGCTTACATCCATCAAAAGATGGGCTCTTCAAAAGGCGCAGCGAGCTATTATAATAATCATTCGTAGCAGACAGACATCTATGTACACATAATGTCAGATCTGGAGAATATGGGTTGTGGGGTTTTGTAATCAGCCTGATCTTCACAAAAAACTTCAGCATGCTTTTCTGTTTCACTTTGGAGCTCTCTGGGTTTTAGTGAGGTCCCAGGCTCTGGTGTGTTACAGGAGCTGGTTGCTCTCGTGTTTCCTGGCCTTTAGGAAGTACCAGAGCAGAGATCTGCAGCATCACCACAGCACCAGGACCACAGAAGCTCTTTTTTCATCCAGACTTTCAAGCCCTTCATGAGTTGTTGAAGTTACACATCTCAAATGATTATTTTTTTTCCCCTGATACAGTGAAATTTACGTGCAATTTTCCCTGGGATAACAGTTGGAAGAAAACCCAACTGTGTAGCTAAGATGATATTTAGCTACAAATCAACCAAAGTTTTGTTGAGAATTTTGAATCTTCCTTCAAGTAGCCAGGTATGACAAAATGTTGCTTATCAGGAGTGAATTTCATTGTTTCTTTAAAGTAATAACTTTTTTTCATAAAAAATGATGATTAGGTTTTTAATTTTATTTTTTTTTGGTTGTGGCAACACAAGTGATTATAATTCAATCTGCCATTTTCATAGCCAAAAAAAAAAATTTTAAAAATTACAGGGTTTTTTTTAATAAAAAAAATAAACTGCTCCCCTGATTTTGTAGTCGCAAAATACACGAGGCCTTTGCTGACACCACTGAGGGTTTTGTGTTACTCCAAAGCAGACACAGGGACCACAGAAAGTGGAAAAATAGATTAGCTGTAATTTTCTAGCAGCTCTACCTTAAATGCCCCGCTTGTCAGTTTTATGAATAAAGTTGCTGTTTCTTGAAATGCTTGAAACTCTGTTAGGGAGGTTGAATCTATACAGAGCTTTCTTGAAATTCTATTATAGAGGTTGAAAACTCAGTTTCCTGAACACTTTAAATGTGCACAGTTGAAGTCAAGTGTCCTCCTGCTGATACCTTGTCTATTTTCAAACTGTGTGTCGTTTGAAACATAAAGTACAAACGTTTTGATACGTATTATTAAAAAGTTTTCTCATTTTCTTTAAGGTTACACTGACCTTAGCTGTATGAAATCCAAGGCCTTACAGTTTGATTGGTCCTTTCTTTAAGTGTAAAGCTTTGCCGTCCCTGCCTGTATCACAGGAGTGATGAAATGCATCCCTTTCTCCACCACATTTTTGGGGAGGAAATTGTCTGTTACCTGGCATTCCTTAAAAAAAAAAAAAAAATTAAAAAAAAAAAAGAATCACATCAAGAATTTTTGTGTCCAGGTTTACAAAGCAATCTCAATTTCACTTCACTCTCCATATACTCTCTCTGGGCTAATGTGGGCAACAGCAAATTTTAAACCGTGGTGAGAGAAGGCAAACACGGTCACTCACCCTGGGTGGTTAAAGCCTGACCATTGCTCACCTAGAACTTCTGAAACAAAGGTGAGACTGCATAGGTCCCAGTTTATACCAGTGCCCCAGTTACCAGGCTCTTGCTTATTCTGGATTAGATGAGGATCTTTTTCTTTCTCAGTTAGACCTTCTACCTATTGTGCTCTTTAATAACCAGGAAGATCTCCTTGGGTCTCAGGAGCAGCAACTGTCAACACAAGTAAAGTGATTACAGTGAAATCTGTCATTTTCATAGCCAAAAAAATAAATAAAAAAAAGTTACCAAGCATCTCTGAATGTCTCTCCTTGATATCACCTTAAAATGTCATGTTAAAGTCTTTAGATGGCAAAGTGACTTCTTAGTTGTAAAATGTTTAGAATGTATATTGTGTGCAATTTTTGTATTTTTCTCACAATCAAGGAGGTTTTTTTCTTGTGCTATGTACTCCCTTCTCTTACTTTTATTTTTCAATCAACAATAGAAATTCTTTATATAGATACACAATAAAAACACAGCTCTACTGCCATTACTTGCATAATATCATGCCTGGTTTCACATGCTCAGGGCACTACTGTAAGAGCAGATACCAAAATCAAAGGTCATGATCTCAACCACTTGACATCTCAGAAAATGTGGGGACTCAAAGAAGACAATGAGCTAAAGAAAGAATAGTTTCATTTGTAGCTTCTGGTTCAAAAGAAATGAGAAGATAATAGGGCAGTTAATGAAGAGCCTGTTTTTCAACAGATGTAAACCAGAAGTGATTCCAAAAATGTCCTCAGAGCCACACTAAGATGAAAGCAGAGTAAGAGTCAGGTCCCAGAATCCTGAAACCAATATAAATGTTGTATATTTAAAGTGTTCACCATTCACAGCTCTCACTCTGCATTTTGTATGCATTTCTGCCAAACATAGCATTACGATGTGGCTTTCAAGTTGGAAAAAAAAAATTAAGAGTAAAGGCAACTAAATTTAAGGAAAAAAAAAAGTATTCGCAGGTTTTATTATGTTTAGATTACAAAAGAAAATAGCTGATATATGAAGAGGTCAGAAGAATTACTGTACCCATTAATTGGCTTTTACTGAATGGTTTGACAGAGGCTTTGCTAGTAAGGTCACTAACAAGACATTTAAAAGAGAGAAATAGAAACACAATGTAGAGACCATTCTACATTGTTGTGTTCAAGATTTCCCACTCGCGTCGATAAAATCAGAGTACTTGCTACATAAAAACATACACTTGAACACCTTTAAAATTATGATTCAGGGCATTTCATGTGCTTTTTAAAAACTGATTATAAAGTTCATTATTTAAAGAACCTCTTGTTGACACCATCTAATAACTGTGTGATGTTGCTAAGTCTTTTAATTAGGCAGCGATATATTCAGGTCCCTGGGATAGAAATTAAACCGCAGTCACAGCAGTAACCCCCAGAAGTGGACAAAATTCTACGCAGATGTTTTAAAAATCACAACAGGTCCATCTAATGCATCTCTAATTCAAAGCCAGCCAAGGTCACTGCGCACCTTGTAAGAGCTGCAGGCAAGAGAGCTCTCATGCTCAGGAAACACCACTTTCTCCGGGGCAGGTTTGGGATGAGGAATATGCTCCAACTGCTGATATGAACCACGAGAAGCTTCACATTCAAGTGCAAAGTGGCTTTTTTTAGATTTGCCTCCTCTATACTACATTTATATTTAAAAACATACAAAGAAATCTAAACACCAAACTTAACCCAATCCCTTCCACGCTGCCCTCTCAGTGGTTCCTCCAGAGAGATCATGGAAACGAAAATGATCCTTCCCATGGCAAAAAGCGGTCACTTAAAACATTCCTGGGAGGCATCCAGATGCTCTCCTGATCCTACAGTATGTAGAACAAAATAGCTTATCATTTACATTATGCTCTTGGACAAAGCTGGATAGCTTCAAGGACGAGGGAGTCACCCTAGACCAGCACCATAGATGTTATTATATATGTAACAGCTGCAAGATAAATTCTTTCATATTACACGTAGGTCCAGTTGTACTTTCAGCTGTCTCACTGTTGAAATACTGTACGTCTTACACAGATTTCTCTATTTGTAAAATACACTTGCAATCCTTAGTTACGTAGGAATGAGTAACCCCTTACAGCTGCAGCGTACGGAAACAAAACCCAACATCACACCAGAGCTGTGGCAAAAGCCAGGGCATCGACCTCCAGAAATTCTTCGTAGGTAACCTTCCTAAAAAATGAATTTGGTAAACAGGGGATAAGTATTACTAAAGAACATAAAAAATGCCTGTTAGTTAAATGAACTATTAAGAGAACAAAGCAGCTTCACCAATTCATAAGTATGTTGCTCATGACCTGGTTTTGCACTCTCCACCTCCCTCCTATTTTTCCTTTTCTTCTGAGTCATCTGAGAGAACTCTTCCAAAACCTCTTCAAGGAAACAGTCTACAACCACAAGACTTGGTGCTAATGAAGCTCCAGAATTACGAAGCCAGAGGTCAAGAGCACGTCTTCCACGATGCCTTGCCTGATTTTGAAATGAAAAGGGCTGCATAACACAGAGGATGAGTGAAACAGAGGAAAGAAGAAACTCCAGATGAAAAGTTTAGTAAGAAGCAGAAAACACTGAATATTGAGAAAAATCTGTAAACTAACCAAGTTACTGGTGCCTCAGCAGCCATATTAGGACTGACTGGAAAGCAGCTCATCATGTTACTGTCTTTTTTTGATAACCCACATCAAAATGCACCTACCCCATTGCAGACTAAGTGAAATAAAGGAAAGAGGAGAACGACAGAGTGACATAGGTGCTGTTTCTTTTCCAGTTGCTGACTGACAACACTGCCATCCCTTAACATGGTTTTATTTAGTTATTACAACCATCTCTCTGTAAATGACACTTAGGATTATTTAAGATTATGTTGTAATCCTTTTAATCCTCAGTGCTTTAAATTTCAGGCTAAACACCAAAGAGCAAACTAGCACTTAGCAGAAATATTTAAAGCATGTGATTTGAACATAAATCTTCTTTTATTCACCACTCCTCTGATGAAGACCTAGTGTATCGCGTCATTCAGCCGGCGAGAACAAACAGCCACCCTGTATCTCTCTGCAAACTCTTACGTTCCCCCACATCATGTGAAGCTGTTTCTAACCAGCTCTTCTTTTCCTTGGTGCTAGCTCTGTCATCAGTAAAATACATGAAGGAAAATCAGAAGGTTATGTTTTATAAGATGTGCATATTTTCAGTTACTACTAAGGAGAACTTGGAAAAGAAAATACCGCCACGTAATATGTTCATCAAGAACAGAAATAGATTGCATGCACAAATTGGATAGTGTGAGAGACAGATCAGACTTATCCTGTTAAACAGGGAGTAGCTCAATTAAAATGAGTGGAGTAATACTGCTGAAAACCTCATGATCAAGACCAGAAGCCCAAATCTTCCTGCCTGAATATAATTTACTTGTAGCTTTTTCTCTTTTTTTTTCCCCCCTCATGCATCGATCATGTTTCCAATTAGTTTTCTTTATGATACTCCTGTACTCCATCATCTTGTTGCCATCTATTAGCTGTCATATGCTCAGATTTTAAATTCAAGATTTCCTTCTTTTTTCTTCAAACCAAAATCTCAATAGTCATTTTCTATTTCTAATCTATAATTCATGAACTCAAATTGAGCACCAGGCTAAATCAAACTCAAAATTCTGCATCCATTCCTAGTACAACACATTAGCAGAAAGCAACCACTGCTCTGCTTGAATCGGAAAAGAAATGTGTTATTATTCAGAAGGTAATGAAACAAAACCCTACCAACTATGCTTTGTTGTCATGCTTTGAAGATATAATCATACTTATTTCTGATCATTTCAGAGTTCGGCAGCTAATGTATTTAATCAAACAGCAATGCAATGCATCTATATTTAGGTTGCAAAAAAATAAAAATAATCACCCATGTTCTTTTCATTTGAACAGATCTATTAATAAGTAGACATATAGTATCAATCCTGCTCCCACCCACTAGGGATAAGTAGATCATCAGAAGCGTTTCTTGAAATATTCAGTATCCAGGTACAAACTGACCTCTCCGCTGTCGAACTTGACTTGGATTCTCTCCAGACTATCTCATAAATCTTCACTCTCTCTCTCTCTCTAGTCCCCTTCCCACTCTATCTGCTCATGTAGCACCAGTCTCATTCAGTCCTTTCCTTTCCCAAAATGTCACCACTACTGATGCCAAAGCCTTCTCCTCTTCGCTCTTACCATCTGGCATAATCTTCTTGTAGCTCTCTGTCTAAACAATGCTCCATCCCTTTTCAAAATGTGTCTTAACATATGTCCTTCCTCCCATGCTTTTACTTCTTAATGCCTCTCCCACTCACTTATTGGCTTGATGAAGACACGTTTTAATGGGTTCAAACGGTAATGCACGAGTTTCCTTTCTCACGTTATTCTGATTCAGTGGAGTTACACCTCACAGTAACAGAAGTGAGAAGAAAACGCATTACAAAGTCTTCGTACAACCAGTTTGGTACATCAATAGCAGAGCTTCATTCGTGTTTACGTTGGAAATGTATTAGCTGCAATGAATCACCACTCCAATATGCATTTCCAAACAGAAATTTTGCTCACTGCAAAATGAGAAATAAACCCTAGAAGCTCAGAAGACCTGTCAGCGTACTCAGGGGGTTGCAAGAGTGAAGGCTGAGGTTAGACTTAATCACATTCCAAGTGTAAAAAGCTGAAGATTGACAGCAATACCAAAATATTTATTCTAAAAATACCTAGGAAATGACAAAGCTCCAAGTGTTGTCTCAAGACAACCTGAAGGATGTGGGGGGTATAGAAGCACGAGTCTCACTCTCTTGAAGAGAAGGAATATTTCCAAATTGTGCATGTGCTTTAGAAAGATACCAGAAAAATAAATCTTGAAAAAGTCTCTGTAACACACAGTTGACCTAAAGAGGTTTCTTTTCAAGAAGCCACGTACAGTTCCTTAGGGGGTTTTTGTGTGCGGTGTTTTTCTCCTTAAACTCCAGACCCAGGCACAGTTGGTTCCTCCAACATGTTTCATTGGTGATTATGCCAAAGGATTATCTGATAACTAACAGTATCTTGACCCTCGCATGTCTCCTTTTGCGTCTCTCCTCACTTTATTGTCCTCCCTGTATTGTTAAAAACTCTTAATGTTAGAACTCTGGGAAACAGTTCAGTTCATAGAGAATAATATTTTGATGTGGCTTGGTGCAACTTCTAGTGAAACAAAAAAAAAATCCCTTTCTACTGATATTCATGGGAGCTGGATTATGTCCAAAACCTGAAGATGTTGCAATAAACTGTTTTAGCCCTAGATCCTGGAATGTTAACCTTGCAGTAATACTTTTCGCATCCTTTCATCCTCTTGAGCCTTGATCCTCCCTTTCAATTCAATGGGATTTAGATGAAGTAATTAAATAATATTATTTTCCATCAATGAATAATAGTCCAATGAGAAATACATGTCCTTCTCTGCTGGCCCTGACAGAGGCAAGCTTTTTAAAATCCTCCCGTCCCCTTCCAGAAATGAACCTGGGTCATCACCGTCTGAGGACCCTGAACAGCAATAAAAATAAACAGAGTAACCGCGCTGTGTTGGAGCAATGCTTGTATAAGCAGTTTGAAGAAGCTGTGTTTATGGAAGTCCTTTAGGTCAAGATTCTAGGCCTGAACCCAAAGCAATTACCTACTAAGTTTTAAAAACAAATTGAATATAGAGCATTAATCAATAAATCAACAGGTTCTCAAGTGTTTAGGAGACTCAGTCACCAGAAATCCTTCTCTTAGAAAAACAGTAAACTGATGCTTGATAAAATGTTACAACTCCTGTATTGGAAAGGAAAACGCTGCATTAAATCGGTCTCTTGTTGTTAAAAACCAAGGAAAGAAAACCTACCTCTTAACTTTACAGAGTTTATACACAAGCGAGCAATGAAATGCATGCGTTGCCTCTTACCTGAAAGACATTCTTTCTGCTGGATTTCTCTGAGGTCCACTCAATGCGAGCACCACACAAATCCACACACTCAGGTTTATATCCAGGTTTCTGGAAAGAAAAAAAAAGACCAACCATGAGTATGGCCTGACATTTCCCAAACAGGGGCGGTTATCAGATAAAACAGGAATAGATCAAGTTCAAGTGACAGGCAGCTGCTGTTATTACTGAAAAGAGTTCAGAATTCCGTGGTCTTATTAAATAACCATTCCTGAAGCGTCTTAACTCGGAAATAAGGTTCTTATACTAGCTACATAATTTAAAAAATAATTAGATGGTTTAAAAACAGTCTAATGTAACATACAATAGATAAAACAAATGCATACACATTGGCCAGATATTTCAAATGCTTACTTTGCAAACCCTCTTGAAAACCCATTGGGTTTGAAGGTAAAGTTTTGTGGGTTTTCCAAATGCAAATTGAAACTGATGCAGTTGGAAAGGACAGAGATTAGACAAGAACATACATCCTATCTATAAGACAAGCTATCTCCTTTCTCCAAAGAAATTATCATTTCAAGTTCCTTAAAAAAAAAAAAAGGCTTGGAGGACATGTGTGACACCCAGAAAGAGCTTGACACTAGGGTAGCTCCACACGGTTTGCTGCTTCGCAATGTCAGTCCACGCATCCCGGAGCTCTGCCTCCCCGGTTCCTCCGTATGGATGCAAATAATTCAAAGAGCAGATTTGTTTGCCTGTATCATTTGCGATGCTGGGAGTTGGTGTAAAGCACAATAATCCTCATTTGCCATCTAAGCTCCTTCTCCAGGGACTCTGCCTGTGCAGCAGTTCTGGCAAAGCACACGTGGTTTAGAGTAGCCTTTGTAGATTAGGTTGCTGCACATCCCAGACAACAATAAAAATACTACTGTTAACAGTATAAAGCACTAATAAGTCCCTTTTGGGTAAGATACGGAGTAATAGCCACAGAATGTAGTTAATCAGCTTGATGCATCTTTTTTGTTCTGTTGTTCTTAAACCATTTTACCTTAAAAAAAATGGCATTGGTCATAAAGAAAACAGACTTAATAGAAGTTAACAGTGGCCAGTCCAGCGTCAACCACATAATCAGCTTTCCCAAGATTGCTCAGTGAATTTCTCTGATGTTGTTATTAAAGGCTAAAAAATGCCTGTTCTCCAGGGTGCTTTTAAGATGGGTAGGAAAGGACCTATTTAGGTCAAAAGAAGCAGAGTAAGATATCCTGCTCAAGTAATTTGCAGCCAGTCTTTGGCAGTTTTCAGTACTGGAGTTGTAATTATGTTCTCCACTTGCCAAACCATAAAACCACCATGGTTCACCTCCTCTAAAACTAACAATCCTGTGTGTCTTTGCTCCTTCTTTTATTTTTATTTTTTTGTATTTTTTTTTTTTTAATAGAAGAAATATGCTGTTCTAAACAGAAGGATGTTCTTGTGGCTAAACCACGGGATTTGGAGTTTTCCCCCCCCCAACTGCCTCAGACTTCCTGCCTGGCCTCTGACAAGAATATAATCTTTCTGAATTTTTAATAACAGATCAAAACTACAGTACTGATACTTGATTTCACAAAGATGTTGTAAAATTCAATCAGTTACTATTTGCATGGTAAAGCGGCAAAGTTAAAAACAAAAACAAACAAAGGCAAACTTATTAATGCAAACAAATATTCAAATGAAGGGAGGAGTTCTCCTAAACAAATTCTTTTATAAATAGGACTGTGGTACTTTCTTTGACTGGATGACTCTCCTTGGCTTGGAGATACCGCAGGGAAGTTTTCCCCCCACCCCGTCCCAAGGACTCCGTGCAATGAGTAGGTCTGATACAGGCAGGGATACAGGCAGCTCTGTATCCCATCATGAACACACAACACAGCCTTGTCACAGCAGGTCGCCTTGCTTTCTTTAAAGAAATGACTCAAAAAAGGATATTTTGAGTCTGAAAATACGTTAACAAAGAAGGGCAGCTTTAGTCCACCGGCAGAAAGAGCTGAGAGATTTTAGAAACACATAGTGGGATGAAAAGAAGAGATTTAAAGGTAGACAAAGAAACAGGAAATAGTTTCTTGATGGTGAAGGATACTGAGGTAGAGAGTATTTTCCTCTGGAAAGCTGCCATGGCATTTCACACTGAAGTGAGAAAAAGCAATGGAAAGCCCAGGGAAGTTTTGCAGGAAGATGGAATAGTGAACCCGATAGTATTTTACCGTCTTTGATTTCTATGATTGTAGAAAAATGTACGCAGCAGTAGAACTTGGACACCTCTGTGCCCTCAGTGCACACAGTTTCATTTTGTCATTGTTGTTCTAGTAATCTGGAGTTTGTTTTCAGATCTGGTTTTCTTATAAGTGGAAGAAAAGTGTAAGTGTCTGCATCTCCCTTTCCAGAAAGGATGGGGTGCAAGCTCACATTGTTGGAAAGATGAACACTATTCTGCTAAGTACAATAATCAACTGGAAAACTTCTCTTTTGAATAATTTAGCAATTCTGCTCTGAACAGGTTATGAGGTGTCTGTGAACACCATATGAGACTCCTGGGTATGACACAATATGTGAAGCTTCTAATGAAAGCTACATATAAAGCCATTCATACAATTATGGAATCATTTTGGTTGGAAAAAGCCTTTAAGATGATAGAGTCCAGCCATTAACCCAGCACTGCCAAGTCCTCCACTAAACCATGTCCCTCAGTACCATATCTCCACGGCTTTTAAATACCTCCAGGGATGGTGATTCAATCACTTCCCTGGGGAGCCTATTCCAGGACTTAACAATCCTTTCAGTGATGAAATTTTTGCTAATATCCAAGGTAAACCTCACCTGGCATAACTGGAGGCCGTTTCCTGTTGTCCTATCTCTTGGTACTTTTGAGAAGAGACCAGCACTGATCTCTCTACAACCTCCTTTCAGATAGTTGTAGATAGCAACAAGGTCTCCCCTGACCCTCCTTTTCTGCAAACTAAACCACCCCAGTTCCCTCAGCTGCTCCTCATAAGAATTGTGCTCCAGGCCCTTCACCAGCTTAATTGCCCTTCTCTGGACCTGCTCCAGCACCTCTCCAAACCTCAACAGATTCAGATCCATCAAGCCCGAAACCATCCATCGTGTACATCAGCCCTTCCTCTGCACCTGGGAAGATCCACACAACGTCAAGTCCTGCTTAAATCCATAGGGACTCCAGGAAAATTGCCTAGAAAGTCATTCTGGCCTAAGCGTTGCCCTGTTACAACGTTTGCTTTCCCTTTTATGCACTACCCAGAGACACTGCAAGAGAAGTAAGTTAAGGTTACAGCGAGAGCCTGAGCCCTTTGTGTCCTTGCCTTGTGTTTTGCAGTCAGAGCAATTATGTTATATCAGTGTTCTTGGAGGGGGTTATGCTGGAAATTGATACAAGTGTCTGCTACAATGAAATCTTCCTAAACATGAATATGGATTTCAGCAGCGGTTTCACTCACTAAATTATTTTGCAGATGGTCTAATAACCTGAGGTTAAAATACCCTCTGGTGAATAAACTATCTCGGGGTATAAACAGACTCTGTGTGCTTGGTTGAAAAGATCAACTGATAATAGAATTTAATGCTGGTGAGAGAATGGAGGTAGGATCCTTTTAGACCACAGTGTCCTTAATTTATAATAAAAATGAAGTTATGTTCATATGAATACTCAAAAAAAAAAAGTAAGTGTATCAAAACCATGACTTAGAAAGGACCAAGGCAGCAGCCAAAGATAATGATTTAGCCACATGGGATGCAAACTTGCTTGTTTTCTGAATTTCTCCTCTGTGTTCTTTAATTGTTGTGCACTGTTCCTAATAAGAATACCAGATATTGTCCCTAGCTTCACCAGAAAGCTGTGGATCCCAGTCTTCTCCATGCAAATCAATAGGAAAGCTGTTATAATGAGTCCTACACCTACAATTGTAGAAAGGAACAAGAAAAACTCCCTTTGGTGGTTACTAGTTCTTTACATTGGAATATTGTTAAAGATTTTCATAAATATAATTTTAAATCTAAATGTTATCCTATCACCGGAAAAAGAGGTATAACCAGAATATGTTTTCATTTCCCTCTCTCCTGCTACCTTTATTGTGAGATATCATTCTTCTTAGAAGGATGCGGTCTTATTCTGAATTTTCACTTCATGTACAGTAGTTAATAATAATTAGTGAATTAATATCTTTATAATACAAAGGAACATTAATCTTTTTGCTAAGTCACATCATTTTCCTGCTAACAATAAAAATGCTTCATTATAACTCATACTATCGTGAATGAACATCGCCTCTATTACATTATTTAACTAATGGTTGAGCTCCCCTTTTTCCAAAGTAAACTACAGCCGGAAAAAAAAAATAAAAATCAGTAAACAAATGATTTCTAATGAATCCTTTTTTGTATTATTTCCTTTCCGCTATCAAAATTATATCTAGTTAAATGGTTTACAAAGGAAATAAGCATTGCTTTTGCTTTATCAGATGAAACCAACATGCTGCTTTAGCTTTTTTTGATGTGTGAAATGTGGGGTTAGGAAATTGGCTTATAAGATTTTGAATACTCTTGTTGTTTCTGAGCTTTACCCAATTTATTTATTTACCATTGTGTAGAAGTTCTGTAAAATGTAGCTTTAGCAGCTTATGTTAAAGGATGTTGAGTTCATAGCCCCAGTGTTCAGATCTAGCACAGAATTAAAAAAACCACCAAAATAATTTTTTTTCCCTCCCCCCATAATAAGCAAAATATGGGATCAATATGTCCGTGTTCTTCTTAACACGGGAGGCAGTAGATGTTAGCTGACTGATTGTGAGCACTGAGGATGACTGAGATTTCAGGGAAAGGGATCGTCTTCTCACAGAAGGTCCCTTCTAATAGCGCACTTTAATTTTTTGGACTAAACAGACTGAGATCTGGACAAGAGCCCCATTCTCCAGGCAGGTCCATTTTGATACCTAGATCCTTAAAGAGCTAATGAGGATTTTAACCATGTGGATGAGTCTCAGAGCGAAATCTTGTATCCTTTGTGTTACATTTCTATTGGCCCATTTGTCTCCTGGTAGCTGGGTGAAAGCTTGCAAAGAGAGAGGAGAACAGGTAGCAGGTAGAAGTGTAAGACAGATAGTAAATTATGAGATTAGTTCTAATAAGTTCACCTGAGACGACTTCTTTTAAAAAACACATAACTTCAAGGAAAAGAGATTATTTTGAAAAAAATATTAATTGAAGCTATAGTGGTTTTTTGGCTGTAGAAAAGTAGTGTTTTCCTGCTGTAGCAGCGTGAACACAAGCAGAGTGCCAGTTTACACCCTTCACTTATTTTTATTATTTCATCTATTATTTTCATTTTTGCTACAACCCTCACCTTCTTTCCAAAAAGTAAGGCATGAAAAATTGTTCTTTAAAGCTGATTTTATGGCAGGTGGCATTGGTAGATCAAGAATATATAGAAGAAAAGGTTTGTATCACCTGCCACGATAAAAAAAAAAAAAAATAGCTTATTGTTTGTGACTCCTGCCAAAGAGAGCACCTTTGCGGCCACCCATCATGTCAATGAGATTTGGCAGGTTTGATCAGGCCTTGAGAGCCTTTCACAACAGGGCTTTGTCAAACCTGTCCCTTCGCTGCCCACACTGTCACGTATTTACCCAGTTCCCCTTTTGCTGCCCACGTTCGGGTTCCTGGGCTCAAAGCGGGCGGTAGCCAGCACCGAAGGGGAACGCGCCGCTACCGCTGGCGCAACGTAGCTGTCACGTTGCCGAAGAGTAAGATCGGTGGTCTTTCCTTGGGGCACAATAAAAAGGTACTGCAAATTTCACTTTGCGGTAACTACAGGCTACAGAAATTGTATTAGCTGCATTAGCTGGAGTCATAGAAATATTCAGGAAGGTTAGCGGGATATGGTAGATGTCACATTTCTACTACGATAAAAAATCACTTTGCTAACTTGTAATGTTTTCTGCTTTGGTAACACCCTATATTAAGGTGCCATTTATAAATAATTTATTATTATTTATTAATGTATAAGCCACTTTATAGGATGGTAGATAACTTAAATTCATCTATTAAAGATGCACATACATGGTTTAATACAATTTACGTCTCACAATATCCTTTGCAACAGATTCTCATCGCATCGTCTGTTAAGCATTTATTACTAATGCATTTTATAACATACTTTATAATACATTATTTGAGGAAGTAGCTGCATTTAGTGATCATTTTCATAAATAAGAATAAAGCATTTATAAATGGCACCTTAATTTAAAGTGTTACCTCCACATTACTGGAGAGTCACTCACCATTTGTCTCACTTTGCGATTATTCTCAAAATGCACCTCTTAATAAAGGATATGCTAAGTCCCATTTCTTCTCATACACTACATCTGATTAAAAGTTTATCAAGGCGCTTTCCTTCAGCTGCTTTCAAACCTTTGAAGGTTGCCAGCTTAATCTGTATTTGTCTTATGTATGCGCCAAACTTTTTATACTGAAATAACAATTGCAAGGAAGCTGAGTATGTTGGATGGTTGATTGCCTACCAGGTTGGCCAGCGTCGGCTGCTTGGATTCTTTGTAGAATTCTATTTTCCGAGCAGTGAGAACAATCCAGGATGTGGACCAGTTTTTCCTTAAAAATAAAATAAAATTTAAAAAAAAAAAAAAAAGAGGAAAAAATCATAAGGCATGCAAGCAGGAACTGCTCTAATTTTAGACTCTGTTTTTAATTATTTCATGTCAGAAACAAAAATGGTTTAAAATCAATATCAGCCATGTACTTTCACTAATATTGATGGGGTTGCACCATCCTCATTACACCTGGATGCGGCCTAACAAAGCTTGAAGGCTGCCTTTCTTCTCATCCATGTTTTGAAGCCTTTCTATGTTCCTTTTCCACCACGATGCCTTAATCACAGAAAACCAGTGTCACTATTCACACACAAAGTTCATCTACACTTAGATGACTCCAAAACAACTGCTGCCCTTCTGGTAGCTAATACTGGAAATAGAACTCAGAAAGAAAAATACAGTTTCAATCTGAGTATGCAGAGATCAGCACAGGGTCTATTTTGAAAGCTCCCAAATAATTTTTCTTTTCCCTAAATTAAAAATTTACAGAAGAGCAAGGAAGACAAAAATGGTATCTGAGAGAGGTTTAAGTAACCATGAAACATCAGGAGTTGATGGTACAGCCCTAGAGAGCTGGAAAACTACTGGGGCCAGAAAAACATCAAAATACACATAGATATATGAAACAGTGTCCCCTGGTGCAGGATAACATTATAATCAACTCAGAATCAAATGTTATTATATATATATTACATATAATGTGGTGTTTCAAACCACCACATACTCATAAACAAATAGATCTGATTCTACAGAAAACTATTTTTACATCAACATCTCAAGTTTGCCTCTCCTGTTTGGGGGTCGTAACATCTTTGATTTACAAAAGCCCTCATGAGCCCACTGTTTCTGTGAATGGAGATCACAAATCTGAACATTTTAGAACAAATCTGAAAAAGCATGTGTCAAACAGGCTGTCTCACGTGTATGTCAAAGGGCCTTAAGAGGAGGGAGTTGCCTGCAAAGACACAGAAGGCCCAGGGAGGAGCTGTTTGTTAGAAACACTTTTTCCTCTCTTTTCTGTCTCCCCTAGTTCCTTTGAGTTTTCTCTATTTAGGTATTCCTAAGTAACTCAAACACATCCATTTTTTTATTCTAGCAAAACCTGGCTTTGTTGAGTATGAAAGCCTGCCGGTCGTCTTTGCGATACTTGCTTCCAGATCTACCTCAGAGCTCTGGGGCACTTAATATCCCATCAAGCTGCACATCAGGCACAACAACAGACATTTTTTTCTCTTAATGATTTTCCTGTTTGATATGTTTCAGTCATCACTTTAAGAAGCATAACTGATATTCCAGATGAAGTCCTAACACCACGGGCATTATCAGAGGAACCTGCCCTCACTTCAGCGTGGGCAGTTTTCACCCCGCGTGATCTAACAGTCATCCCTAAAGTATCGTCAACAAGAGGCAACAGTGAAAGAAACTCCCCGGGAAGGAGATGAATACGTCTGAAGAAAATAAGGCTGCATTTCTTAGGCCGTGTTAATAGGGAGAAAAATTAAAGAGAGACACATTGAGGTAGAGAAAGAAACAGTAGGGTTTTAGAAAAGTACCTGGCCGTCGCTGACAAAGATTTCCCCACAAAAGAACAGTGTTTGTAAGTCGCTTGGAAATTTTCAGCTAAATTTATTACCACTATAAAGCTGTATCCGTAATCAATGTGAACTATGGTCATAGCTGTGGGTTGCATATCTTGGCGTGAAGATTAGTTCAGCCTCAGTTAATTATTTTTTTCAATATCGTTGGGATATGAGTGGTGTAGCTGAGAATCACCATCAAGGTAGTGAATACAAGTTGTCTATTGGTAAGCAAAACTTCAGTTCCTTTTAATTTTGGCTAGGTTGTTTGGGTTTTTTCTACTCCAAAAAGGTCTTGTAAGTGCACAGGGGAGTAGAGTGGCCGAGCATGCTATGTGCCACTTTAAACAGATTTACCTATGAGTTGGATATCCTGGATAAATACGGATTACCAAAGGATTAAAAGCCTTGGGACACAGCTTAGATTCAGTACCGACTTGCACCAAATACTTGACATGAGCTATGGAGAGGAACATTTCTGTGTCATGGCCACCTCTGCTAGCCAGAGTGTTCTTTCCTCCAGCTGTTTCTGGGGCAGGTTTTTCTAGCTGAGAAATACGAATCGGCAATTGTATTTTGAGGTCTCAGGCTTGCATGCAAACTGCTTAAAAGATTCAAATTTCTGATCAAACTAACTGGGAAGTTTGCCAAGATGTGAAAACATTTCATTTCAATCTGGACCCCATTAAAAAAAAAAACAAAACATTTTAAAAAAAAGCCTTTCTAGTTATGGTTTTGAAATAATAAAAAAAAAAACAATAGCAAAGAAATAAAAAGTCAATCAATGGTAAGTGCAGTTTTAATTATATCAGGTGAGATGTTTTATCTAAGTTCCATTCTGAATTTTAAGGGGAGAACGTGTTAATTCCATCAAGAATAAGAAAATTTAGTGGTTTTGCAAGAGACTAACAATTATAGCAGCTATGAGAATGCAGCGGAATTCCACCTTATTATCTGCAAGACGACTTTTCCCTCTCCTAAATTTAAATTCACCGGTTCTTCTATCCTACAGCTGTTTAATTTAAAAAGGGAGATTTTTAAAATCAAAGCTTCATTACTTTTGTGACCTAAAGATAAAAGGTATATATAAAGGTATATAAACTCATATAAACCCACCTATATAGAGTGCTATAAATATCAGGATGCAGAGAAGACCCAGCTAGAATTGACAAGGCTATTGTGTGAATTTGTCTAAACAGCTACACTCCAACTCATGGTTGAAATCTGGTGCTGGACCCAGCTCGGAGCGAGGGGCTGCAAAATGAGCTGCATTTGCATTCTGTCAAACGAACACCTGATGGCAGCACGTTATAGCTTCAGTGGTGCTCACAGGCTATTTAAAAATACAGAGCTGTTCAGGGCTTTTTAAAAATACAAGTGGCCGAGCTACGCTGCCTCCCCTCCTCATCTGGGTTTCCCCACAGCCTGTGAACACTCTGCAGAAACTTCTGCCCATAACCGGTAAAGCATTACTGGCTTCAGTGCCTTTTCCCAAAATACCGGTCTCTGATGGCACCCAGCTGCAGCAGGATGGCCAAGCGTTGCCAATGTTCTTGCTTCAAGTGAGAGGTTGGACTAGGTGACCTCCAGACTCCCTTTTCAATGATTGTTTCTAGGATCCTTGTGGTTTAGCACGATATAGATAGGAGAACTTATTACTTGGCTCCTTTCTCCAGGCTTTCTCCGGAAAGTCTAACGCTTCATCCTCCTCTCATTCTCATTGGTAACATACAGTGCCGGTCACACCACTGCTACTCCTTTACAGGCATCTAAATCCAGCAAACCACAGCAAATCCTTCCAAAAAAGGCAGCAGTAATACTGACATTACTTTCAACACAGTGCTAAGTAAGTGCTGACCACTTCTGATAGTCTTGTCTTGGCATCCCTGCAGTATCACCGCGTGGTGGATTCCTACATCCCATCCTTGACCCCTCAAATTTGCCAACTGGAAAATATAATGTTGGTTTGCCTTGTACCTTAAGGCTGCTCTTAATATGAGTGTAATATATGTAATATAGAGGTTAACTCTAACACATGATCACGGAGAACAACAAGCCCCTTAGCTGCTGTCACTTGGTCTCTGGGAATATGATCTTCTGTTGGCTTAATACTGAAACAATGGCAGTTTGGCTCTTGGCACCAATAGTAGCTATAAATACTTAAATATAAATTAAATTAAATATAAACTCTGGATTTTGCAGCTGATAAGTTCTGTAATGTGCAGATATAATACCTTAATTTCTTGCCGCCATCTGCTATTTTAGCTTTTAGAAGATATCCTTCTTTCTCCACTACCTATAAGAAAGAAAAAATACGCGTCATAACCATATCATTTATTCAGATGAATGAAACACTTAGTACATGCATAAGAGTCTGCATCCAGCTAATTTAGCGTGGGGGCATTTCATCACTAATTCTCAGTTTAGTCACCTTTTTTCTTCCGAAACAGTTCTTTTAAAATTTTGCAAACAACATTTAGAGTCAATTAGCACAAAGAATTGACCTCGAAAAAAACCTCTGGAATATTCAATGATTTTGAAAAAAAAAAAATACTTGAATGCAAGCAAAGTTTCTAGCTCTAAGTAAAAAATGCCTTGAAAATATACTGCAAGTAAATTATGTCAAGGTATCATTTCATATAATTAGTTTCATTAATAGCTATGAGGGACATATCATACTTCTGTGGAAGCTTCTTGCTTCTTATATTCCGGAAAAAGTCAGGTTTAGGGGTAATCAATGTCAGAGAAATATCAAATATCTGTACAACAGGAAAAGTACTATTGCCTTCATAGGTGCCAGGTTTGAGTTAGCATGAAATCAAGGCTCATGCAAGATGCCAAAACGTATCATGTTTTTAAGTGGTGCTGTCTTTCGGATGAGCTCTGGTGTTGAGGTGCTCAACCCTCACAGCCGTTAAAAGGTCCCACTTGACTGGAGTGTGTGTATCTATGTGCAGGGAGAACTTGTCTTCAAGTTTCCAACTGAACTAAACGATCTCCTAAGTATGGTGCAGAAAACCAGATTGAGCAGTTCTGTCAATTCTCGACGCACAAGATGAAACGGGAATTATAACAAAAGGAAAACACGGCTGTGTTGTGCGATTTCCAAAAAACACACCCCGAACGGCAAAGCCCTTAGCTATTACCTATCCAAAGCAGTGTGTGATACTGGCAACCTGCTATCAGCACCTTTGAAGATCCCATCCCCTGCTATTGGTTATTAATGAAGCCTGGCCCCGTTTCTGTGGTGCCAGAACATGGGAAAGACTCTGCTGGTCCACACGAGGCTGTGATACCTGTAGGGTACTAATGTTGTGTTTGAGTTTTGGCACGTTAGAAGCAAGTCCTAGGCTCGCTCTTTGGTTTACATTTCTTTCTTAATTTGCGCTCTTCCACACCTCTGAACATTTTCCTTAAGCCAAAGGTCCTTGCAGACTGGAGAGCTGGGTGGGGAGAAATTTAATGAAATTCAATAAGGGCAAGTGTAAAGTTCTGCATCTGGGGAAGAACAACCCCATGTATCTGTACAGACTGGGGGCTGATCTGTTGGAGAGCAGCTCTGGGGAAAAAGACCTGGGAGTCCTGGTGGACAAGAGGATGACCATGAGCCAACAATGCGCCCTTGCAGCCAGGAAGGCCAGTGGCCTCCTGGGGGGCATTAGAAGAAGGGTGGCCAGCAGATCGAGGGAGGTTCTCCTCCCCCTCTACTCTGCGCTGATGAGTACTCCAGCAAAACCTGGAGTACTGGATCCAGTTCTGGGCACCCCAGTTCCAGAAGGACAGGGAACTACTGGAGAGAGTCCAACGCAGAGCCACTGAGCTTACTAAGAGTGGAGCATCTCCCTGCTGAGGAGAGGCTGAGGGAGCTGGGGCTCTTTAGCTTGGAGAAGAGGAGACTGAGGGGTGACCTCATTAATGCTTATAAATATGTAAAGGGCGAGTGTCAGGAGGATGGAGCCAGATTCTTCTCGGTGGCACCCAATGACAGGACAAGGGGCAATGGGTGCAAACTGGAGCAGAGGAGGTTCCATTGAAACATAAGGAAACACTTTTTCCCAGTGAGGGTGACAGAGCCTGGAACAGGCTGCCCAGGGAGGTTGTGGAGTCTCCTTCTCTGGAGACTTTCAAAACCCGCCTGGAGGCCTTCCTGTGTGATCTACTCTAGGGTCCTGCTCTGGCAGGGGGGTTGAACTCAATGATCTTTCGAGGTCCCTTCCAGCGGCTAATGTTCTGTGATTCTGTGACACCTAGTTCTCTACGATCTGCTAAAGCATCCTTTGCACAGCTGTGAGATACAATTTGGGATTGGGGTTACGTTTGGCTATGTAAATTTATAATTAAAAATTAAAAACTAAACTAAACATGATGACTGGTCCTCAGCCAAACCCATTGACCTGCCATCTCATCAGGTCTCATTAGCAAAGAGCAGCCCAACTGTGTCAGTAACGGGAAAAGAAGCAAAGTTGTGATTCAGAGCGAGTCTCCTCCCTTCCAAACACCACTGAGTCAGTGCCTGACTTGGATATTAGAAACTCCACGTGGTCTTTAGAGTAAATTGTGTCACAAGGTGGTTTTGTAACAACTTCAATAGAATTCTCCTCTCTGCAAAGCCACTAAATAGCAACAAAGCATGCTTTAACATCAGGATTTTTAGATCAAACATACCTTGTATCATCAAAATAACAGATACCACAATATTAACTATTTGCTTAGATTTTGTGTGCTGCTGGTATGCATCATATGATGAGGTATATACCATGAAACTATCTGTTTGTGTCTAGGAAAAGGTCTGTAGGTCTCTGGACAATGATTTAGGTGACATTCTCAAATGAGTACACGAGGCTTAATGTGTGCAGTTTCTGTAATTTGTACTTATCTCATGCAAATTCCTGTCATGCATATCATTGCCACAGAAAACCCAGAGAGCAAGTATGTAGGGATTATTGTGCAGAGTCATGTCACTATTTATCTAGTGATGGATGGAGGAATTATTAGAGCTAAAATAAGACTTAATCCATTTCCACCTACTTTTTTTTTTTTAAGAAAAAAAAAAAAAACAAAACAAACTTTACATCTTTCAGTATTTTTCTTCCTCTTCTAACCTTTCATTTTTGTAGCATAAAAGTTCTGGTGCTTGGCCAGGGCCAGTGATGCCAAATAACATATGAGAAAGGTTATTCTTTTTAATATTTCTACTCATTTGGAAATAGAAATTGGGAGGAGCATTGGCTAGCCATTCAAGCTGTTGATTGCGTCTCTGAATCTGACCCAAAACCTCATGCTTTCAAAGTTTACCAACCACACTTCCCAATCAATCCAAAAGTGAAAGCAAATGTGATTTTCAACATCAGATCTCAATCACCTCTACTCTCACATTTTGGGAAGTTAAAAATTGGATGTGTGTCCAGATGAAAATGTTGCTGCTCGGTCATATTTTCCTTGTAATTGTCCTGAGCTACAATATCAAATCCACTAACAAATGTTAAGCATATAAAATATCCTGATTTAAATTACGTATCTCAAATCCTCCATTTGTTTTAAATTAAACAGCTCAAAAATACAAGATCTCCAGTTAATATGAGATTTCTCAGTGCTGAGCGAAGTAAATTTTATATTATCCAAACTGAATTAGTACAGGGGCTGTCTTTAAAAAAAAATTAACATGGTCTTAATTAATTGACCATGTGCCCAGTTTTCTCTGTAATTAGTATAAGGACATTTCTGGAATTACAAACCAAATTTACCACAAAGACCAAAAGATTTCTAGGATGATCCCAGTATTTAGATAACCTCTGTTTGGGGTGTTATATTCCCCTTGTTCAACATCTGTTAATATCCCCCTTTTTCTTCCACTTATCTTCAAGAAAATTCTTCCAAGACAGCTCAGGATCAGCTTACAATACACTTCTGCAAATATTAGATTAAAAAGAATGCCAAATATATCCTAATGGTATGCTCTGTTGTTTCTGTCTCAATAAATATCATCATTTATTGTTAAGCTGTTGCCCTTCCTGCACCTTTTCAACATGTGGAAGGTTGAGAAAATGACCCCAAATGCCCTGAAGAGTTAACACAGAAATAAGAAAACGGAATTATTGTGTGGAGTTTTGTGTTTGGTTTGGGTTTTTGTGTTTGGGTTTTTTTTTTTAAATTTGGCTTTTAGAAGAATATGAAAGATGAGAACATGTTTGTGTAAATATTTCAGTTTTAAAATAATAATAATAAAAAGACCATCATGAGCTAACAGTATTAGAAAGCATAAGTAATTATCACAGTATCATACATTGGTTCTGTAACTTTAAGTAGAAGAATTCAAAGCTTCTGAACCTTCCTAATCCTGAAAAATTTGTGTAGGTAAAAGTACCACTAGTACTAACATTTCTTTGATGAATCTCTATTTGCATGTTCATTTTCTTGAAATAGAAAAACCTCTGCCTCTCATTCCCCCTAGATTCTCTTAATGTCAAGGAAAACTTTGTTGAATTTTGTGATCACTTTCGCTTACAAAAATTGATATTAATATTGAAAAGACTTTAATATGGACAAAGGACAAAACACATTCTTTTATACCAAGCAGTACTACAGACAAAACATCAGCCTAGTACACCTGAATTAACAGCAAAGTCAAGCCATACAACTAGCTTTGTACCTTCTAAAATTATTCTTTTTATTGATTAATGAAAGTCCCTCAAATCCCTTAACATCCAAAGCCTTGTGTATTTATCCTTTAGTAAAGTGTATCCTTTAGTTTAGTGTAACATTTACATTATAAACATTTGACATACCAAGAGTGATTTATCCGTTCTATAGAGCAATTGCTTACCGTGTGGTCCTGCGTACTAAGGATGTCTGCAAGCGTTAAGTTATGTTGGGAATGATTTCTTCTGTGACGATTTATCTGAAAAAAATAATAAAATAAATAAATCAATCAAGGATTTAATTCAAATACATACAGGTGAAGATTGACCAAGAAGTTTAAGGACTGGGCACGCACAGCATTGGAAAGAGTTCGGGAAACCAAACTCCTTTCTGTAAAAACTGGTGTTCCTCTGAGCTCTGTGTGTTTGAAATGTACAGCTACTAAATTCTAAACATCTCTGGCAGAAATGCATTTCTTTGTGATAGGACAATGGCAAATTTACCTACAAAATTAACCAGCTGCTAATAATACACAATGAATTTCCATCAAGACTCTCAAAAATTAAGTGGTTAGGTGTTCTTTAATCCATCTTACAGAAATGGGAAAGATATTAACTACAACCTCAAGGTCAAAAAGCAAGACAATGAAAAAAAAATAGAAAAATAATTGAGAACAAGCAGATAATGTATCTCCTATGTTTAAACTGCTTCAAAGGCTATTTCTAAAATGTCCCTGTTTGAAAGGCTGCAGCAATAGACTGGCCTCTGATTCTACAACTGAACCCAATCGCCAAGTCCTTGATTTCCTCCAGCTCCCTCTTTTCACAGTTTAACAATCTGTGACTTAACTCTGGAGAATTATTGCATTATACCAGAAATTATTAAGACTAAATAAAAGTTTCATCACAAATGAAGCCTTTGGCAGAGCCCAATAGCATTTTACTTCCTTACAAATCTGCCACAAAGAACAGGTCCTCCCAGAAGTGTGCGTGTGTATATGTGTATGTGTATATACACACATGAAAAACTTTTACTCTTGAAATTCAAATGTCAATCAATGTCAATAATTTGAAGTTGGGCTCCTGTAAAATTCAGTGATTATCTCCTCTTTTAACTGAAGCTAAAAAGCAAACAACAAAATATAGTCTCAGCTACTTTCCACTGGATTCCTCCTAACACGTTCGCCTTTTCCCCATTAAAACAGAGTTAACCAAAAGTCATAATGTATTCTGTTTATACTCAAGTGTCTGAATATAGAAAATGTTCTTAATTAATCCAGAGGGCCACGCTCAAAAAACAGTTAAACATATTATGATCCCATATTTTTTTCTCCAGACATTGCTTTCATGTTTATTTGTAAGCACTAACGTTTTTAAGCCTTGAAATCTATATCCTCGATATTGCTCTACTCTCCTAGTCAGAGCTAATGAGCTTAATGAATTACCAGTTCTAAATTTAATACAAACATTTCAAAGAAAGAGATAAAACATTCTTCACAATTCAAAAGTTTCTCTGACCTATTTATGAAGAATATCACTTAACAATTTCATTAAGGGTGAGTAACAGCTGGTGACATGGCTGTGTCCTAAAGTGTTTTTCTCTCTTAATATTCTGCATCTTAAGCAATCGAGCTTTCATAAGAAATACTTTAGTTAGTGGCAGTCCCTCCTTTGGGGAGAAAAAAAATGTCAGACCACATTTTCTGTATTTTGCAATCTTGTTTTCAGGAGTGTCATGTTCCTGTTTTATTAGCATGTAGGGTAAACAAGAATGATTTGCTGATGCTATTGAGAGAACTTCTAAGATTACAGTCTTTCGATTTAGATTTTCAATGGAACTTAATATTAATGCAGGCAGAGGCGTGTATATAAATTCAAAATAAATTAATTCCATTTATCTTTTTCTTTATCTTTACTGTTCAACAACTCTGAAAGCTCTATAGTGCTCAAGACATATAACTAAACTATTCAGATCTAGATCATAGAAAGTCTTTCTTACCCAGATCTCCCATTCTAATTATTCCTCAACCTACAACAAGGCATATTGCCCAGCAATGCTTTCTAAAAGATATTCTTCACTCATCCAAATTAAATAACAAGACACACCACAACTCCACAGTATCTATTTTAACATTCAGCTGCTCTCTCCAGAATCAGAGGTGCCTGTTGGGGGCCCGCTATGCAACTTCACAAAGCGTACGGCACCGATCAGAGCTTTCGGTCTGGTCTTTGGTTCAGCGATCAGAGCGTTAGCAAAAGAAATGCTCACGTTTGCTACGCGAAAAAGAGTGTCTCAGAAGCACTAAATCCATCCACAACCAAATGAAGAAAGCTGATAGTAAAAAGTACTATTTCTGTAGTCTTAGCAAATTATTAGTGGTAGTGTAATAAAAAGGCAATAGTAAGATTTCTAAGAAATATGAAACAAGGAGGAAAAAAAAAAATTAAGCTCCATTTCCATGTTTCCATTTAAATTCCATTTTCTTTCTCCTTTTGTATTTCCAGGAAATATGAAAAGAGAAAGAAAAAAAAAAATTGAATTCCAGTTCCAGATGTTACTATGTGGTTTAAAAACCTCTTCATTGTATGCAAAGCAGAAATGTTAAGGAAAAATGCAAGTGCACAATGAGAAAGAATAGACCCCTTACCTGATTATTTCATGTGATACTTTTGCTAAAAAGGTGCTTCTCTTATAGGGCAAAAGTAAAAAGAAATGATATTACTTTATAGCACAGCAATGAGCAATTTCATGCAAGAAAGTCCTGAAGCTTCAAAGTCTGAATCTAGTTACAGAAATACAACCAAAATCCACAGCTGTGTAAACCAAGATCAAGCTCTTCTGGAAAAACATCACAAATACTTGGCTTATAAATGGAATTAACAGAAACTTTCACAAAGTTCTTACTCATTTCTACCAGCCCTTTGGTTTAGAACTAGAACCTTTTGAAAAATGAATCAAAAGAGCTTGAGAAAAACCTCAGCAACAGAGGCAATATAATTTTTAAGACTGATATTATGAAATTCCAGCAAGCCTTACACAAATTTGATCTTAAATATATTTTGCAAATACTGTTGAATGAATCAGCTACATCACTCCCTTTCTGGTATATTCAGTTGATTGTTAATATGTTCTTTGCAGAACCTGGGTCAGAGTAGTCAACATACTCATGTTTCAGTATACTCACAATTTTCACTGGGGTACCACAATATTCAAAAGGAAGAGTAAGCTCAATAATTACTTATTTTTCCATTCAGTTTTTAATAGATAGACCATAAAAGAGATATTTTGAGATTTTTTTTTTTCCCTCTCTATAGCTCCATTCGATTACCCTAATATACTGAAGAAAAACCTAAATAATATCTGTCACAAGTCCTCTACCTCACCTCCCAGGGTATGATGAGAGGCAGAGATTTAGAGGAGAAGCTCGTGAGATCCCTTTTTGGGAAAGGCAGCTTATCAGCAGTTTTCTGATTTGATGAACATTCTTCAGTCAGCAACAATGTCACCTGCAGCATTAAAAATCCACTCTGTGAGCGCTTGCAAGTCTGTGGGCAAGTCTGGTTTTGTTAAATTCAGCCCCAGCAGCCCCCCCCTTCCCTTAGCTAAAGGGTATCCATCTCCTACCAGAGTTATTTCAGCATCTAAGCACTAATCCGTCATCATCCTTTCCACAAAGACAAAGCCTCCATTCCATATGCCTGGTATCCCGGCGTGAAGGGACAACCATCTGACAACTGCTGCTTTAACAGCGATGAAGTAAAATACAATAACCTGATGTACAATTTCATTTCTTTCTGTGTTCCCATTTGTTCTTTACATTCTCCCTCTTTCTCTGGGAATTCATCACAACTAACTCGCTGCTCGTCTCTTCAAATAGCGTGGCGTTGATTTAAAAAGAGACGTGGAGGACTGATTTGGGTTTTATTTCCCATTACAAGCATATTTCTGACCTAATTCATCTAGTCAACGAGAAGCAGGATACTTCTTTTTGATTTCAACCAAACCTAACTAAACCAACTGGCATTTCTCCAAAGGCCCAGACAGGCTGTTCTCGTGCAAAGGACAGACAATTAATTATTTCCTGAAGGATCATTCTGAATTCACTTCCATCCCTAAACAACTGCGATCATGGTAAGACATTTCTAAGTGGTTTCCAAGATTATCAAGGAAGTTATTCACCACAGGTTGTTTACCCACAACCCTCACCTACAAGCAGCCTGGGAAAACTGTAGTTTGTTCGAACAGGCAACACCTGGTGCCGCGAAGCTCTGATTTGGATGAGAAACCCTGGGATGACATCTACCTGCTGTTTTCTTCATCAGTCACTGAACTGCGTCGTCAAGAAGGTTCTCCTGGAGGTTTTGTTACATTTCTACCAAAAATATCGTCACGTTGTTTGTGCTTCGACATTTCTTTTTAGAGACGTAACTATTGTTTTGTTGCATCCTACCCACACTGCAATCATCTATATGGAGATTCCTTTATAAATACCCAGGAAAGAGAGAAAGCCCCTCCTATTGTGTGTGTGTGTGTGTTCCCCTACTATTGCATGTTGCTCTGCTCTGGACCTGATCCAGCAAAGCACTTTGCAAGGGGCTTAAGTGTTTTCCTGGATCAGGGCCAGAACACTCCATTCTTTATAGGATTGAACTTACTGGTGGCAGCTTGGAAGTTTGCAATAAAAGTACAAACTAGTCGCATAAACTTTTGAGAGCCATTCCTTCAACAGAGAAGGAGGGGTGATACCTGATTTACTGATGTCTCTGGTCATTTCATTCCCAGTCACTCCCATAGTGCAGCGACAGCTCGTAATTGCTTAGATAGAGAAACTTAACAAAAATGTATTGTAGCATTTCTTAATGACCCCATCCCTTGAAAGACACCTAAGCAACGGCAAGAGAAAGGACAATCCTGTAACATTTCAGTCACTGCTGTGCTCAAAGTGATTTGTTTGGTTTGAAAGATCCAGTCCTGGGCAGTATGGGAAGTCCATCGTTATCTACAGGAATCATTTGGCAACAGCTCTCCTTTGGTATGGCTTCTCTTCGCCTGTGAAAGGCACAGAGAGCATCCCATGGGGCTCCCCCACTTGAAGACGCTCCTTTGTCACCTCAGCAGATAAGGAGTTTTGGTCTATCCTTAAGAACTGGAGGCTGTCAAGAAACAGCAGGAGTAATCCCCTTCGCCCCGTGCTCCGACCCGCTGCTGCGGATGCTCTCGGTGCATTGGAGCTGTGCAGTAGCTCAGCAGAAGACTCCATTCAGTCCTGGGGAAAGCTCCTGTGTCTCAGTGGATTCCTTGCCTGTAGCCCTAGCCACTGGTACTCCTGAGCTGCTCTGCAGCCCTCCTAACACCATCCTCCAGAGGGTTACGTTAGAACAACACAATTGGGGAGTTTTTTTCCCTTGCTTTTCCCAAAGAGATTTCTTCAGAAGAAAAGGTAATGGAGACTACAAGGCAGTATAATGTGACATTAACTCCCTCTGTATTTTTTTTCTAAGGCTTGCAAGGGAGAGAGAGGCATAAAGTGCAAATTCAGTCCCACCCCCACCGGCCCACATTTGCTCCTCGCCCTCCGTCCCCAGGCTCCTGAAAACTCATTACTACACAGGTGACCAAACGCTTTTCTCGGGAATAGGAACTTGCATGGATGGAGCTTTTGTGCACTGGCTACAGACCAGATAATCTCTCTATGCATCATTTAATAAGAAAACTACTTCACAGTCCTTACAGGCTTGAGTTTGTTACATACGACATGCTCTCAGCAGAATCTGCAGACTGAAAATGGGGGACTGGGAGCAAGCAGGATTGTGTCGCGTTCCCCCTGCACGTCTCCCTTTGAGCACACTGCCCTCTATGCTCAGTTCAGATCTCCTGAGCCTGTGAAAATAATGATAATGGTTTTGCTTCCCTTGACCTCTTGCTCCCTTATAAATCAGAATCCTATAGACCTTTCCTCACAGTGCGAGGGTCCTCCTTCGTATTCGAGCCTGGGAAGGTAGGTATTTTATATCAAGGCAATTTAATCACGTGGGCGTGCTCCCTGCCTTCAGAACTCACCGTAGACAAGTGCCGCGGCGCTTTTACTGCGGGAGTATCTCCATTTATTCAGCTGCTTCATTCATGAAATAAGAGCAAAATAATTATTCAGCTCCTACTTTAAATTTCTGCCAATGTTAAGATGAACTGGTTCTCTTTGATCAGAAAATAAATAATCATGAGATCGATTACAAAGCGCGATCTCTTTGGAAATGTGGCACTTTCTTTCCCAATATAGTTGGAGGGGTGATCCAAATTAGGGGTATCCAGTTTGGGCTAATATTTTAACTCCAAGGATAAGCCTCCATCAGGCAGTAGGTACTTCTCCCCGTTAATGGCTCGCTGTTTCCCAGGAGCAGATTTTCCCTAGAGTGGGAGCCCTTTTGTTCCTCTCTAGCTACTCAAATGGACTTTGAAATTGGTCCAATTGATCCTTGCTTTGAGGGAGTCCCAGCTGATGTAGTTGGCTTCATTTTTAGCCTTTTCAGGAGTAGGAGATCTGCCAAAACCATATGTAGAAGAGGAGACAGCTACAAAAGGTTCTTACCACCCATATGAGTTCAAGAAATCCTAAGGCTGCTCTAAATTTGACTGCGGGTCACTTGGATTCGTGTATCTGGGGATCAAACCACCACAAAGGGACCAACAGCTGTGTGGCCTCTATTCCTAAGGATTTCCAACTGGAAATCAAACTGGAACATGGTCTCAAAGCTTCAATATGCTTTAATTGTATTAAATGCAATGCTCGTTGATTCAAGAAAAGAACATTTAAAGTGAGACTTTTTATGTATTTGTGCTGGACTTTTCTGTTACCACCCGTAATACGTACACACTGCAACAGTGTTCATCTAGCCGTACAGAAAAAAGTATATTATAAAATAAAATAAAATATAATGATAAGTTTCCTATTCAGATATTTCTCTTCATCGTGCAGTTGTTCCTTCTGGTTCACTGTGATGTTAGAATTTATTAATATGAACTACTGCAGGTGCTTTGGTAAAAACAGAGATGAGCAGTGCACCAACGACAGAGAAAATACAGAGTAAAACCAGCAGGAACAAATATGCAACAGACATCAGTATTTCACTGTTGTTGCCTCTGACATCTACAAAAAATGTGTTCTTTGACGTTATGTCTAGAAGAGGTAAAAATCAAAGTTAATACAGACAGAGAATAATCACAGATTATCTTCCCGTGACACCTTTAGATCTTAGAAAAATACAGGCAATAAATGAGAGTCTACAAATAAACTCAGCTATGACAGCAAACTGTGTCAGCAGCTCTGACCTGAAATTGCACCCCAGAATAATATTCTGAGGGTAAGGGGCAAGGAAAAAAAGATTTTAAAAAAATAAAATAAAAAAAAAAAATCATTAAAATTTAGTAAATGTGCAGAAATATCCAAAAGAATTGCCTTTACAAAAATCACATCCAGCACATAAACCATAATCAAAATGCACTCAAAAGCTCGATCTCTCCTGAAAAGACTGTCTTAACAGAAAGAGCGTAATTAACATTGATGTCACACTCCTGCAAGTCATCAGTTACTGTACACCACATAAATACCCCTGTATAAAATATTCTTAATATTCCTAGACAAATGCTCAGTCCTCTCTAGTTAGCTCTACATTAGCGCATCTCTTTATCCTCCCTACCTAATTCTGTCTTCCGGATTTAAACAAGCCAAAAAACTCACCTTATGCTACTGCAGAAGCAATTTTTATTTTTGAAGGTTAATCCAACTCAGCAGGATTTAGGGATGGCACTTTTGCTTGGTCGTAGGCATGTTGGCTCAGGCCAGACAGCTGTTTGGACATTCTCCACTGGGAATCTTGCCCTCAACACCCACAGTTGATGCACATACATGGTCTACTGGCTGCCTACTTCCATGCCCATCTGTTCAGATGGCATGGTGCCCACTCACAAGTTCGCTGGATCCTTGCCCTTAGTGTGGAGATGCCAGGCAATGATGGGCTTAGATGGGCAGCCTGCAAAATACTGAAAGCGATCATTTTTTTCCTGTAGGAAGTCCTTCCTCTGCGCTAGCACTGAAGCATGGACACCACATGCTACCCTACACTTAATAGCACCTGTGGACGTGGATGTGCCAGAAACACAGAGGAGGGGGGGAAGAGACTGGGGGGTGGGGGAAGTACAAAATGGAATGATATTAAAAAAAAAATAAAAAAATCACAAGGATTCTTGTGGAAGAATATGGCCACATGAGCCAGAGCACAGCCCAGTCTGCGCTGCCTCCCAGGCCAGCGTTCTGCTGATACCCAGCTTAGCTTGGAACTACCTCGGGCACCACACTCAGAGGCCATGGCATATAAAAAAATCGAAGGCCGATCGTACTGAAACCAGTGTGAACCAAATCCAGACCTGTCTAAAATTGTTTACCTTCAATGGTCATTCCTTATTGATATACCACACTGCAGAAACAATTCCGTGGTAAACAAAAGCACCAGTACTGGCAGATAATAAAAACATAATTTTAACAAAGATCCATCTTAACTTGTGTCATTTCACTTTGAAATAGTAACTAAGAAAGCCCTACTTGGTAACAAGGGATTCTTTTTATAAAAATGAGTAGAGAAGAAAAGTTTCTCTGTTGTTTTTGGCTTCTGTGTTTGTTTTTTTTGTTTGGTTTTAGGCCAAAGGCCAACCTTTGTGCAAATATTTTAGGACAAAGTGGCAATGTTGAAATTAAAATATCATTTTCTTCCCAAATATAGTTTGATTAACAGGAAATCAACACATATTTTTATTACTTTAAATAATTAGTTAAAAATCAAGGTTTTGTTAATTATTAAAAAAATTTTTTTATTAAAATTGAGATTGAAATTATTTGAATGACTTCATATGTGCATATAAGTCCCATGGTATTTTTATAGACCATTCATAGTTCTTTAGCTCTCCTTTGTACACTGTATGGGGGTGATTACAAAAGTTAAATACTTTAGTTTCTTCTTTTTGATTAGATGACCAAAACTTTTAAAAGAAGGAGGGAGAGAAAAATCAAAGAGATCTCTGCAGCAGAGAACATTTCCAACGGAGTCTTCCAGGAGTCCTTTCTGCCAACACTCTGGCGAACAAACTAGCACACAAGCACTCATGGAAAATTAATAAAATGAGTTGCAAATACTCATGAAACGTATTCAAAAATACTTGTTAAAATAGTTTTGTCTCTTTTTTTTTTTTTCCCCCTTGCAGGGTGCACCCCAATGCTGCTCTAACGATTACGGACATTTGCTAGCAGGCTTGAAAAGAGATATAAAAGCTACAGCAGGGCTGGATCTGCAACCTGACTTAGGGCTCTCATCTAGTCAGCAGTGGAAGCCTGTGCTCGAAGGCACATTTAAGCTGTGTCTAACTTAGTGTTTACTCTGGGGTGACTGGATTTGAGCGCGCTGTCCCTACCCTAGAGAATTGTTTGCTATGCGGAGACATCAGTCTTGTCTTTGAGCATGCTCTGCCGAATCAGTCATGTGTGACTACTTGATCTGTTTGGGTCTGGACATATTGTCAAATTGTTGTGTCCAAGTTTTACAGGAGCAGTGCCGAAAAAGTCCTGGCTCTGGAATGAAATTAGATTTATAAAGAACACAAGCCAGAAAAGTGGCTGTGAACATCCAGTGACAAAAATCAAAGAATCTGAATAAAAAACTAGTTTGCTCTGGCTTCCAAGCTTAGTTCAGCTTCTTGAATCTGACAGGGAAAAAAAAACCCCACTAAGACTATCCCTTTCTAACTTGTAGGTTGCCGGTTCCAGGCATCACAGAGGTAAAACACTGGTTTTCACAATGGCAAGTCCTTTGTTTTTGTCAGTACAGGAATTTTCACAAAATATATTTTTAATGTGATTGGAATGAATATCTTCCAACACGGGTCACGGCTGACAACCTCATAGCTAAATCTTATTAAAAACTATTCAGAGATGGAAATTAGAGACTGTAATACAGAACCACTTGGATACCTGTCAGATTAATAATATCGAGATGGCCATCTAACTTGCCACCTGCTCCCCCTTTCCCTTTGCACTAATAACCTGAGTAAGCTTGTGAATGCTTTTTTTTTTTTTCCCCACCTCTGTTGCTCATATTAGTCTCTCCTATCATCACGACCTCTAATCTCTTTAAAAAAAAA
>VWZK01003459.1:0-246626 GCA_013396935.1 Baryphthengus martii | reverse complement strand
AAAAAAAAAAAAAAAAAAAAATCAGTATTGCTTATTAGCATTATTCAGACAACCAAGTGCATACACAGCCAAAGAAAGAACGAAGCAAAGTTTTCAAACAGGTTTTCCCAGGTGCCATAATAAACACATCAAAGAAACAGAGTAATCAACATAATAACTGATCTACTTCAAGCAGCTTTTTAAGCAAATGGGTGATTTTACAAAGGTCAATTAGTAGGACTCCTCCTCCTCCTATTCTATTTGACATCACAATATTCAGCTAAGGAAAGAATGAAAATCTTTAAAAGCTTAACTTTTCCTTTGAGATTTCTCAGTTTTATATTTACTCGCAACCTTGCAGCAAAGCAGGTAGGACAGCAGCAATGGCCAGTATTGTTACCCAGCTCTGGGATTCTCCACTTGCAATTTGCCTTCGTTTCACACAAAATTAACATCCTAGCACTTTTACCAAAACTTGCTGACACGCTGGAAGTACTATAATGCAAAAGTTTGGATTTGGTTGGTTGTTTTTTTTTAAATTTCAACATTAATTCTTTAAATTTTTATTGGGATTTAGGTTTCTTGATTTGATTCTTTGTCACACAAGTTAAAAAGAACAACAACAAAAAAAAGTTCTTCACTGGTTCATTGGGCAAAATAAGAACTTAAAATTGCAAAATGCTATTGTCCATGTTGCTGAAGTGCTGTTTCATTATTAGCCCTTTGTAGACAAAGAAATATTTCAAATGATACACCACCTCTTTTTGTGCTCGCTCTACAAATTGCTCCATGTGCTGAAGACAACCTGTGAGAGAGGGAAGGGCTGATTTCTGATCCGAACACACTGAATCTCCTGGTTTTACTCTCGTGGCACTTCACCGACAGCAAACCATGTAACGTTAATACAGCAGATAAAGAAAAGAAGAAATGGAATTATCCTGTTTGAAACTTCTGAAGCGGTGTCTAGACAGGCTGGAAATTGCCCCTGATTTAATTTTCCTCGTTCTGTTTTGATAGAGGAGTCACCTACCTTACATATAATAGAAAACCCTCAGCAAAACAAAATGAGAATTATCTGCTGCCATCCAAAATGTGGGCAGTGTGTAAAGGCAGTACTTACTCTGGGTGCATCACCAGAGAAATCATCGACCTTAAAAAAAAAAATAAATTCTTTTTAATAATTGAAAGAAAATACGTTAAAAAAAGAAGAGGAAAAAAAGGCACCTCAAGAAAATAAATGAGCCAAATGTTCTTAGAAGCTTTGGTGGTACATGAAAACAGAACTCTAACTGTATATTTCTCTGCATATATACCATGCTGGACATACATATATACCACGCTGCCAGCAGTGTCACAAACACGCATCAGGTAATGAAGGGGAAAAGGCTTTCATTTATCACTTATGTGCTGAGTTTCTCCCTCTTTAATCCCCAGCCCAATGAAGGCTTTCAAATAGCACCTGCCACTGCATCTCTTTGCTTCTCCACCCCTTGACATGGATGAGGAATCAAGATGGCACCGTTTATAAAAATTTTTATATAAATATTTTAACCATACTACACTGGACTTAGCCTAGGAAATTTCTGTTTGATTTCTCCCTGGAAGTGATCCATTTCTTAGTTGAAGGCATGAAAAAATGATGAATTTACCAATTCTCTTGGTAGTTTCCCCACCAGTCTTTGCAAAATGTACTGTAGCTCTCATTTTATTTTGGGGGACTTCCAACTTCCAGACGTTTCATCTTGTATCGCCTTTTTCTGCTACATTAAAGAATCATTCGGTGCCCAGTGTTGTCCCTTAATGTAGGTAAGTAGAAAATCAATTGCCTTTCAATTTCTTTCGGATAATTTAAACATGCTGAGGTCTGTAGGTCTTTCATCAGCAAGACAATTTTCCTACCCTCCAATGCTTGCTTTTTTGCTTCTTCCTTGCATAACCTTTGTTGTTTTAATATCACTCTTCTAGTTTCCTTTTCATCAGTGCCACTGACAGAGATGAACATTTGCTGTCTCTCTTCTCCATTATCACACACAAAGGTCATCTCAAACTTTTTGACACCAGAACACCCTGCTACGTTTTGCAGTAAAATCTCAGAATATACTTCCTAGTCCTGGGAACAGCATGGCCTGCGTTTCCCATATATTTGGATAAATTAAAGTGCACTTTCAGCCATTAAGGAATCTGGATCACTCTCCACAAGTGCCTTTACCCAGACCTATTTGCCAGTTCATCAATCTTTGCTTTATTTTCAAATGTTATTAGAACTGTTCTATTTACTTCTATATCATGGATAAAAAGAGTGATTAGTGTCAAGCTTAGTACTAGTCCCTGGAGAACAACTCTTAAAATTCACCCAGTTGATGATGATTCCCCAAGGACCACTTTCTGAAACGTGTGAATTATTCAGTTCTTAATCCATTTAACGTGTGCTTCACTGATACAGCACATAGCTAGTATTTAATCAGAATGTCATGTACTATTAAGTCCAGTGGCTTACAAACTTTCACTCCACTTCACAAACATGGCTGCCTTTTTCAGCGAGACTCAGATCAGAAAAAAAATGCTATTTTATAGAGTTTTGTAACTTGGTTTTGTTTTGGATTTTTTTTTATTCCGTTAGGATGATTGACATAAGCGATATTCCTAATTTTTTTATTTTATTTTTTTTAAATTAAACCCTGCAACAACTTTTCTGTTAGTTGACCCAATATTTTGTTAGATTAATCTTTCTATAAAATTTTCTAAGCCATGCATTTTCCCTTTTTTGGTATTGGCATGACTCCTCTTTTTAAAACATTTGTTGACAACCCAAAATTATTTATGATTGGAATCAACAGTCACAGACTACTTCAGAAAACTCTTTAGGGCTCTAGAATGTCATTTAAGTTTCCTAAAATTTTGTTAAATATTTTCCTATTTATTTGATGATGTAAATATAACATAAATGTAATATTTGCTAATATAAATCTAAAACATGTTGAATAGCATTGAAGTTCTCTAAAATTAGCATCACTGATCGATGACTTTCAACATGTCATAGCATGGAAAGTTCATCATCAGTTTCTTGTATGGAAATCACATATGATCTTTTTAAAAACAAAACTAACCAAACCAGCAACAGAAAAAAAAACAAACACAAAAAAAAACCCAAACAAAACACAAAAAAAAACGCCAAACCAAACAATAAAAAACACAAACCAAACAAAACTAAACAAAAACCAAACACAAAAGTCATCAAGTATTTCTTGACTGTTCCTGTTTTTTCTGAATCCCTATTAACAACTGCATCATCTCAACAGTGTGCCTGTAACAACAGCACCATTAAGCTCCTAAAATTAGAGATAAAACAAGTTTCTAGAAATTATTCCTATGCACAGAGTTCAGAACTTAAAGAATTGGGAAAACTGCAGGACATCGTAAAAGCATCAGCTCAGTCCAGCATTACAGTGCTTACAGGATTCCCCTCAGCCCTACGATATCTGGGGTGAAGTTTATTACAGGGGAAGATTTTATACACTGTTCAACATTTGGCTGTTTTTCACTGTCTGTGTCTATAATCGGTGCTATTACAAAAAAAAAAAACAACCCAGTCAATATATCTCCGTTTGTCACTCTCTAGATTCGGTGACTATAGATTTAATAAACCAGTAAAATGCGCAGCACGTTGTCTCACAGAAAGAACAAAACTACCTGGAATCTACAATTTTCAGACGGTTAAATAATGACATTGAGTTTGCAGGGCACCGCATTTTATACAATTGTCTCTTTACCTGTGAGGAAAGTCATCAAATCAAAACTGGGGTAATGTGTGTCCTTTATACAGGGACACATACAATCAGAAAGGCAGAGGCAAGTTGGCACACTGCATCAAGCTGATTTTTAAAATATCTGCTTACATCTTCTTGAAGATTTAAGCATGGGAGTGCGTTAAAACGGAACACAACGGAAGATAAATCCACCTAAGCTACAATTCCTCCAGCAATTTATTACACATTGCCATAGAAACTAATTTGCCAAGTATTTTCTATGTGGCCTTGGAAGTATCAACATTTAAACAATGCTCTGAATAAACATCTTAAAACATTCTGATGTCAGTATGCAAAGGGCCGCTCTTTTCCCAGCTCAAATATCCAAAATGCTGTAAATGGAGACTGACCTAAAAAAAAAAAATCCTTCTCCAAATTTGAAGATCATCAGATCTATTAAACAAACCCATTTAGGCACAGATACAGTGGTTGATGCAACTGTTCAGAAAAATTAGCATAAAGGCACATGGAACTCTAATAGGTGCTTAAATGCAACCAGTGGGAAGTAGAAATGGTTGTTTGCCTATAGACTACTGTGAGAATTCATCTATTTATGGTGCAAATGCATACAGAAAGATGCGATAGTGATTTTTCCCCCCGCTAAATTTTATTCTTTTAATAATCACTGAAAGATTAAGAGCTGGTCAGACGGCATCGATGGACTTTTCTTAGAATTGCTTGCATACGCTTTGTAAGTGATATTTTTCTGAGCCTAACACCCTCTGTTTTGTAGGTCATACGGATATCTACAGACTGTGCAGATACTGAAGGCGCTTGTCCTTTAGCCTTCTGCCTCACCACATGATTGAGCATCCATATACCTTACAACCATACACCCTGTCGAGTGTTATTCTCTTACATATCACAATTTACCTCGCTTTCTCCACTCAAACATGCAACCAAGCTGAGCAACAAGCTGCTTCAGCTGCCATGTCATTTCAGTTTTTACACATCTTCTCTTTTTATGTGTGCTCTACATCTCCGTGATGTCTCATCTCCCCCGTTCCACTGCCATAGGCTACAAGTCAGGAACAAAGCTCAGGCTCAATGTCAAACAGAGTGAAAATGGGAAAATATCATAGAAGAGAAAATTAATGGGCACAAACACAGCTCTAAAACTTCCACCCTTGTGGGCTTTGCAACTTTCGCTCGTTTCTTGGCGAAATCTGAAGGAGAAAAGAGTAATACTATTTCTGTAGAAAACATCTTATAAAGGTATTTAGACAAGGAAAATACAAGTCCAAAAAATTCAAGGTGGAGGACTTATGCTTGCATATTAAGAAATAAATAATCCTGTGATGTGTGCAATCAGCCCCCTTTTATCTGAAGAGTTAACTTTCTTTCCACTCTCCACCATTTTCTTGCTTTCCCCCTTTCCTTTCCTGACCACCATGGCTTGTGGAGGCTCACGTTTCCAAAAACACTTCAACAATTGATAGTCCCGAGTCTAAGACACAGAAATGGACTCCAAGGTTGAAATCACGGTTTCTCTGCCTGAAGCGAGGCCTTTCATTTCAAACAGGGAAATTTCAAGGTGAAATGCATATGAAATCTCTCTCTTGTTAACAGATTCTCTAGTTGTATGTGTAGGACAAAAATATTCCCTTTCTTCTTTTCTAATTAATTTTTATCTGGGATAAACATTTTTGGTTTTCTAAGGAAATGATAATGTTTGCAACCTACATTTGGAAAAACAACAACAAAAAAACCAACCCACACACCAAACCCCAATACTTAGATAATTGATCCTACCTACCATGGACATAGCTGCCAAATACACAGATTTCTATCGTATAGAATCGCAGGCTTAGATATAGTAGCCATTCAGTTCCTACGAAATCTAATTCATGGCCTAAACAATTTTTAAAAGTAGGGATTAGGCATTACTGTAAAAAAAAAAAGTGGAGGCCCCAGGGCGCACTAATGTGTATAGAAAATGGGATATTTTGGTTTTACTCTCAATATATAGAATTATCTTATTCTAGAAAACACAATCGTGTTCAGAATCCTGTCTCTCTCATCCCCAAATCAGTTTCTTTTTCAAAAAAATAGCACTCCTCTTTTTGTAGATCCTCAGAAATCAAACACAAGAGTAAATACTAATACAGTAAATATTAACATTGATGTTTTATCTGGATCCAGATACTTGATTTATTAGCTCAATTATTTATTCAGGAGCTAACACCACATTTTATGTGGCTTTGTTTCTTATTGTGTATAAATCTTACCTGAACATATTATATGTAAGCTTAATAAACCCTTTCACTTTTAAATTTCAGTACTTCATCTTTTCAATATTTGAAGGATATAATTTATGGTTTTGAACTAACATGATATAACCAAGTTTAATGCAAATTATACATATGTATGTTAACATCTTTCAAATGAGCAAACCAGAGTTTAAAATAAAATGTCTTTTTGGGGAAGGGGGGGGGGGAAGAGCCCATGCAGTCATAATGCATTTTCAGTCTGTTTATTAAGTAATCATATCTGGGTACAAGTGTCAACACAATTTACGTTTTGAATAATGTGAAGCAGATAACCTCAATTAACAAGTAATTAGAGTCATTTTCCTATTAAGCAGTTTCCCTAATTGTTTTTGAAACCTGGAACTAAAATTGTAATAAATAATAAGCGGCCAAAACATGTCCCTGCATTAGCTTAATCCAGGCTCTTCCATTGGAGCCTGGGAAAAATGCAGCAGAAATAATATCACCCGTGCGATACTGAGAGGAGGGGGAATTGTGTTGTAGCTGTGAATCCCTGCGTACTCTACTCTTTTCTGTGGTTGTTTTGTGGGAGGTTTTTTTTCCCCTCAACATGATTCTCTCTCCCTTTCCTTTCTGTTTTCACCCCCGTTATTTCTTACATGAACATTTAATGTACGAAATACTTGACTTGATCATTACTATGGACTGACTAGAGCTTATCAGGGAAAAGCCATCTCACAGGGTATGAACTACAGTTTATAGCACGGCAAATTAGTTTGATACCTTGTATTCTACCTTGCCAGCATACTACACCTCTGTTTATATAAAATAATAAATATCATCTGGTTTTCCTAATTAGAAATTTGGGGGTTTTTTTTCATGACCAGCAGCAAACCAGTGAGTGTGGGGCCTAGTGGGGCCACACACAGGCCGGGCTGCCTGGGAGCCCAGTGGGGCCGGGCCCGGGAGTTCCTGTGGGCACAGCCAGGGGGTTTCCGGGTCTGTGGGCCAGCATCCCTCTGGAGCTGGGCTTTTAATTGCCCCTGGTGCTGCAGTGGAGCTTTGAAGGGCTTGGTCCTGTCTGCAAACACTTAAGTCACGTGCTGGAACCAGGAGCCTGTGGCCTGCTGAGAAATCTAGGCCATTTTGGTGTCCTTCCTGAAAAAACGATGGTTTTAGCAGGAATAAAAAATGACTGTAATCTGCGGAGGATGATGTGAATTCTGTTCCTTTAAAATCAAGCTGAGAAATCAGATGAAAAAGGGGAAATACCATAGCCTTGTAGAAACTCCTTTATTGCAGCACAGCAGGAGGAAAGTCAAAGTTGTTTGAAGATGCGATTTTTTTTCCGTGACCTTTTTGGGTCTAGGTAATAATTACACAAATGTCTGTACCTATACCTAAACAGCGTGAACACTTAGGAGGTGGTGGCCAGGGAGCTTCTCTGCGATGGTTTCTTTGGAAATGTCCGTCTGGTTTGGAAGCCAAATCAATCATTTCCATCCCTGCTCCACCAAGCCTACTGCTCCGCTTTACTCCGGAGCAGAGGCTTCTCCAAGGTTGGAGCCAAGACGACTTTGTATTAGATTAATGGTTGGACTTGATGATCTTAAAGATCTCTTCCAACCAAAACGATCCTATCCTATCCCCACAAAGTCCTTCCCTGGGATAACAGCCTTTAAATAGATACGTCACATATCAAGTGCAATAATTGAGCTTAGAGAACAAAAATGTCATGTATTTCTCTGCTTATGCTCTATGATCTCATGGAAGACACCTGTGCTGCACTCTGTCTGCCATAGCCAAATACGGGACAGGGGGGTGTGGGTGGGAAATCTAGTTAAATACAGAAAGAAATCCAGCAGCTGCTCCTCATCCTAAGCCAAAAAAAAAAAACCCACAAAAAAACAAAATCTAAAAACTAATCTATCCAAAAGCCTCAGAAAAAGAAAAAAAAAAAAAAAGACAAGTATAATAATATTCTCTTCACCCACAACACCCAGCCTAAATCAAAGCTCTTACAGATACATTTATCCCAATTGCAGCTGGAGAGCTGAACTGGTAGGATACACAATTTCCCCTGAAGGTAAGGAAAGAGAAAGGTTTCTTATAGTCCATGAAGGAACCAAAGTACCTGTGACTGCTCAAAAAAGTGTCTTAATTATTATATATTTGACTAGGTTGCCACCTCTGTCCCACAAATAGGCTTTATTCTGTTGTCTCTACAGAAAATTTTGCCAACCTTGAAAGTGTAGAGGAGATATATTTTCTCCATTTAAAAAAAAAATGTCAATAAGATAATAAAATAAACCCAGACCCCTGAAAATAAAAGTGAAACCCCAAGGAAGACAGCCTGAGAAATTCCAGGAAAGGCTCTGGCAGCCATGGGCAGACATGAGCTGTTCTGAAGGAATACAAACATTTAAATAATATATCTTGCTGGAAATTAGGCTTTGTGAGAAATCCCATTGATTTCTTTTAAGTCATTTTATTAAAAGGTCTATTAATGCTTGGCTTGCACTTTGTGGCTATGAGAGATGTTGGAATGAAGAGCTATCAAAGGTGGCTATCAAAGTTGGGGTTTTTTTCTGTTTCTTTTTTTTTTTTTTCCATTTAACTTTTTCTAACTATTAAACTGCTCATTTTGTGGAGACAATCATTAGTGTCTTTAATGTGAAACAAAGCTTCTGGATAAGAGCTGTGAGCTGAAGATCAATATGAAAGATACCATTTCAGTTACAGCTTTAATAACTGTAACAATAGGGAGCCTGGCATCGCCAGCTTTATGCATTAATGTAATTTAGAATCTACCAGGTACAAATCTTATCAAACAGTAGCAGTGGCTGCATTGGGATTTTCTAGGTAACGAAACTGTGTGAAAAACAGGGAGTATTTTAAAGGTAAACTTTCATGTAATCAGGCTCATCTGCCATAAAACCATGAAAGAAATTACACGAAGAAAACAAAAATATAAAACCAAAAGAGATTCTTGGGAAACAACAGCAAGTTTTAAGGAGCGGGTGGTGCACGGGCACGTAATGTCCTCAGAGGATCTTTCCTGGGTAGATCATTCTAAAAATCATACAACACACAAGACTGGAAAACAAGGAATTTCAGCCCAAATCAGTGCAATGAAATACTTTCTACAAATCACCACATGTACAAGTCCACACCTACCTGGATGTGCGTCGCATAACTTCCAGCTGAACCACAGAAGAAAAAGGGAGCTTTTTCCCAGGCTGCCGCCGCCACCACCACCACAGACCAGGAGCACAACTCCTCCTACAGCCAGGGCCCACTGCTCCACTCAGCTGCAGCAAATTCAACTTTCCCACCTTATTTCTTCCAGCCCACCTGCCTCCCAAACCCTCAGTCCCTTATTTGCTTGGTGCTTTTCACAATCACCTGCCCATTGCCCCACATTTTCCCAGGCTTTTGAAGTTTGCATGATGATGTACGTCATCCTTATTCTTCTGCAATAGTTAATCTATTATCTATCATGTTATTAATTTCCCAAATCAGGCCTGAAAATATGAAAACACAAATTTTAGATCTTCCCTGCAAAGTTATTCTTGAAACCTGATGCAACCAATTGGCGGGTTTTTTTAAACAATTTGTTTAACTTGTGTCCAAATGTCTTCAGGTTTTAGTGCTTACAGGTGGCAGATGAGATTTACGCTTTAATTTTGAGAAAGATCTAAACTGGGAACACTGAATTTTCAGTTTATCATTTGCTGATAAAAAATGGAAAGCTCAAAGTTGAAGTAGCCAATTCCTGAAAAGATTTGGCACCTGGCACTTTAATTTTTAAACATTGGGATTTTTTTTTGTGTAATGAAGTTATAAAGTAAGTATCTGACTTCAGGACCACAATCAAGAAGAATGAGCTCTTTAGGGTGACAGAACTGTTGATGTGAAGCTCAGTTGGTCCAATACCCATCTTTGGTCCAAATAAACACACAAAAGTTTGGATGCTCTTCTGGGTTTTCTACCTGCCTTGAGGCTAGAGATGTCATGAGAACAGATTCGCTCATCACAGCTGCAGTACTTCCAGCTCTGGCCATGGATGAAATATCCAGGAAAACAATCTTTCTTGCAAAGCTCTGGGGGCATGTGGGAGGGAAGTAAGGGAAAATCGGATAGGGTATTTCACAGTCTTTCAAATTTGATTCCAAAACTGGGGGAAGATTCGGTGATTAGAAAGGAGAGCACATTTTTTTTGCTTTATTTGGGTTTTGGCTGTACTTTTAAATGCAACTTTATAGTGTAGCTGTCAGAATATACAGCAGCTCAGATAGTCAATAATCATGAAAAGAAGGGCAAAACTGGCTCTAGACTTTGGGCATTTTCAGTACTGTCCTAAAATAACAAATATAAATCAGTACTAATTGCCTCCAAAATACAAAGAAAAAATAGTAATTTTTTTTTCCCCCCTACAGGCTGTCTGCTGAAAAACAAAGCTCCTTCTTTCTCTCAAGGAGTAGGTTCTTGGGCCCTTTGAAAGGGAAGGTTTCCATTCCAGGCTTGCCGTGGCTATGTGCACACCCATAAACACAACATCACAGATCATCAAGACCGGTTTGCATTAAGGCTAGGAACACCATCAAACAAGAAACCAAACAGAAAATAAAATATTACCATATTAACATGATCGGATCCAGGGGACAACAAGTTATTAAAAAAAAAAAAAAAAAGGCTGACTTCAAAGGGAATTTGATCTGATTTAGGGCAGGAGAACGTTGCTGTCAACTATTTGTCTAAGAATAGGCACATTGCCTAACAAGGACGCTCTACTGTCTGTTTTAAACCCTCTTCTCAGTACATTAAACAACATTTAGTAAGTGTGGCCCTACACTGTGCAACAGCAGACGTATTTAGGGCATGCACAAAATCATTTGATCCCCATCTCATTGCATTGGTAGTGTGATTATTTCACTGCAGTAATAAAACAAACAGAAAAAAACAAACCAAACCAAACCACAAACCCCTGGTTCTTTACCTCTGCTGTCATGTCGCATTGGGTCACTTTGTGTCACATGATGTGATATAATATAACTCAATGCAAGGAGACACATGTCCCTTCTCATTGGAAATTCAAAGAAATGGAGCTTACTTTTCCCCTGTGGGAAGCTCTGCAGGTCAGGTGCCCAAGACTAGCTACGGGAAGTTTGTTATCATCTCAGTTTCAGTACCTACAGATTTCAGATCTTACGGCGTTTTGAAAGGAAATGTGTTAGATGCCACAATTTCGCCGTAATACAGGATTAAATTAAGGTAGTGTAGGAGGAGTAGGATTCCACAGCTTATGTTCCTTGTCACGGTGTGTGCTGACAGGTATTGCCAAAGAGACTCTTTCAAACAATACTTTTAAACGCACTCTTTTTTTTTTTAATCTTATACAGTGTAAAAGATGAAAGCCCTCAGAGAAACCTAATGCTGCTCAATGCACCTGGGTGTAGAATCGAGGGAACAAAACTGATTAATGGTGAACCCAAAACAAGACTTTTTCTTTTTTGGATGAAAAATAGTGAAACAATTAAGCACAGAGAACAGAGATAAGGAAAATGTCCAGGACCTGGGGCCAAGTTCCCCTCTCAGTTACATTAGCATAATTGTGGAATAATTCTTTTTCAATTAATAGAGTTAATATGATAAGGATAAAATTATCTAACGCAATGAGCGTGATTGAAACATGACAGTTGACCCAGCTCCGAGACAGACTCTGTAATGTATGCAATGGAGATTTGCGTGACCCTCAGTCTCATTTTACAGGTGGAGAATCAGAGAAAAGGACTCAAAACCTCTTGGCAGGTCAATATCCAAGCTGGGACCAAGGGAAGTATAGGAAACTCCAGTCTGGCTCCTTCGCCACTTGGTGTAATAAATAAATAAAAAAGAAGGCTGTCACAGAGGGCAAGTGGAATATTACCTATATGAAATAATATCTTTCTATTGTGGCATGTTACCGTGTCACTCTTGAAGTAAAAAGGTATAGCTTTATAGTGTGTTGGGTGTTAATCAGGGTAGTAACTTCAGTGTCATTAACATGTCTATATATTTGAGTGCCACTGCTTCCAGGATAAAATACTAAAAAAAAAATAAATAAATAAATTAGAAGCCTGAGAAGCACTTGCAAACCAGATGAAGGAAATAAGTTTCACCTACTAGCAAAAAGCACAAGGATATGTGGACTAGACCATGAAATGATGATGCAAAAGCAATGGAATCATTGCAATTTGAATTAGATGCTGAAATACAGAAAATAATACTGTTCAGGGTGTTCTATTTAGTTAAAAACCTCATGTCTAGGTTTTTTCAGTCTGCTGAGTTGATTTACCAGGTCAGCTCAAAGGCTGAACTTTGCAGAGATTGAGAATAAGCAAGTTTTGAGCTACAAGCTCTTGATCCAACCTCACGATTGCCCATTGGCTTTGAGTATGCTAAGACAAAGGAGAGAAACATTGGGAGTTCTTACAATTCACCTCATTTACATCAAATTAATTATTTTTGCACATTTTATATAGAAATACTTAAGTATGCATCTTTCTCCACCACCACCCACCACCCCTTTTTCCTTCTAAACACTCGTTGGTTACATGGCCCCAGTCACCACTTCCAGCTGAGAAATGATAACCTCGGTCTGCACCTTCTCTCTGTTCTTAAACAAGACATCCTGTCTTATATGATGTGGCCAAAAAAATGTTAACAAAAATTTCCATTGTTACTCTACAGATTACAGCAAGACCAATGATTTCCAAAGAAGTAACCTGTATTTACCCCTTGCACTTCCCTGTGTTTTCTGAAGAACTACTAACACGACCCTAGAAGATATTTTCTGAGTGTTTCTTCATCTGCTTTTCTGCCAGTTTGGAAAACCAAATGTCTTGAAGAAAAGAAAGCATTCATTGGTGAGGAAAAAAAAAAAAACAAAAAAATATTTTGTTTTCCAAAGATAGTCAACAGGGTAAGTGAACAATAGGTAGCACCAGGTTGAAGGGAAGAACGTTTAAATCACCCTGCTCCACAGCATCTGGTATTTCCTTGAGGGAAAGGATCACGTTTTAAGGGAACCATCACCTGGTTAGGCAGAAGAGCAGGGGCTGGGCTGGGGTGCCCATGATCACCTTTCCAGCAGGCACACATGCCTTGGTGCTGCCAAATGAAGGTGAGAACTCTGGCCAGACATCTTAAAGAGTGAGTACAGGACTTCCTGGTCCTGCCTCAAGCTCTTGCACCAAGTGGTGACACCCCGAAGAGCCAGCACTGGCATCTCATGTCTCCACAGCTACCACCAGCATCAGACAAAAAGAGCTGTTAAGAGGCCTTAAGATGAAAAGAAAATAGGAAACAAAAGAAGTGGGGTATGGTTTTCAGAAGGTAAATTAAATAATATTTTTGCAATAAAGTCTCTTTTTTTTTCCCCCGCCCCCCAAGATGTACATTGCAACAGAGAAATGCCACATCTGAAGGAAAAACAACCCTCTGTATTTTTTTTTTACTCTTTTTAGTTTGCCCTATAAAAGTATTTATTACATATTTACACCGTGCTTCCTACAAAACTCAAAGGGATTTTCAGGCTTTGAGGAACGCACTGATCTTGTCAAGCACCCCCTAAGTTGCGGACAACTCTATTAATGGTAACACGAAAACTTTATTCTTTCACTAGCTGCTAGGAAAACAAAATGCATAGAGAGGATGCAAAACTTCCTAGCAGTGCATTCCGTTAGGAAGGTATTTCAACATTAAGCATCGCTTCAGATAATTATATTTTCAAGCGATGGACGATGGGAATGGCCACTTTTTGAAGCCGGCAGCTCTTCTGGGTGGCATCTCCTCGATTTTTAAAGGGGAAAAAAAAGAAAAAAAAAGATGAAAAAAAAAATAAAATAAACCCAAACCATTTGGCATAGACTTGCGCTTCTGTGGGCATCAGCTGCTTCACCTGTAATCTCTAGTGCTGCTCTGCCCCCTTGTGCTGCCGCAACCGCAGAGCAGCCGCCCTCGCCTTTGTGAAAATCCCCCCCCTGTCACTTCTCACTTTTCTGGCAAGTTCAAGGTCAGTGCCTAGCTATTTTCAGCTCATCTCTTCTTGATCCATGCAGAGAGATGACAAGGTAACGTGATTTGGGGTCAGCTGTATTACAGGAACCGTTACATAAACGGAGAAAGTGGAAATCAATCCTAGCTGACAGTGTCTTCAGGATAATCAGCGCTCACTCCATGCCGCTGTCAGCTCTCCTGCATCAAACACCATGTTACTTCTGTCAGATCTCCTTAACAAAACCGTATTCTCACTTTTGGCAAAGTAAATAAATATTTCACTCCGCCTTGCGTTTATTTCATTGTTTAGAGAACTTTAGCACTTTGGACTTGCAAAGAGTCTCCATTTCGACGAGAAAAGACGTCTTCTCCTGTCATGTCCATTACTGCCTGCAAAGGGCGTTGGCAAAGAGACAGTCGAGCCTTATGAAATTCCCTGTTCTTCAGATTTTGTGCTTGATTTCTTCATGCGGAGGATTTGTCCTCCAATTCTCCCTTCTCGAGCAGACCACGGTTCCCCAAAGTGCTTACCTAACCCACGACCATCCTCACCCCGAACCAGATCAGGGCTTTTCCTCTAACGTTTTAGGACACCTTCCTCAATTTGTTTGATTATTATGACTTTATCTGAACCATTTCCTCCCCTGAGCAGACATCTTCCCTAACGCAGAATTATGAACATATCATTTCACAAGATGTGCCGCGTTAGCCGCGTCTCGATGACAGCACATGGTATGTCAGTTTAGGGAGAGAACAGCCATTCTATCCCACCCACCTTGTGCTCCCATGAAACTGCCAAGCCCGCAGTACTTCCACCGAAGAACAATTTACCATAATATTAGTTGTCAGTAAATTCAAAGACGGAACTCCTAAAGCTATAAAATGGATTAGAAGCAATTTAAAAAAGAATTAACAAACTAGAGTAAGAGTATACTGTCAACAAACAAATGCTTCATCATAGCACTGTAATTTGGAATTTTAATTACCCCTCTGCTTCTGTAACAAAACAATGTCTGAACTGGCAGCCATTTGAATCTCTCACAGGTCATTGAGCATTCTAGTTAATTACTCTATGAATAGCCTGTTTTTCTCCCCTCTGGAAACACGTTTCTAATGGCAGTCAAGGTCTGACAAATGTGTCATCTACATAATTAGCTAGGAAGCAACACAAAACATTAAACATGCTTTGTGCCGACAACTATCAAAACATTTCATTTGTTGTCAATTATTCATTACTTTGTAGGTTCTGAAGGGGTTGTTATTATGAAAATAAGTCCAGATGCTAACAAGGTTAGAGTTTTTTATTCAAATTAGTAATCAGAGGACTAACTTTCAAAAATGTATCCCATGTACGTTTATGGCAGCGTTCAGTCGGTACTAAATTATAAACGAATTTAGTTAAGTTCCAGTTAAAATGGCCATGGCAGAGCACATACACTAATTTGTAGAGTTGTATCTCTCTTTGAAGTTTTAGGATCTAAGCTGAAGTAGCAAACTTTCAGAACCTTTGGCAAGACTAATTTGTGCTTGGTAAATAGAGTAAAGATTTTCACAGCATGAGATAATGTAAGATTGCAGGGGGAAAAAAAAAAAAAGAAAGAGAAAAAAAAAAAAGGAAAAAAAAAACCTGGAGGTTTTTGAACCTTTTTTCCTACCCTTCTGTCACACTGAGTAAAAGTCAAAATCAGCAATTCCGACTCCTATAATATCTCTTCTGAACTTCAGTTTGGTTTAACAAGGAAGCCAAACCAGTTACATTCACCACTCTCTTATTAGAGCTGAAATGAGTTTATCCTCGCTTTTAAGAAGAAATAGGTGCTGGTTATTTCTTTTTTTTTTCCCTATGCTCTCATTATGATGCTGCCTATCAAGCTACGCAGCTGAAATGGCACAGTGAAAAATGTTTGGAGGAGAATAAGTGGGGGGTTTAACAATAAAATTAATTTCTTCCTTTTTAGTCAAGATTATTTCAGTTGAAGTGCTATGATACAAATGCACAATAAAGAATACCTTCTCGTAGGGCATATATAAGATAAAAAAAAATATCCAGGAAAACAAAAGGCTTGTTCTAAGCCTGAAGATGCATCTGCACATAAAATGTTGATCGTGAAAAAGGACTGGGAGGCAACTTGCATTGCTCCACTGAGAAAAAATTGCTTATTGAAGGCAAGCTGAACCCTAAAATATTTTAATGGACTAGTATTCTGCTTTCAGCCTCCCAGTCAAAGGAGTTTATGGTATGTAGGACATATGTGAACACATAGGGGTGTACCTGGGAGCAGTACCCAGTGCTGGCTGAGGGCCTCTGCCCTGGAGCTGCTTCTCAGGTGGGGAGCAAGGGACACGCGTATGAAATGGCCGAAAACCTGCAGTCAGGGGCTGAACGAGTCAATCTCCAAGCACAACACACACCAGAGAGCAGATCGAGGTTTTGAAAGCACAAAAACAGTTTGAATACAACAAGGGGACATATGACACCCTTCATTTCTCATCTTCCTGCACGAGAAAGGACAACAACTAACGTTACTCAACAGATTTTTTTATTTTTTTTTTTTTTCCCCCCCCTTTGGACGATACTCATGTTCAGGAAGTAAAACTGAACAGTGTTTATGGACTCAATGCTTTCATACCTGGATTATTTGGAGTGAGCAAGGTATAAGCTCACGTTTATTAAAATTTACCACACTTGTCATGGGAAGCTCATGTATTTTTCTACGTGCTCTTACACAATTTGTGCAACACCTTGAAGGGAACACAGATATTTTCTTACAGCAATAAAAGCAGAGGCATCTCTGATGGACTAGTGTATGAAGATAAAATTTTCAGAGAATAAAAGTCTGGACAGTCACTATTAGAACACAATAAAAAGAATATTTTTTTTCTCCTTCCACCTCAAATATACACAACTACGACAGGAGAAGATTTTCTGCTTTTAAGAAATATTTTGTCAAGATCTGTTTTTTTCCTCCAGGAAAAAAAAGTAAACCGGGGGAAATAAAAGAAATCCTCAAAAAGTTTCCCTGAATAAACTCTACTATAAAAGGAGCTCCGATGATCTCTCAGAGATTGAAATAATCCATTTTCAGCTAAAACTACCCATATCAATGAAACCGAAAATACTTTAAAAGAGGGCTGGAGACTGTCTTGCAATTAACGTTAAACAGATAACATATTTACGAGGAAGTCAAAATATTTTGGAAGCTGATAATCCTGTAAGCCTTAACATGGTATAAAAACAACAAATAAATGCAAAGTGTTACTGTTACACATGCCTGCCTGATCAATGGTTTTCACATATTGATCTATAAATGGAGTTGACAGTCTGTGTTGGCTGCACATTTTCCAAGCAGCTCTATTTTTGTACAAAACCAATACGGGCAATTACCTTTGTTTGAGATGCCAAGTCTTATCAATTCAATGTGATTTAGTGTCATTTTAATTAAATATCAGGATCTACTTCAGGACAATCTATACAAACAAAGCCTCAAACTTGACTATAAGCTTGATTTGAAGTAAACATGTACAAGCCCTGCAATTTCAAAATATGGCTCAAAAACTCTGCTAAACAGAAGGCTTATATTTTTAGCCATTTTATTTCTGTCTTTTTGGCTAGCCATAACTTTGGCAAGTGTTCTATGATCACAGGAGTAAGAAACAAAAGACGATTGCTTCCCGTTTCCCTGATAATGTATTAGAGAGATAAATAAACCTACCAGCTTGTTTAACCTAATCAGGAAAAGCTCTAATACATTAACATTTTGGAATGTCTAAATAGGCTCTAATTCTTAATATAGACACCAATAAAAAAGAGACATTTCATTGTTTGAAGTTGTTCTGAATGAAGCAAAATGCACTTCCCTGGGGTTGAACAGATGAAAATAGCAAATATTCATTTACATTGCTGGTTCAGCCACTCACATTAAGCACGGAAAGAGCCCTTGCTTATCACAGTCTGTGTCCAGCTTCGTGATTTGTGCTCTTTAAACTCTACATTAATATCAATTTCAACCTTTGCACAACGCTCAAGCATTTCCATCGAAATAAATAACGCAGATCCCCCTAAGAATCTGCATTTAGCTTTTGCATCGGTTAGCTTAGGCATTCCACATTTGCATCTCCGCTACTATAAAATGCCCAAGTGCATATGGCCCTCCTGATGTATGAGGCATATCCCTCTTTGTCACACTATAGAAAATAATCTGTCCACCTTCAAAAGTATAGCCCCAGGTGCGCTTACGAGCATCACGGCAAATGCTTGAGAATACAACAAATCCCTTGGAGAAAATTATCTGTTTTCTTCTCTATAAATCACCAGTCATCTTTCTAGTTTTGGGGGGGTTTCGCCTGTTATTTTCTGAAGCGTTCTTTTTTTTTATTTTAGAAATAAATATTTGTATTGATTGTGTAAAATGTGCCAAGTGCTGATTGCCCTAATCCACTAATGTCACTAAGGTTTTGCATAAGTTGGGTAAAAAGGATTTGACTCATTTATTAATAGAATATATAGTGCACACACCAAACATGGCTGGTGAAAGAGTAATATGGAGTCTTTTATTCAGTTTTTTCTAATTTTTCAAAAGAAAAATCTCTCTGATGGTACAACAAAACTGTTCAATCCGTGTAAAATAGAAAATAAACATTATCCATGGGTACCTTATAGATTATATCCATCCTCTGAACAGAGGCAGATTGCTGAAACCAGAAAAATTTTGAGTAGAAAAAAATCAGGATAAATCCTCTTTATCTTCCAGCACAAAATAATTAGCTGGGCTTAACATAACATGTATCTTTTAGCAGGGATCCCTGTGCCTTTAAATGCAAAAATGAAGCCTGTATAGAAGTGCACTGGAAAAGAGGGTCATGGATTATAAAACAAGATTACTGATTGTATAGAGAGATATCCAGACATGTATAAAAATGGATGTAGATCTGTTGGACCCTGCTTTTTCAAGACTCTTGGACAAACTGAAGCTACTCTCCTCCATTTCTTTCCCCCAAATCCCGAAAAAGTCACAGGCACAGGTCCAGGTACGTCAGTAAGCAATTGATACATCCTACTGATATTTCACTGGTCTTTTAACTGGAAGCTCAGCGCATTTAAATCACGGATTTGAAGCTGTTTGGATCCTTAGGAATTTTGCTTCTAGTTTGGGTGTTAGCAAACAACTTTAAGAGGCTTATTTAAGCAAATACGCCAAAACACTTTCAGTCTGTCAGTATCTAGTCAGAAAATTCTGCATGGCAAAAAGAGATGAAAAGAATTGAAATAGAAAGGAAATTAGTAGCATGGCAAGCTTTCAATCTATTATGTCGGAGCCAAGTTTGCCTAGTAAAATGACATATACTCAGTAAAATTCCGCTTTTATATAATTAGCTACTGAACCAACGTAACACAAAGCAACTTCTCAGCTCTCGGCCAGTGAACGTATCTTGTACCTGCTATGGTTGTTGGAATGGCAGCAGTGAATATTTATGTCTAATTTAACTTTTTAGAGCCCTTGCTCTGTAACAGTCCAACATACTATCCCCCAAACTAAAGTTATGTAACAAGGTAATATCAACAATGAGAAACTGCATGATAAAATCCTGCCCAAAAGTGAAAAATGCTAATTTTGTCTCATTTAGCAGCTGGATACAGAAATGCTCATTAGTTTTAAGAGGGTTAATCCTTTTAACTTTTGCATATTGATATGCCAATTATGCCTAATTGTACAAGAGGCATCAGTCAAGGTAATAGTGCATAAACACATGAAAGTTATTAAGTACATCCCAACATGTAATAAAGTAGGTGTTAATTGGTAGCTGAGTTCTGCAGGCTATTGAGGTGGATAATTCATTGAGAGATGGATCACTTGTAATTTCTCTACATAATTCCTTTTGCAGTCTCATGCTGTGATGTTTTCATGCTTGTCAAAAACAACTGCAGCCTAGTGCCTTTTGTTAAACACAGCCAATAAAATATGTTAGGCATCATTAAATATACTTAACTTTTAAACTTTTTCAAAGGTACAGTTCTTCCTGGTAATACATTATAGTACTCCCACTAAATTACTACAAACATCATTTCAGGTTTGTCATGGAGGAAAATTTCATGCCAGATAAAAAGGAAGAAACATATAGTGCGTCTGAGGCAAACAATATAGTTTAAATGGAAGGTAAATGGCTTTCTTATCAGCTCCTAAGATCTAAACAGATTTTTCTCTCCAGAAATACAAGGTGAAATGAGTTGAGCTACATCAGAGAAATGAAGGATTAAAATAATGTCTTTCTAAGTAAGTTGGAAATTTGAGTTTGAACTTCAAGTAAAATAGGAAGAAAATACAGCTGTTATTGTAAGCTTCCAACATTTAATAATTTTGTTAGAAAGCTGAATATTTCATAGGAATTCATTACTTCAACAAAACAAAAAAATTAATGGTTGGCATGGTTGTGAGAAGTGACTGAGACCTGGGACTTTGTCCCTAGCTAACAGAGTTTTCTCCCTCATTTGCATTCTCCGAGAACAAAATGGATCTGGAGTCCAAAAAGTGGCTAACATTGCATAAATAATTTTGTAACATCATATGGCCTCAGCTGCAAGTTGCCACCATTACGGAAGAAAATTAACCAGGGGAGACTCATACCAATCAGTTTGTTTAGTAGCTCAGAAGGAGTACAGGGGCAGGGATGCAACTGGCAATAGAGTTCATCACAAACTATTTAATTCCAAAAAAAAAAAAAAATGGTAATGGATAAAAAAAATCACCCAACTCTTTCAACTATTAAAGTAATAAGATAACTTCAGCGTCTGATTTTTTGCAGTTCATTCATTCTTACAGCAAGGCTTATTTCTTTATGTACAGAGTTGCAATTTCCATTTCCTTTCTTTCATCTGCCTTTAAAGTTTGCCTTTTGAAAAATCGAGACACATATCTGATGCTGTGAGTACTATTCTCTACAGCAGCTGTACTTAAGTACTGTAACACTTCAGGGCTGAAATGATGAGTAGATGCTCCAGTCATGGCCACCAAAGCCAAATTCTGTCCTTCACTGCAAGAAAACAGTTTTTCCAGTGTCTAGCCGTGCTCCTAGAAATGTATTAGTGTTATTAAATACCTCCTTGCAGGGAATGATCGTGAATTCCGTATCTTAAACACGTTTAAGAAAATTCAGTAGATTTAAAAAAACAGAAGACTCAAAAAATACCAGGAGTGTTTTACTTACAGGCTCAGCGACTTTCACATTCTCGGACAGAATCATAGATTTGCTTTGGCTCAGTCTATCATGGTGACTGTTGGCATTTTTGATCCTCATTTGAACAGCCCCCGTACTGTGGTGGGAAGGATTAGGCTTTTCAGAAGCTGTATCAGAAGTTGTAGACCTTTCCATGGTTACTGGGTTGACCTGAAGAACATAAAATAAGAGCATTAATCTAGGGACCCTTCATACAAAGACGTATCGATGCCAGTTGTACATCACTACAGCCAGGAGAAGAAGCTGAGTTATCTTTCTGGCAAGATCTTGATCATCTTTGAACACCAGGATAACTATCAGCTGTGTCAGCCTGTAGTTTTATTATTGTCCTTATCACTCACTCATCCAAACTGCCTTGGAAGAGTTAGTTTATGTAAAAGATTATCCTTATCTCAAAAGCCATTCTCCTCTATGGTGTAATCTCCCTGCAAGCCTCTGTCACGTCCAGCTGGCAGCCACTACACTTTGTCTTTGGCCCTGCTCACACTACACATTTTAAATCTTGCAAAGGAAAATGACACGCTGTGAAGCCAATTAACATATCTTACCTCCACAGTTCCATACGTGCACGTTACAAGTGCATTACAGGACCACTCTACAACCCTGCTAAGTGTCCTAGATTCAAATCCAGATCTAATAAAATTTCCCTTGATTTTTACAATTCTACCAACAGCACAGATGAGATTTTTTTTCTGTTTCTCTCTTCATTTTTACAACTTTGACGTGAAGAAGTGGCTGAAAACATCAGCTCTCGAGCCCTTGGAGGGAGTGGGGGAAAGTTGTACAGAATGATCACCTTCTCCAGCAGTGCTGCTGTTCAACCTCCTGTCTTGGCATTAGGGCAACTCAACAGGCTCCATTCTAGTTATTCAAATTCCCAAAAAACATTTTTCATCAGCAAGAGTTGCTTTATATTTCCTGTACGAAACATCAGGACAGTGATGTACAACACTTGCTCTGTTCTCCTCCCACCCCAGTTCACCCTGGTACTACTATATGCAAATTCTGGGTGAAGCAACATGGTCACAAGAAACCTTGCTATTTATATGGCTATGTAACCATATGAGAAAATGTGTAAGGTAGAGGGACTTATATAAGCTGAAATTGCTGGTCACCTGACTATGGAGCCAGGGAAATGGAAATCCGTTTCAGTGCAGTTCTAACATAAAGCGTTGAAAAATCAGCATTTCCCAAATGGTTTTGAAAAGCACAACTTCTTCCAGTAACATCTCAACTTCTGAAGACTCTAAAAGATGAAATTCCCTGATTTCAAGTCCATTTCTATGAAGGCATCAGAGCAGAGGAAGATACGGTACCAACGTAAAGGTTGGAGAAGATGGAGAGCACTATTGCACGTCTCTGGGCAGGGCCACAGTCGTCGTGCTGGTGGAAGGACACAGCTCTCATAGCTTCGCCCTCTCCTGGCCCTGATAAATCAATTCCTCGTAGTAAACTGCCTTAAAATGTAGAGGACAATAATGAGAAGTCATGCAGTCACAGAATGCTGGAGGTTGGAGCAGACCTCTGGAGGTCATCTGGTCCACCTGCCCCTGCTCAAGACGGACAGCGTAACGGTGGTTGCCCAGGACCATGTCCAGAAGGCTTCTGAATATCTTCAGGGCTATTTAAACACATGCAGCCAAAGACAGAGAAAATGAGGAAACACAGCACTCTTGAGAGAAATGAGAAGAAGAAAGTGCTTCAGTATCAGTCATTACTCACTCAACATTTTGTGACATGACAGAAACACTAACTTTAATACAAACAACTGCAAAGCTTTCACTCATTGGCTGTTTCCTGCTTTGAAATAGCTACTTAAGGATCCCTACAGAAGCTGAACCACAGGAAGAGAAGAAACTGGCTAAATTTGTTTCCTGCTACTCAGGAGTATATGTGTCTACATCTGCTGCAAAGCTGGGACACGACGCTGGGGAAAACTCTTGATAGGGACCTTTGGTAGACAGCACTGTGTGTTCTCCCTTCCTGAGACACATCTCACCACCCTTCGGAGCAGTTGCCACTCAAACCCATGTCACGCTTTGCCATTTTGGCAGTAAGCTCTGCAGCAGTTTTAAGTAGGAAATGATTTTATTTTTTTTCTCTCCTTCTAAACTTGGAGAGTCAAACCATTTTGTATTTTCATGTTGATATCAAATTAAAATTGCTTCTCAACAGATTTTCAGTAGGCTCCAGGCTGGAGAGCCGATCAGACTCGAGAGACGAGAGCAACACTGGCTCTGTCACCAATCCAATGTTTGGCTGGAGCACATCTCTCAGATTTTCTTCTGAAATCTCCCAACTATAAAACTCTGACATATCTCTTCTTGGGAGCATTATGAGTTTTAATTAGGTAGTCTCTGCCTGGTGTTGTCAGTATATGATACGCTATAAAAAAGTTTAATAGTAAGACAAAGTCATGCCCTGGATTTCAAGTAGGAACACAATCAGTAAATGACAGCTCTGCAACTACTTAGGAAATATTTTATTCTAATCTCATCGAACCTTAGTTAATTTTCCTCAAAATCAGAACCAATTCACACATATCAGAGTATTACAAGGAGACTTCCCAAAGCACTAGAATTACAGGAATCATCACAAAAGTAAACATAAAACCTCAAACCTCCACATTTTCACCATCACATTTTATTTGTCATCACGTAGAGCGTGGTGAGATCCTGCAGGATACAAAGATGATCTTGCAGAATACGAAGGAAAGGTACGAGCTGCAAAAGTTACTCTCTTAGGATTTCCAGGTAGCAACCCTTTGCTGCCCACACTCCATCAAGACTCCTGGCAGCGTTAGCGGCCCTGCGTGCCAGTAGATGGCACCCTGAATATGAGCTCCACAAACACGACCCATTCACATTCACAAGAAAAATTTGGTAGTACTTACACTCTGCCCTCTTCTTCTGTTATTATTTTAGAACTTTTAAAAAAAAAGAACAGAGGCGAAGACAGTCAGGAAACAATGATAGTATTAACAAAAACCAGGAAAAGGATCCTATCTAATGCTTTTATGATTTGGTGCCTCCAAACTGTTATTAGCAGCATCAGGGCCAAGTTTGGGACAGTTTTGCAGGGGAATTTATTTCACGTAGTTTCTAAGGCAGAGCTGCCAAGCCCTGTGCAACTGCTTGTGAGGCACTCCATGTTCATTATAGAATTAGCTAATTTGCCTTTTGGCAAATAGTTAGCATCTGGATATAAATTTTAGTTTTGAAGCCTCCTACGGTTGATTTGCTGGAGAAAGGCATTAAACTAACACAGGGTTTACCCCCCCTCCTCTCCTCCCTGTTGTTTATAGGGTTCCTGGAGCAAAGGAGCAGCATAACTTTAAAGGAGAAAAGGGATGGGGGAATATCCTGAAAAATCCTCTTGGAAGTACCATTTTTGGGGCACTTTGGAACAGAAGTGGCAAGTTGGATAGGGGTGGGAAAATGTCAACGAAAAGTGCAAGCAGAAGAAAAAAAAAATCCTTGATATGAAGTTGGATGGATGATACAGGAACAGAAAACTGATTCATAGAGTGGGGGGAAAAAAAAGGCTACACTGGATGTGGGAAATGAGAACTTGAATTTCTGGAGAGTGGGTAGATCAGCTTACTCATGGAGCAAGAAACCACTGAGCTGAACAAACAAAACCATCTTTCTGGCTGGGACAGCAAAACCAATTCAGTCCTCTACAGACAGCTGCTTGAATAAGCTCAGGTGTTCCAAAGCCCTCAGTGAAGCAAGAAGCAGCTCACACTTTAAATGAAATTTGCAACCTCAGTGGGTCAACACTTGCAGTCACTTTTCCCACAAATTGGTCCATGTGTTTGGGATGCTCGGAGAGGAAACAAGCCTGGTCTAGCAAGTCAGACAACATCCACACAGTGGATCAGGTTGAGTTGAAGCCAGAGCTCAGAGACCAACTACAGGTGTGAGATGGCTGCTAAACAGTCACGGGACAGGTGGTGTATCTGGCAGATCAACGGTTAAGATCCTCAAACTAATTTCTAAATGTACACTTGACTTTTAGATGTGCGATGTGGAAGTAATGAGCATGACAGAGATGAAAACCTGAAAGGTTATTGCAGATGCAAATCTGTACACAGAGAAAATCCATCCCATTTCTAAGACTCACACCCAGGTTAAAAGAGTAGCAGCAAATGGCAGAGATCAGATCTTGGGCTTCCTCATAAAATGCTGGGTCTTGGCAAAATTATCTTCAAGGACATTTTTTCGTAGCGTTTCTTTTTAAACCAGTGTTTTCACTTGGTGTTTCATAACAGTGAAAATACTGAAATTAGTTCTATTTTCCTTTGATGGTAAAAAATACTTTTCCACCCTTTCTCTTCAAAAAGAGAAAGGAGATGATAAAGGAAACAGTAACATTATTCACTTCCCAAAGAAAAACAAAACAAAAGAAAACAAATTCGTCCTTTTGCTATTTATAATTTCCAGGAAAAAAAAGGAAAAAAAAAATAGACTTCTTAGCTTTTTGCAAGAATTAAGAAAATTGAATTGTTCATCTCACTGACATTCTTATGTGTTTGGTAGCTTAACTACAGTTTCTGTCATACAATACCAGCCAGTAAGTATTCCCCTCCTACAGCAGCTCATGGAGCTAAAGGAGGTTTCATATTGCATTTATCAGATTTTTAATCCATTTTGACGTGTTGCTTTGTCCAGAAATTGATCATATAGTGAATGAAATTAATACAATATTACTCAAGTTGGGGTATTACCCAACTTTATTTCATAAATTTTGGTACAGTATCAGTACAGTTAGCATAGAGGTTTTCTAAAAAGCAAAGCTAGTTCTTCAAGAAAGAAGAGCATAGCAATATTTCTAAATTTTATTGAGTTATGCCCATGTTTCTTACAGTTAAATATAGTGAAAATCAGAATGCAAGTGTTCATTCAGTAGCAACATGTACCAAGTAGTTGTAATAAGCACTTTTATTCAAGAAAAGATTAAAAAAAAATCCATCCACGATTAATATAATTAGTTGCATTTGTAATTCTGGATTATGAGATTGAAAACATGGTATATATTTTTCAGTATTTATTAAAATAAGGTTGTAATTTCTTCCAGCTTATGATATATGGACAACTATCGAGTCAGAAGCACGATGAACATGGGAGTGCTCACCATAGTGACGTGGAAGCACTGGGAAGTTAAAGTGCATCTTGTTACCTTCACTAATCCCATTCCTCTTCATCAAAACCCAGAGCCATAACATTACAGAATAAAAATCAGCGCTAGGTTCACCATTACGCTAGACCTGCGAGCCTGAAAACCCCTAAGAATGGGAGAGGAAGGAAGAGTTAACAAGGGAAAAAACAAGCCAATGCCACACACGGGGTGAGTCAGAGCATTCTTGTAAAGCAGAAAGCATATTGCTGTGCCTGTGAAAGGAGCGTTTAAAATCAACACACCTACGTAAATATTCCTGCTGTTGGGTTTTGCTCTTAGCCTTTGCTACGCTGTTTGTTATCTCTGCTGAAGTACTGCTCAGGGGCAGCAAGTGCTTAAACACACAACTGATGGGAATAGAGGGGGACAGAGGGAAAAAGATATAGGTAAAGAGAAGGGATAACAAGCAAACTGCCATATGGCCTTTTTCAATTATTCTTATCTGCACTCTGCTGTGTCTTTATTTTTTTTTTTTTTTAAAAACCATCCCCACCACGCTGTTCTCACAGCTAACACGTCACACATCTGCACTCAGGGCACGGACACAAACAGCCAAGGCTGCTGAGGGATACGGCGTCCTGGGCTGATGCCCAGAAGTGTCCTGAAGCCAGTTTATCTGAGTACTAGAAAAACAGAAAAATCCATTGTAATGAAAATACAAAGCAGATGTAACATTCCCGTGCCTTTTCCTTTGCAGAAAGATGTCATCCAGCATGGAATAATTTGTACCTAGGAAGTAGCATTAATTTCAACCACCAATCATATCTCTAGTCAAAGTAGGAGATTTAGAAAGACGCTACATCGCCATTGCCTGAGCCTTTACTCCAGTTTTATCCTCTTATATCAAACAGACAATAAAACATAATTTCATGCCGAGTCCAGCCTGTTGTAAAACGTTCAATGTTCTAAACTCAATAGCACACTTGCCCTTATCAACCAAAACTGCCATCTCATCAGCAAACATCGGTGAGTTAGTTGGCACATCCTAAGTCCTACAAAAGTCACGCTCATCAGCATTAATTATCACACCTCTTTTTTAGTTTTTATATCTGTTGCAGCCATATTATGCTTTTGGTGGTGTCTGTCAGAACAGACAATTCAGCAATGATCATCTCACCTCAGGTATCTAAAGGATGGCTTTGTACTCAGTCTTTTCTAGTCACATATTTGAGGACTTTCTGCAAATAAAAGCAGAAATGGCTCACAGAGTTCTTCAGGCCACTCTAATTTACATGTACAGTGACCCTTATCTCTCCTGTGCTCAAAGAGAAGAGGAAAACATCTTCTCTGTTTTATTTGTAGCAATATCTCCTTGCCTGGCATTTTTCTGTTACCATATGTGGAAAATGCTGCCTAGCCCATTGTTCACCGTTTATGCTCTGAGATATATAACCCAGTCTCTATGAAAGATGCACCTCAAGGCAAATTTCTTGACACAGCTTGGCCCGAATCATAGCAGATTTCCTAGGCAGTAGCCCAATACAAGTAGTAAAACCTTTTCAGGCATCATAGTTAAACACTCTTAGGCTAAAGAATCCTTTATCCTTGAGATTTTAACTTGATCCTTGATAAGATGAACCTTTTCAGTTTATTTTCTTATTCTGAGAAGGCTGTACATTTACAATAACACTTGGTTAATGGCTACACATCCTACATGATTCTCAGGGTTGAAATCTCCTGTGTCAGCTTCATATCGGAACAAAGTGCATTGAAATCTCATGTGTCAGCTTAATATTGGAACAATGTTTGTTATCATTTAAAACAATGTCTTCCTAGCTTGTACAACACAGATGGGTCTTAAAGGCCTGATCTCAGGTTCCCAGTGAACTTGCTGAAGTTAAGAGAATTACAGCAAAGCAAAAGTAACATCAAGCACACTGGAGGAGGAAAGCCAAGGCATTTATTGCCTGGTGGAGCCAGGTATAGAAATACACTTTACAACAAGCTGCAAGAAGGAAGGACTCAGACTTGCACCACTGTACAGCAGTAACTATGATGTCTAATTTTGGGTCTAAGAACATACTCCGAGGTTGTTTTAAGGGCTGAGTTCCTAAGACGTATGCTGTTACAATGCAGTACTTCATTTCTCATTCCTGATAGCTGCCACACATGCGGAATATGCGATTTTCTACTTATTGTACCTCACAGACCCACATGGCTGTGGAGTCTACACTGCCCAGTAACTTACAGACTGTTACGGTTTGATGCCTCAGTGATTTCCTGCCCACTGACCACGGAGCTAAAAATATGAGTGGCTCTTGCCATGAAGATTGCCGTTTTTTTCTTTTTTTTTCAGCTAGTAATGACACCCTAAATAGTAACAAAAATAACAATAGATTGAAAAGATTAAACAAAATAATAGAAGGCTGAAATTAAGTCCCACTTTCTAGCAGATGGCATCAAAATATCTTAACCAAATACACAAATTGTTGCTCGATTTGTCTCGAGGATTGGATGAAGAGACACATGAAGTCAGAAAAGGTAAACGGCCGTGCTAAACTGGTAATGGCTATCAATGAAGATTCAAGCAGGGACCTGAAGTCCTCTTTTGTGTCATTCTGAAGTTTTGTAGAAGCTGAGAGGTGAAAGCCCCGGGGTCTGTTCCCTACTATATGTAGACCTTTAAAATATCAGGTCAGATGAGAAAGGAAAACATGGATCTGGGAAAGCTCCTTGTACCCGACAGGGCAGAGATCTGTTATCTCTGGAAATGCTTTTCTATCTGGATGAAAACGGCCTGAGAATTAGAAAAAGAAGAGAATGGGAGATGGTTACTATTGCAAAGTTGAGCAGATATGGTGACAAAGGTCTCAGGAAAGGTAACAGTTGTTTCAGAAGTTTGTCTGTCCCAATATATCATATGGGATAGCATAATGGAGTCTATTTTCACCACTCCTGTGTCAATTTAATATCTCAGTTTCAAGTGGAACTTGAAGCTAAAAGTATCCTTTGTGTACAGTTTGGCCTGCATATGTTCTGGGAACAGTCGTCCATAGGAGAAATTCAGTTGAATATGTAAAAGAACATGCCTGGGAAAAATCACTACTTCTAGGTCTTCCTGCTGGCAGCGCATTTCATTTCTGGAGTGCATCTGATCCACGACACCTGCCTTCATTCCCCATGCTGTGCAAGACAGACTACAATCCTTCAAACGAGGAATGTTGGTCTTCTATACACAGATTAATACAACAAATGACTATCACCTGGTATGTAACACTTTCAAAGCATCCTCTGGCACCGAAGAGCAGAACGAGTGCGGTTTAGACGTTAGACCAACAGCAGTAAGTAGTTTGCAGCATCATAAAAGTTGATAACGATTTAATTGATTTAACACCAAATAAGACCCGAGAATGCTAGAGGGGAAAGCTGGGTTACTCCTGACCTGCCGTCACCCAGCATATGAGGAAAAGAATTTCCTTCTACCTCCTTCCTTTCTGCTATACATCATGTTCTGCAGGAAAATATAGAGTAGATTCACAGCTTTCCAACTGACCAGCTCTAAATTCATTTTACACCTGCATGTGATGCTTGCCGCACAGTAATATTTTAGTTTAAAGCTGTCTAATCCTGAACAAGGAAAAAAAAAACAACAAACCACCCTATGTTTTCTCTAGGAAGATCACATAAGAATCACAAATTTTCTCCGGTGCTTGAAAGAAATCTGTTCCTATAGCCTAAATGTTCAGAAAAGTGTTGTTACTTTTAATGTTGCCAGATCTGAAGTGATGAGATACTATGGGAAAGGTTATTCTTGCAGTATTTACAGATACAAGCAGAAGCAGAAGTGACAGAAATTTCAAAGTAAGACTGCTTGAAATACTTCCAGCTCAATTTTGCAGAACTTCTCCTCACAGAGATTCAGATATTCATCCAAACTTTCCAGGCTTACCTGAACTAGACATGTGGTGATGATAATTTTGGAACAACCCAAACTCTCTGGAGAAGGAGAAGAGTTAGTACTGCAAGACAAACTGATGCATTAGAAAAATATTTTTTAAACACCTGAAAGCTTGCTGCAAATAGCCAAAGAAACAAAGTTCCCTGTAAGCTCTAAATTTCAGAGCTTTGCCAACAGAAATTTTGGTTTCAATTTGAGAGCAGCTACATAAACAAGCTGTCACAAGGCCAGCTCGGGTAGGGTGTTGCAGCACATTTCTGACCTGCACCACAGTCTTGTACGGGCACACGTTCCACTGGCTGATCCATGGTGGAGGAAACACCTCACGTTCATCACTGAGTAAGACTACACACAAGTCTTATCCCAGTCTACCTCTAATTCAATTGTGTACCACTGAACACTTGAAGCAGTTGTAAGTCGTGCCTCAGTTTCCCTCCTGGCCCTTAGCTACTTCAACAGCAGCATCCCCTTCTCTAAAAAAAAAAAAAGCCTCCTTAAGATCTATTAAGCCTTTGGTAAAGTGGTGGCGGTTGTTTTAACCTCTTAAATTATTTTGGCTACTCAACTAGTAGTTTAAATGCACACTTGCCATGTCTTCATTCATTTTACAGTTCCACAAATCCACCATCCTAAGGAAGACGTGTCTGTCAAAGTGAGTTGCTGAGATTACTGAATAGGAAAGGCTTTAGAGCTTCTCTGACTTTAAAAACACACCAAAAAATAAACTTACAATAAAACTATTTCTTTCTGACACTGCCTACCTCAATAGTGTCTACAAGAAGCTAGTCCCTTATTTGGACAGTAAGTCCCTCTTCCTCCCACTCCCCAGGACAACGTTCGATTTCCTGTGCTGTGCACATGAAACAGTCCCTCCTACCCTCTCTCAGTCTTCCTCCGTTCATCTCTGCAGCAGTTTTTGTGCTGTGATCCTGCAGCTGCTCCCTTACTTCTTCTCACTGCTCCCACTTCCCATCTGAGGGGGGGGGGAAATCTCCAGACACTTTTAATCTGTTCCCACACTCCTTTTCCACTTGCCTTTGCAGAGCTCCCAGCGCTGCTCTTGTAAGACACGCTGCTGGGAAACGCAGCAGAGCAGACACCTACAATTTTAAGAGAAAACTTTTAAGCTACAGCAGGAACTAGAAGGGGAAATTCTTCGTGGCTTGCATCAAGCAAGCCCCTCTTCTGCATTTCGTGGGGCCTCCGGTTTGCCTTCTTCACCAGCTGCCACTGCCGTGGCCCAGAGCAGAGCAGAAGACAGCAGGAGCGCCTGTCCCACCGCGCTGCTCCTCAGCACCACGTGGCAAAGCAGGGAGAGGATAAAGACATTTGTTTTATCTGATAGTATCTGACATTACATCGTGCAGCTAAGATATCTGCTTTCAGCAAAGGGTAACACCAAGGGTATTGTGATGTTGAAAATGTAATTTCTTTGATCTGATTCTGTTAATTATCTCCAAAAATTTTACTGCAAACGTACATTGTTTTGTACATTCTGTAGGGGAAGTCAGGGTCAGCAACAACAACAGGAGTACGGCGGTGCCAGATCCATGTGTGAACAGCAGCAGTCGTGGTGACAGGAGTGGCCTGCTCCCAACACTGTTAAGAGCGAAAACTATTATGTTTTCTGTTGGCTGTGGGTTTATTAGGTAGCATGGCAATATGAGGAGCTCCTGAACTCCTCAAATCCCTTGTTAGGTGAAATCAGCGCACTCAGCTCAAGTGAGTCTTTGCATAGACTCTTAGGATAGTTTGGGTTGGAAAGGACCTTTAAAGGTCATCTAGTCCAGGCCCCCCTGCAGTGAGCAGGAACAGCTTCAGCTAGATCAGGTTGCCCAGAGCCCCATGAAGCTTGAATCCTGAATGTCTCCAGGGGTGGGGATTCCGTCACCTCCCTGGGCAACCTGTTCCAATGTTCTGCCACCATCATAGTAAAGAACTTCTTAATTCCAAAGTACCCGAGTTAAAACATCCTGACAGTGCGTCAACATTATTTCCTAAACATCTGTATCATTGTGCATAATAAAAGTCTGGTAAGAAATCTCTGCATTTAACTTTTTTTCATTCTTTTATATAACTTTTGTTCCACATCTTAAGAGATTCCTTAGCTTACTCATAATCCAGGAAATATTTTTGCTTTGCAAAAACTCAAACTTCAGATGAAAATTAAAACCGAAAAATAAGTTTTCCAATTAAAAACTGTAGAAATTCTCAATGTTTCACATGTGCATGACTGCCTACTTCTCCATCCAGAGCCAGTGCTAGATTGCGCAAAGGAAATCCAACGATGGTTTGAAGAAACTAGTTTCTCTAAGCCTCTGCTAAGACTGAGGGCACTCCTTGCCTTTACCAGGCCCTAGAATTAACGAACAAGGAGGAACTGAAGTGCTTTTACTTGGACTGTTTCCTCTTCCTTTGCCACTCCAAGAAGAGTGGATAGATTAATGCTACTTCCTAGCCCAAAAATCATCACAGGAATTTGATTACTTATTACTAGTGGTTACTGCTATTTTGGATAATAAAGTAACCAAGCACGCAACGTACTGCTAATAACAGACCAAGCCTCAACACGACTCAGCCCAGAGCACAAAAGGCAGCATGTGGCAGAGAAGCTTGGCCAGCTGGAAAGTCTGAAGCAGTATCTTCCTAGTGGAAAACGTTGATTCATTTGTAGCAAAGAGATCACTAGAAGTGCATTTTGTTTGAGAGCACCCTGGTTGGTGGTGGCTTTTCACGTCTATGGTGTTACTATCAGGCTCTCCTGCAATGTATGTAGGGGTTTGCTTCTGGGCTGGGGATCCCCCAGCTGGTGGGACACGCTGGGTCCATTCCTCCACTGTGAACTGCTCAGTTCCTCCAACTCCACTGTCCCAAGCAGCAGGCAGCAAAGACACCAAAAATGCTGAGAGCATCCCGACACCCAGCAAGCTGGCAATAGATCCTCTCTAGCCATGGAGGTGACTCTTGGAGATAAAACTCCAAAGCTACAGTTGTCTTCACAAAATATCTGTGTCATTTCCCTCCTCACCCACAAAGGAAGAGAGTTTAGTAACATCCTGAGCAGCAGACAAACAAGTACAGGTGCCAAGCACTGCGCCTTGCCTAGGAGCAGTTCTGGTATCTGGTTCAGTCAGGCGCTTTGATGTCCGATTCAGCACCAAATACAGTGGTGGCTTTGCTCAGGGTGTGGCAGGAAAAGAACTAAGAAACAAAGAGCCACATTCACTTCTGGTTTTTCTTCCTCCTTGTCTCCCCCTCCCCTCTTATCACTCTGCAGTTGCGCTGAAAACTGATGGAGAAGGCATCAGAAGTCACTTGACGTTCGTTTGTTTGAGGACTATGCCTGTTTGGTACATCAGGCATAGGCTTTGGGAGAAATATTCGTGAAAAACCACAGTACAAACCCACAATACCTGGTTTAACTACAAGTGAATGACTTAATACCTGTCGATCTCCAAAGGCAGGAAGTGTTATGTAGAGTCTTAAACAACCTTAAACCACTCACCGCAACAATATCAAACTCACTTAATTTATTGAAGAAATGTTGCCGTAGGTATCTGTGCACTGAGTTGCTATTTTGCGCTGCGACTTGCACATAACCTCAGAAGTTTAGAAGCTAATTAGATGGGCACCAATCTGTGTTTAACCCTCTGATACCTTTCCTACTTAATTCCCAAAACAGTTCTTTCTCATGCTAAGCGAGACGAATGAAAATACAGAGAAATGAAGAGAAAAAGGCCAAAACTTTCACGCACCTATGAATTTTGGGTTCTTAGTTTCTGGTAAACAGGACTGACTTTTACACATGCCAGACCTCAATGCTTCCAAGTGACTTCAGCCAATAATATACTGAAAATCTGCTCCAGCATGACCTGGCTACATCCACAGATGGAGTTCTAGCAGGAGTTAGATTTGCCTGGTCAGTTTGCAACATCTAAATGCCGATGCCCAGAAAATTAACGTCTGCTTTTCTCATTCAGCCAGCCATGTGAAAAAAAAATTAAAAAAAAAAAAATCCCATAGCATTTCTTCTGCTCCTCCTTCAGCCAGCCGGAGGTTTGTACCTCAAGATGCTTCAAGTTATAATAAAGATGATGGGAGTCCACAGACACTGTCATAAGAGGTCTCACTCTTAAATTAAAAATAGATCAGCATTGAGGAAGTCTGTGGGTAAATGAGGACCTAGCAGTGCTTGTTTTGTAGTGAATCTCCAAAACAACATCTTAATAGTATTTCTTAAAGCAGGGAAGGCTGACAGGGGCACGTCAAGTGCGTGAAGGCACAATCTTAACATCCAGCGCAGCAAAAGAATGACCACCTTCAGATGTTGATGAGAGAGTTGTCAGTGAAATTAAGACTCATTGAAACAGCTGGTTGAAGCAGACCAACCTTATGAGAAGGTGTCATAGGCAGGTAATATCAACTCCTCCTGACCTAGCCCAAGCTCCAGTCCCCCCTGCTCTAGCAGGGGAGTTGGACTCGATCCTTCGAGGTCCCTTCCAGCCCCTAATGTTCTGTGATTCTGTAATTCCCAAATGCACTCCCAACAGGGAATTGTTCTGCTGTGGGTAAACTGAAGCCTTCAGCCTGCTCTGAGACTAAGGGTATTATAGCAATTAGTCATAGCAGTAAAAGCTGTTGGAAGCCACCACAGGATGGAAAAAGGGTAAGTTTTGTGCTCTTAATGACACTTGAATTATCATGGAAGATACACGGTCAAAAGCTGGGACAAAATTTTATCCTGTTTTCTTCACAACTAAAACAAAAGAAACCAGGAAAATTATTAAAACATCTTCAAACAGAAGTTGTTACTGATGGAACCAACTGTCTTTGTAGCACTGAGAAGTAGGTTTGAGGCATCCACGTGGAAGCCTTAGGAGAAAAGTGAAGGGTAGAGACTTTTGGTAGAGTTCAAAGGATGCTTTGTTTTGTCTTTAAGAGAGACCAGCCCAAACACCACGTATACAGGATTAGGATACATTCTGTACAACGGCCATGTTTCAGGCTTCTAATTAAGAACACATCTAAGCACTAACGGACTTCACGATTAAGAGACAGCTTTTAGCAACATGCAGGCTTTAACAGCTCGTTAAATCATTAGCAACTCACACTGATTGAGCTGACACAGCACAGAGGCATCTTAAAAAAATAAAGGTCAAGAAAACAAAGCAAGTAGCAGTTATGCATTGTGAGCCTCAAAAAATTCAGATGCTGCTGCCTAAAACCCACTAAGCCCCGTGTGACTCAGTAGAAATAGGCCATAATACAACAGTTCCCACTGCTCAAAGTCTCTTGGACTGCTCAGCAGAAAACCAAGCTGAAGTCTCTGAGCAGCACAGCAAAAACCATCCCCCCTATGGATCACGATGGGTGCTCCATCCCACTTGTGTGGGATACCGCGTTTTAGAGCCTGGCCTGAAGCTCATCTCTGCAAAGAAAGAATAACTTCTGGGACCAGAGATAGAGAAATCCAAACCAGAGCTGTGTGCGGCCATTTCCATTCAGCTAGCACCACATCAGAGGTTGTGGTGTTGTGCCACCCAAACATCAAGAGAAGAATGGAAATGTGTCTCTGTCACCATTTTAGTCTCTAATTCCTGCCTCACTGCAGGTGGGGAGGTACATGCCCAAGCCCATGGTCTCATACAGACACCTCCTTTGCTGTCCTTGCAATTCCAGCCCTGGTGAGAGGGGCTACCGAGGGGCCGCACGCTCATGCTTGGTTGGAAGAAGATGGAATATCTCTTCCAAGCTAGAGTATCTCTTGTATGAAAGCAAAAGGAAGTTTCTACAACAAATGCTGCCAAAAAGGCAAAGCTTTTTTGTATTTCAATAATAGTGTACAGCAGGAGCTTTAAAATACAGAGGGTGCTTCAGCTGTTCACTCTCTTTGGAAAGGAAAACGAACAAATGTACGTTACAGATGTAATTGGATTGAGAGGTAAAGTGAACAAGAGATGCTGCTTTTAAATGAATTTCCTTTGGACACAAAGAGGTACGTTGCAGGGAAGGGAGAAAACAAAGAAAAATAACTCCGAGAATTCAAACTGCTTTACCAAATCTCACAGCTCTGCAGAAAATGCATTTCAAATGACTCTAAGACGTCGCAGCAGTAACATAAAAACCACTACAAGCACAGCCCAGGAAGAGAACATGTTCTTTTTATACAGTTTCCCTGTCTGTGCTGATTTGTGTATGCAGGCGGGACAGCTTTTTTTTTTTTTCTCTGAAAAGTACAGAAAATATGAAATGTAATCCTACAACACTGTGCTAAAATCTGTCTCCAATTAGCATGCACAATTTCAAAATGAGCTTCAAGCCACGTGTGATATCTTTCAACTCTGACCCATATTTCCAAAAGAAAAACAAGTTGCTTCTTATGATAAGGCTATCAGTTAAAAACACGAGCACATATCACAAAGTTTGCTACAAACTACACGTTACCAGGAAAACAAATCTTCACTGTACAACAAATCTTGCTAATTCTGACTCTCCTCTATGTGGTCCATAATCAAAGCAGTATATTGTGTTATTTGAACATCTTCCTAAATTACTGTTTCCTTGGAAAGCTCTGAAGGCCAGAAAGCGGCGCTCGCCCACGGACAGCACCGCAAAGTGATCTTTTCTGACAGAAAACTTTGAGTGAGGTGGGGACTCAAGACACATAACCTTTTTTTTCTGGCCAGCTCTGAAGCAGAGAAGGAATTAAGTCCAGATCTAAACAGCCTCATGCAGGAAACATGCTACCCTGTCTTCTACACTGAGCAGCTCCACGAGGAACAGCATTGACAGTACCTGTAGACAAACCGAGGATACTTTCCGTGCAACGATCCTCACGCCTCCCCGGGTCCTGTTCCTGATGAATAACAGAGCGGTACCAAACTTTGTGACACCCAGCAGGACAAGAGATCACGCTAGGGATCTCTCCAGTCTCTACTGATACCGAGTATCAGCTTGATACCTATCCTTACCACTAACTACTAATTAGCAACCACTGCTACTAATCACCTCTCTCGCCGTCACCAGCAGGGAAGCCAGTTACTCAAATGGGGCTAAACTGCACCTGGCAAAGGTAAATGCTGGGAAACACCATTTAATCTCATTTCCCAGCCAGGGCCACCAGCCTTTTCTACCTCTTGGGGACAACCAGTTAGCACTGGCAGGGATAAGAGGAGGGATTAGTGGCTTGGGATACTAGAGAGGGTCAGAAATAGTTGCCTCTTGTGTAGAATACAAGGGATTTGCTAGATTCTGAATACTCATTTTGCCTTTAAAACAGTTTTACATCTGTACCCTCTACCTTGTTGCTTACTGCTTTCCAATTTACAAACACCAACAGAAATAAAATAATCGTGTAATTAACCCAATCCCTATGGAAGGCACCCAAAATACACACAGTGACGATTGTTTTAAAAATCTTAAGCAACAGGTTTCCCTGGCTGCATTAAGATGGATTTAAGGCTCCTTACCTACAGCCTCACAGGCGGCGGCGGCTCATCTCAAACTGCCATCAACCAGCAACAGTTTTAACTATTTCAAAAAACGGAAAACATCTGGGTCACGTGTCTGTAGACAGCATTTGGGTTAATCTCCCACAGCTCATAAAGACAGAAAGAAAGCAGGGAAAAAAAAAAAAAAAAGTAAAATAAAACCACTTCCTGCAACAGCAGAAGCAAACCACCTCACCAGTGAGCGACTTACACCCAGGTTTAGTGCAAAACTCTTCCGGATGGGATGAAAAACAAAATTTTAAAGTGTGAAAGCAGCTCCTCTGAAAAAATTGCAACAAACAGGGAGGGTTAGTTCTTGCAGAAGGTAAACATGAGGTTTAAAAGGAAATGCTGAAAGGAATTACGACTCTAAGCCTCAAGGCAACTTCCCTTTTCTTACCTTCAATGAAACCCTTTGAGTACTGAAATAAATAGCTTGCAACAAATCTGCTTTGCTATTTTGAAATGTAGCTTTAGTAAACATGACACTCACCATACCGTTACTTTAGATTTATAAAATAGCCCATTCTAGCCAATCGGAGAGTTTGCTGCTAAAAAAAAATAAATATAAAAATGACTGGTGAAGGTTGCCCAGATAAACACTTCTGCTTAGGGACTGGAGCACCTGCCTTATGAGGAAAGGCTGAGAGACCTGGGGCTGTTTAGTCTGGAGAGGAGAAGACTGAGAGGGGATCTAATTAATGTGTATAAATATCTGAGGGCTGGGCATCCAGAAGGAAGTGACAACCTCTTTTCTCTTGCGCCCTGTGATAGGACAAGGGGCAGTGGATTCAAGTGAGAGCACAGGAAGTTCCACCTCAACGTGAGGTAGAACTTCTTTCCTGTGAGGGTTACAGAGCACTGGAACAGGCTGCCCAGAGAGGCTGTGGAGTCTCCTTCTCTGGAGACTTTAAAGATCCATCTGGATGTGTTCCTGGGTGACCTGCCCTAGATTCTTTGATCCTGCTCTGTCAGGGGGGTTGGACTTGGTGATCTCCAGAGGTCCCTTCCAACCCCTAACGTTCTGTGATTCTTTGATTTTCTGTTTCAACACTTCTCCATAAAGCAGCCCCCGGAGAAGCACAGCCCCACACAGCTGCTGCCCCACTTCACTTCCCACAGCACCTCGCGCCATAAAGGTCCCAGAGAACCACCGGATTCGGATGCAGCTCTGCACCTCTGGAGCTCTAGAAAAGCCCCTTCCTTGCATCTACCTTCACCAGTGTCTCCCTTCGTGGGCTTTTTTTCAGCAAGGAACGATAGTATCTTTCTGGTATTTCTAGCTTGACTCACAAAAGGAGGGCTCATCTCCCCAGGGCATTGGGGTTTCCCTTGCATGGCAGGGTGCCTGTGCTGTGTGCATGAGGAACATCACTGCTGCTGGTCAGGCTGTAGAGCCCTCTGTCGATGTTTTGGAAGAATAGGGGGATCTTTCCTTTTTTTTTTGTCTCCCACAATAAAACAAAGAGCTGCCACATGACCCGAGAAAATCAAGGCAATCCTGAAGTTTAAGGATTTGTCCCAACAGTGAAGTAAAATGAACGCTAACAGGGGGTGCCAGTGGAGTTCCTCAAGAAGATCTGCTCCATCTGTGCACATACCCAGCAAGAAATTCACCCTAAAGAAGTATGCTGCAGAACATCTCATGGAGAAAGGGCAAAGACAGTTAGGAAACAAAGTATGAAGCTGGAGCGGAGCTCAGGAACACCTAGAAAGGGATTGTGACGAACTTTACAAGGCTGCAAAGAAGAGACTGATTTGCAGGCAAATCTCTTCCTATTGCAGCAAAAAGAAAAGAAAACATGCAAAAAGTTCCTGTAGGGAACAGCTTTAGTACATCACCCACTCACTGAAGCACAGGGGATGCAAGACCTTCAGGGACTCAAGAAGAGTGTCAGAATGAGGGGGAATGTAGCAGTGCTGAAGAACTACTGGACTACAGAGTGACCCTTACATTATTATTTTGTAGTAATTACTATAACCTCCATATCATGGCCAGAGATCCAATTATGCTAAAGGCCACACAAAGCCAGAACCAAGACCGTCCTTGTTCCCAAATGCGTGACAAGAGGTAACACGAACATACAGACAGCTGGTCTTCACCGTTCTAAAGTAAAACTAAAATAACATTTCTTTGCACCGTGTTTTAGGGACGTGTTTTAAAGATGGACTTGGGAAAGAAAACGTGGATGCTGTGTGTGAATGGTGATGAGCTGTTTCTCCACGTGTGAGGATGTAAGAAAGCAAGACTGCTGTAAAGTAACTGCTAGTGCTTAATTAGTACTGCTGCAGGTTCTTTAAGTGCTAGCTGTTTTTAAAAACAATATATATTTCAACTAATTTTGTCATATGGAATAAATTTTAATTGAAAAAACATCTATTGTGGCCTTATAGGTCTTGAGATTCTCCTCAAATAAAACCACCAAAAGCATTTTTACAACCACGAAATATTTGTGAACAGTGCAGGCAGCAGAACTTCATCACCCAAGTGTAGAAAAATCACCAGCAGATCTGCAAAATACCGCAGAACTTGCCTGTGTTACCTTGTCCAAACCCTAGATTAACAGGGACATGACATTTTTCATGAAAATGTCTTTCACTGTACACCTAACATTTCAAGTCAAGTCGCATACTCCGTCTGATTTCCTTCGCATCCATTTGACAGTATGTCAGTAGTGACAAAATTCTATAAAAGGCTGGCAGTTTTGCATACTGCTTGAACGTATGCAGCACAAGCTTCCTGTGTGATCTCTGGAAGGCTGAAAATACTTTCGATGTGCAAAAAAAACCCCAGTTTAGAGAAATCTAAAGGCTGTCTTAAGTAAAACTAAACAGGAAACAGAAACTGCATAAGACGTTACCTGGAGCAGATTGCTGCTCGATAGGTTGGGTCTTCGCGTGTTTGCTCTGCAAGTTAAAGATGGAGCATCGTTTCTGAAGCTCAGATTTCTTGTCCCTATTTCGGTGACTCGTGGCGTCATTGCTTGAGAGACGTGTCATCAAGTTGGTGAACATCCAGATTTCCACATCTCGTAACTGAGAGCACAGAGCATTAAAGGCTAGAACAGCAGCTTTAAAAATCATTGTCGCCTGAGGATGCTGAATGCCCAGCAGCTGTTACCAACTCTGCCACAATAAATTCAAGAAGTATTATAAGTTTCATCAGGTGCTTGTACAGCAATTCCAAGACTTGCTCTGGATGAGCAGCCTCCTGAGAGGGAAAGAAAACCTGGCATTTTTTTTATTTTTACCTCTTTCAGCCTTTACTCTCTGTCAGGATGACTGACAGGCAGCCCATAGTCTGGCTTCTATACCAGACACCCAATGGCAAATCTAATTCAGTGGGTAAATCAAGTCATAATAGACAATACAAACCTAGACATCATATAGGCAAAAACCTAGAAAAACAACTGTCCATCCAATGGCTGGTTCCAGAAGAAAATAAGTTCCTATTAATGAAAATGGGTAAAGTTCAAAAACTTTGCAATTCACTGGGAAAAAGCCTAGGAAGGTAGTAGATGATATGATAATATATTATTTCCTCATTATTTCCCACGTTCTTTGCCAGAGAAATTATATTTTTCATATCTGTAGTATGTTTTGCAATATTTAAAAAGGGAGAACAAAGACTGATGTCTGTATGGACAGGAACCCACATTCTTGCTCACAGCAACTCTTTGCTCAGAGAGCTGATGTCCATTCAGCTAAAAGGCCTTTGAATATTTAATCCCAGCAAAAAGATTTTCTAGAAGCACATTCTTCTGTATAGAGAAGGCCACAAACACGGCTATGTAACAGCTCCGCTAGTTTATAGTCCAAGTGAACAGCAGTCTCTAATATTACCTGCTTGGGCAATAAATGCTTTTTATGTAGGAGCTTGTATGTAAATGTCAATGTAAATATACAGTAATGGTTAAATTCACACAACCCTCTCAACCACAACTTGCGTTATAAACATTCTGCTGTCATCTTCCAAAACCTTTTACTCTGAGCTGCTTTTTCCCCTAAACAATCCATTTTACTTACCGCAGTCCTAAAAGCGCAACAGATATTTTTTTAAAAATTGTCACAGGTGGTAGAAAATAGATCTTCAGAGATTCTCCAGCAGTTTAATGTTGGTTGTATGGAAGGACCATACGCGCTGTGACTTGAGGTATAAACCCCACAACATTCGAATTTTAGGAGACAAATGATCTTGCATTAAAATATCTCTTAATAACCAAGCTGCTGAAGTTTTGATAACAGATATACTTTACAAAGCAGCAGAGAGGTTTAGGATAGAATCCTCTGAACATTTACTTCCTTATAACGAGGTCTGAACTTAGAAATAATCATAGCTAAGAAAAGAATATGATTTTTTTCTATTACATTTGTTATTTTTCAAGCCTGCGTAACGTAATTTTTCACTGTTTAAAAAAATAAAAAATAAAAAAAATAGGACACTGAAGTTAATTACAACTACTAGATAGGAAGATTCTCCATAAATCCAAACTGATCCTTTCCTCTTTCATTCCCAGGTGTTTAGGGATCTTGACACTTATTTTGAAGGCCAGTCTTGCCCAGGGCTATTTTTATTAACTTTGAAAACCCGCTCCAACTCATTGTATAGCTATACTGTACTAAAAAAGAGACAAAACCCCAGCATATGTTGATGCATTATGTAAAGACTTTCCTTGACAAGATTTAGATACATGCAAGCTTTAAATGCAGTGTAAATGCATTTTGTGGAGTGTTAGGCCTCCGAGTGCTGAAAGCGCTACGATACCAAACTGCCAAAAAGGTGGGTTTACATCTCACAATAATGGACCTTCAAAAGACGAGTGAGTCACGCACTTTGAGTGTCAGTATCTTCATCACTGCACCCGTGAGCAAGTCAGAGTTACAAACTGGTGCCAGCAAAATCCTCTTCAAAGCCCTGCGCTTCTCTCTGGTGTTCACCGCTGGCTTCAGGTATGACCCAAACTCTCCCCACCAATAGCTTGTTGACTGGAGATGTTCCAAAACCTGTCAATATTTTCACGGCAAAAGAAGGATGAAGTGGCTGTCCTTAGTAGAAAACTGAGACTCCAGCCAGTTTTGTTTCTGCTTCTAGTAAAAAAAGCTTCAGCTACATAGTGAATATTAGTGAGGAAAGTACCAAACCCTGCAAAATGCCATGCTGAAGATGAAAGCAGAAGAAAGCTCAGATATGCTGGGATATTCTCTTCTTTTCCTTCAGCCTAGGAGGAAGCAGAGGTTCATTTCTACAGTATCAAATTCCACATTCACAAAACAGTAAAAAGCATACGATTACAAAGCATTCACAAACTCTTCCTACTACAGCTTGTATCCGGGTGGTAGGCTCTGCTCCCTCCCACGCTGCCAGCGCAGAGTGACTCAGAACTGCCCAGGCAGTTGGGCCAGAAGAAAGAAGTCAATAAAAACAAGAGAAAGTCAGGTGCAGGCAGTAAAACTCCTCTGCAGATAGATGATTGTCCTCTCTTGTGTCTCCTCTCTTGTGTCCAGAAGTTTTTAAGGGAAACTATACTGCCTGAAATGGACTGGGAAACAACAACAACAACAAAAATCAGTTTATTTGAAGCAGGTAGTTGAATTAAATAATTCAGTATGTCAGCGCCAATCACTTTCTGCGATTTTATTGGCCCATGTAATACAAGGATACTCCTAGTTTTTGTACATGGCTGTACTCTGTTGCCCTTTTCCCCTGCTCCTTCCTTCTGACAGGCATTTGCTATGGTGCAGTCTCATGTGATCTTGGAGATGTCAGAAAATGTTACTGGTGAATGGGGGTATCCAGATTTGGAGGCGGGGGCCGGGGCAAGAAAAAATAAAAAATGAAAGGTACCACCAGTGCAACTAGCAGTCACCAGGTTGAGTATTAGATATGTTTACTGTATTTCATTGAAAAATTCTTCGTAGTAGGCACACACAGAAAATAAGGAGGTCTTTACTCATATCGTTCCAACACGTCTGTACAAATAGATTTAATTTCAGCTTACTCCAAGCAGGCAAAACCAGAAAACCGGTGGCCCTCATTCTAGCTCTTGAGATCGTTCCAGTTTTTCAGTTCCTTCTAATCTCTATAGCCTGCGGTCTCTGAAGTCATATACTTCCTTTTCCCTTGTTTCTCAAGACCTCTGTGTCCTCTCCCATGGTTCACGCTCGTCATCTTGCTTTTATGAGCCCCTTTTTATTCTATACCTGCCAAACTTAACAGGGACTCTCCTAAAGCAGATAGAGAGCCCTGTCGTCGTCTGATGCTGTAGTTACCTACTTTGGTTGTCGCAGAAGGATGACCTTTACGCTACGATAGCAGATGCCTAGTGCTGTGTTTTGCAACATCTCTATTCCACGATGCGTGAGGGCGTTTAGCAAAAATATTGCAATGCTAATTTCTTATCAGCTAGAATTACATGTTCTGAAATGTGAAATGCATTCAGCCAGATCCATTATTTGTGTTAGACCAGACAAGCTCTGCAATACAATAAAGTGTATCACTAGCAGTTCAGAAGGGAAGCGGTATTAGGGAATAGTTTTAGGGGTTTAGGAGTATTTTGGGTTTAAGAAAGAGGAAAAGAGGGAGTTTAAGATGTTAGGTGTGGTGCTGCAGGTAGCAGCCCCCACTCCTTGGTTGTGGATGTGGTGAGGAAGGTCAGCAGAACCACGTCTCTCTTTATAAACACAGCCTCTGTGTTTATAAAAACTCAGCTAATTACAGTTCTGATAACCTTTCTAGTTCTGAGCAAAAAAGCATTGAACGTTAGGCCCATTGGGAAAAATATTCTTCATGAGACTTTTTAATCCTGGTTTATTCTTCCCTTGGAACAGGGTCTGCAAAACCAACTTGCAGTCATTACTCATTTCTTCATAAAGCCAAGATGGGCTTTTCTTGATAACCTTTAACGACGACAGTGTGATGGAGGCACCAGCCCTTCTCCCCTTGTGCACAAGCTTGCAAATCTAAAATAGGGCCTTAATGAAAAAAAGAAAAAAATTAAAGATTACGACTCTGGAGTGTATGTCATTATGATATACTGAATGCAAAGCAGCTGTTCCTAACAGATTTGGCGTATAACAGGGGTAACGTAATTTTACACAAATCATTATGTTCATTATATTAAATTAATAGATTAAAATTAGTCACTGATTTTTATTTTTTTTTTACTATCTTACCCTACATCCCTTTATCCATATATTCTAAGGGCAGCTGTTGTATTTTTCTCCTCAATATTCTGTGCGGAGAGAACACAAATGCCCAGATCACTTGGAGTATAAGCCCCTAAATTCATTGCTGTTGAGCCTCTTCCAATATAAGCATCTGAAGGAAAGGCACTTAAGGGAAATAGAAAATGACATCATTTTTTTCCTGGTCTTTTGAAGAGTGAATTATTTTTTTTTTTCCCCATCCTACAGGAAGAAATTCTGGACTAATTTTTCCTACTAAAGGCTTTCAAGTCTAAAATTCATCAAATATCTTGTCCTCAGAGACAATGTTGTCCAAGTTCAAAGGATCTATAGCCCTGTAACACTGATGTCTTATTTCAGAGCTAACGTCTTTGTTTTCATTCAATGTTTGATTCCATCAAATTAAACCACTTTCATAAATGTGGAAAAGAAAGAGAAGACAGAACCCAACCTCTTGATTCTCTGAAGAGCACACATATACATGTACATCTATATCATATACATTCAATTGGTACGGTTTTCTGTCAAACATTTTTCTGGGATAGATTTCTTGTAGATTTTGAGGTTTTTTTCAGACTTTTTTGAAAAGCCTTTGGATTGAAAACAGTAGTCTTTCAAGGCACTTGTTTTAATGAACATCATTATAATTAAGAGCACGCTTTTCATTACTAAATATAAAAAGAATATTTTTCAAGTAAAGTCTGGGTCTGATTACTGATGGAGGAACTTCAAGATCTTTTTTTTGCTAAGCATTTCAATATTCATTCAGAAAAATGTCAAGATAACAGACTTTAGCATGTAATTTTGGTGATTCATACTTTTTCTGGTATTTTATCACTTCAGTTTTAATATCCAGTTGAAGCAAGAAAGTCTGAATAAAGTAAGAATACTAATGAAAAAGAAGCAGTCATATGCTAAGTCTATACTTCCACAGAATTTAGAATACTCCAAAAATTGACCTGTAGCATTATCCTTCATCCATATCTGCTAAAGAGCAATAGTATTGGATTTATCAGTTAAATTTGAGAAGCTGAAAGTAATTTCTTCACAAAATTCAGTATAACTGTGACTCCTGCTTTGGTCTAGAAAAAGTTTACTGTATCTAACTCAAGCTCTTTCAACAAGAGATGAAAACTGGATGCTAAAAAGAGGTTTATAAATTCACTAAGTTAATCTACCACTGAACTATGTTCCAACTAGAAGTTATAAACAATGATAAAAAATGGGATTTTCACACTGATTTGAGTCAAGTTCCACTCTTTTTTAGAATACCACTATACATGATGCGTGCCATTAGCTTAATAAACTTTTTTTTTTTTTTTTTTTCACAATCACATATTAAACAGGATATGATCTAGAAAAGCAGGAAGTATAATCGACCCTTAGATTCTAGAAACCAAAAGTGAGGTCTCAAAATACACTTTAGCACGACTGCATAATCAGGAAAACTGAAATACCTGACACCAGGATGGTGAACCATAAAAATCAATTTGTGTCCTGAGGTTCCCTCCCGTGTGGAGAGGTGAGGCACCCCAAAGGAAACCAGCAAAGGGAATTAGGCTTCAGCAGGGCTTTCCACAGCCCCTTCACCAAGCAGAATTACCCTAAATTCAGTGAAAAACATCTCTAAACTTTTGGCCAGCTGTGTGTGGGCTCAATGGCTCTGGCACTCTAGGCAGCACAGCTCTCCAGGCTGAAGCTTGGGTGTTTGTTACCTGGCCATCTTCTCCCATGATAGCTCTACAACGTTGCAGCTGTTGGTGAGCATCTATTTATGAAAATGGAAAAAAAAAAACATGGAAGTCCCTTACCCTGACAATGGCGTAACACGCAGAAGTCCTTCTCTCACAGTCGTGCTCACACCGGTGAGCTCTTCTTAGTAAGGCTGAAGGCTCCACCGTGAACTTTTCTACAGAATAACTCTCATTGCTTTACTTGCTGCTGGGTTTTCTCAGAAGCAGGTGTATCTGGACTTTCACTCACAATTTCTCTAAGAACTTCAACATATTTTTCTCTGTAGGAAGCAACAGCACAAGACAGTCTAGAAGCATCCTTAAAAAGAAACATCCACACGTTCACAAGTCTCAAGGTGTTGTTCTATCTAAGAAGGTAGGAATTGGCAGAATCTGTTGCCTCTCTTGACCACAGTGGTTTAAATTCGATATCGCACACAAGAGCAGCTGAGCGATTTGCATAAAGTTTCAGCTAAGATATTAAAACTGCTTCTATGTCTGATCTGAAGAACGAATATTTCTGACAATTTCCTTTCACCTCCCAGGTGGAAATTCAAATGAAATACTCATTAAAAAGAAACACAGTGTCAATATGCATGAGCTATGTCAGACATGTATCTTCTGTTATAGCAGTGAGGTATTGCAGCTTTCTGTTGAGATTCATAGAATGGCTTGAGTTGGAAGGAACCTTAAAGATCATCGAGTTCCAACCCCCATGCCACGGGCAGGGACACCTCCCACTAGACCAGGTTGCTCAGAGCCTCATCCAGCTTGGTCTTAACCTCTTCCAGGGATGAAGTGTCCACAACTTCTCTGGGCAATCCGTTCCACTGTTTCACCACTCTCAGAGTAAAGAACTTTTTCCTAATGTCTGATCTAAATCCACTCTGCTCTAGTTTACGTAAGTGATATTTTAATAGCTCCCAGTACTCGAGCTTGTGCTCAAGTATCAGTGTGGGCTTTGCAGATGTCCACTCCCAGGGACACTTGCAACGACCGCCTCACACCATGTTCTCTCCCAGACAGTAAACTGAGGCATCAGGAAAATCTGTGAAGTAGCAAAGCTCAAATTGAACCCATGTGATTTGATTCATAGTCGATTACCTCAAAGGTATGGTAACACCTATCCCAATGAAGACACTGTCTCCAGGTGCAGTGAACTTCCTGGTTTGCAATAGGTGAGACCATGAGCTATGCTGCAATCTAGATGGGTATCTACACAAATCTATACTCCACTGGGTGGGTGGCATCCCAGAAGGCAAAATTCCTTTCAAGCTCCAGTGGTATCTCTAGTGCTCAGATGTTTTCTTTCATTCAGAACGTGTTTTGTAATAAAGAAAGAACTGGAAAATTATTATTTTTTTTAAATATATCTTCATATTTATACCGGCACTGTGGTGATAACACTGCCATTTGCTTTTATTTCAAATGAAAGGTTTTCTGGGCTGCTTGTCCCCATGGTTATTTCAGAAGCCTGTATAAATCTTGCCCCACATGGGAGTAATTTTGAACATATTAAATAATGATTTTCTTATGTCTCTCCCACTTTGATGTAGCCTCCTAGGAGAAAGAATTATCCTGGATATATGACTTGGTCATGTTTTAACAATTTGACGATCTCTTCAAAATCCTTCAATAAAATGTAAGGGTTTTTTTTTTAAAAAAAGAACTTCTGCACTTAGCTCAGTTGATAAGAGGCCCTGTCCCCCACATATTATAATGTAGCAACTTTTTGAACATATACTTTAAATTCACAATTCATTTCTTATTTTTAAAGCTGTTTTTTATCATTTGATTAATTGCTTAAAACTGTACACAAAGATAAAGGGAACTTTGAAATTCATACCTTGGAGTATTAACATGTACTCAGGACTAGATGTAAATGTCAGAGAGAAAAAAGATCTAATGAACTCTTTATTGGTGAAATACAGTATTGCAGCTGCCTAGAATTTTAAATGGTTCGTAGCTAGCTCCAAAGCAAAATGAAATAACTACAGAAGTTTACTTACAGCACGGACTCTCATTCAGCATTTCTAATGTCTTCTTCGATGGTAGATGGAAGCCATTTGTTTTACTAGAAGTTGCAGGTATTTCTTTCTGTGGAAGATTAGTGGATCTTTTTAATGTCCATAAAATAAAATAAAATAAAATAAAAACAACCAAAAAAACCAACCCACCACAAACCAGAAAAAAAGCGTAACCACAGAAGTACTTTTCTGTCTAGAAAATTACATGACCATAAGTTTTCCTTTTCCCTGATGTCTTCTCTGCCATAATAATAGCTTCAGGATTTAAATCCTTTGCTCCTATTGTGACTTCAAAGCCTTAAAACTGCAATTGAATGAAGTAGTTCATCTGTCATTATTCAAATATGAAGCAATTATGATGAAATAAAGATAGAATTCCATTGAGAAATACTCCAATCAATTCTCACTTATATTTAACTGGAAACATAAAATGATGCTTAGAAGAGCAAGTTTAGGTAATAAAAACTTGGAATATAAAAAGTATGAATTACTGATCTATAACTTATTCACTTCTGAATACAATTTCTAAATATATTTCACAAATATTGACAAAAATCTAAGCTTACAATGCAGAAGCGTTTCTCAGCTGGTCACAGAGTGACTCGCTTCTCAGAAACGTTTTTTCATCACTTTGTGTGCCAAGAAGTTCAGATGGGAACCTACCGAGATTTTTAAGGGTCTGTGAGCAGGTCACCTCCCTCGGAAACCTGTTAGATCGTGACATGTTAATTGCATCTGGAACGAGTGCGATTTATAAGTGAGTTTATGAAATAACACACCTACCTCGGCCACGGCTTCATTATATTGCTGTCACTCATTTGATCCTCTTGCATCCTGTGAGACCCCTCTGTGGATTTAGCCCGAGATGCTCATTTTCACCTTTGTGAAGACAATTAAGGCCCATTCCTACCCCTGGGGCTAGAATTTCATGGGGCATGCCCACCTATACCAAATTGCCATTGGGAATGTGACCATAACATAATGTAACGTGGGTTAAAAAGTTAATTATTTTGCTTCGTTATCTTCCACCCTTTCTTCCTCCTGTCATCTCTGTTGCTTAATCTACTCATGTGCAATACCCGGCCGATAAAATGAAAGGAAGGTGGATTCTGCAGTAGTCAGACCAAGGGCTCCCAATGTGCTGTATGTTAAGCTTTTCAAAGGGGTCGCTCCTTCCCATTCATAATCCTGCAACAAGCTCAGAGGAGAAAATAACTCTAAATCATACCTTTTTCTTCACTCACAGCATACTGGTTTCTTGGAAAACAAAATTATCCTTTTCTGCTTATGAAAGAGGACTTTGCCTTCTCTATAGTCTTCCCATAGCAAAACAGAGTAAAAAAATGCACAAATAGATCCTATAGTATTTTCCCCTCACATTTTCAACGCTTGTAGTGAGTTTAAAAGATCTATACAGTATTAAATTGTGTTGTGCCGAGGAAGATCACGTACAAGCAGAGATCTACATATTCATGTTTATCTTCTTTCAGTTTGTAGGCATTTTATCACTCTACCTGGCTATCAATTTTCTGTCATCTACAGACACTTGTGTCATGTAGTGTCATTTAAAAAAATGTAATTTCTTCAGACAATCCAAGAGCTAAAATGTTATCACAATTAGAAAGCAGTAGTACTTAATACTGAATTTTAAATCAGAGATGTAACTAGCAAGCAGCATTTAGGGTATATACAATTAATTATTTCACACATAATTATTCCTGATATTACTCTAACTGTGATAACTTAGAGCATTTGAGAAAGGAGACTGTAATACTCTTTTTTTTTTTTTTCTTTTTTTCCACAGAAGCTCTTTCACTTGATATTCTCTCACTAAATAATATGTAAAATACTGACACCTAATGTTAACTTTCAGTATTATTCATTTTTGCAAAACTATTACAAGTAGGGAAATATCATACGAAACCGGTGCTTATGCTGTGATTTTCTGTGGTTCGTTTCAGTAAAGGCAATATAGCCTTCCCTCACTTTTTGGAAATAATCTTCTGAATTTATACATATGCCTCTAAAAACAAGGAGCTTTCATATTTATCTTGACAGCTCATAGGAGAAAGAGAGTAATGGAGATAAGTGGAAAGAGTGAGTTTTGACTCACTGAATTTGACCAAATCCATCAAATGGAACACAAACAGTAATTTATAAAGTCAAGATTTGTATCTGTAGCCTGAAGTGTTACTAAAAGTCAAAATACTAGTAAGTATTTATTAATAACCTGTTATCTTTCCAAACCTGAACTGCACAGACTCAGTAAATACTTTACCTACCCTGCTCAGTTCACTTTCCTCGATCAATTGTTTTTCCAGATGGTGAATTTAATGCAGATGTCAAACTGTGACCTCAAAACTCACCATTTATCTCCCTGGAACTTCCAAGACAGCTAGTCCAAAGCTGGTATCTAGGTGCTATTTCAAAAGAAATTTGGAGGTTCTTACTCTTCCTGGGTTTGTTGCACAACCAAGGTTCAGCGGTTATCAAAATAAAGTATTTTATAGTACGACCGAGTGTCACATCTGGATTTATATTAAGCTTGTCTAACTTTATAGGGAAGACATAAGTGACTGTTAGCCAGAGCTGTACAGCAGCACAAGTGCTTCAAAGGCACTGGTGCTGAATTAAAAACCCGTTTCAACACTGTAGACTGTCACTTTTCTATTCAGTGCTTTTTTCATCAGCAGCCACTTTATGGAAAACGGTCCTTTTCTAAGATCGTGTCACTTGACAGATGAAAGTAGCTCTGCTGCAGATGCAAGTATAAAAATAAAACTGCAGCCACTGAAACACAGATACCTGGTCTGCAATACAATGATAGAGTCTCAGCTGAATTAGAGCGCGATGACGTCAACATAATCAAAACCTCTTGAGTGAGCCAGAGCTTTCCAACTGATTAAGACTCTTGTGCAATTCTTTATAACAATATTCTAGTTTAAGCAGCTGTTCTTACCCTTCCTAGGTGCTAAAAATACCAACAAATGCCTTATTTGCAGTTCTTCAGCTTTCCCCTACACCTCACAACCAACAACATATGTATTACTGCAGCGGGCATTGTAAAACTAGCCATTTAGGGGGGAGTTTTAGAGCACAGGTAGACACTGCAAAGGCCCCTTGAGTTTCCCTGTGCATCAGGAGATGCTCAACAAGTACGAAAATTTCAACCAGCAGAAATGCCCTTGAGTCAAAAATAGTTTGGAGTAGTCCTCACCTCTTCCCTCAACCTTGAAGTGGCAGAAAAAGATGTACTACCAGAAGTAATTTTCTAAATGTTCCGTACTGAAAATCGGACACATCAAGTATCACCGGAGAGAAACTTTAAGCCGAGTCTTGAAAAAGGCTCCGTGCTGAATAGCTACAGACTTCAAGCTTAGTTGCCATTTATGTCAGGGTATTATTGGTGTCTTGAAACAACTCCGGGCAAAGCGTCTGTTAAATGTAAACAGTTTTTCTTCATTGCTCTGAGCTACCTGCTCCAAGTCTCTGTAAAAATTTAGGCCACACGGTAAGTTAACAATGAGATATTTTGCCACTGCTTAAACAGTTCAGAGTTCATTTTACCTAATCCAGAATAAGCCTCGTTAAAGCTGCGGTGAGTGCTCGTACAGCCCTGCGTAATGGCTTACGTGAATTTAAAATTGTTCTCAGCTTTCTCAAGCATATTATCTCCACGATGACTACCTAGAAAAATCAAGAGTAAATGTTTTGTTTTAGCCAACTGCGTTAGACTGAAGAAGGGATCTGCAGTGTAAATTCCTTCTTCAATTAAATCATTAATTAAACTAGAATTTCAAGATGCTGGGCCCTTTGAAAAATTCAGTATGCAGCAGTTAACAGTTTCGAAACAACTAATTGTTCAACTTTCACTTTTCAAGTATACCATGTACTTTAAATAGAAGTGATAAATTAAAAATGTAAATTGGACTGTATCTTTTAACAGTTGGTGATTTGTCTATTTTCCATTTTTTATTATGCATCATTTTTATAATAAAGAAGGGATTTTTTTTTTTCATTCCTGTTCTAGTTGATAGCAATTCTTCCATGCTTCTCAAAGCTAATGTAATAAAACTACATAAAATGTTTAAGAAAAGCCCCATTAAAATATACAAAGCATACTAATTCATGAAGTCAAAGTCAAAGCAGAGTGGAAATGTGAGCTTTAATAAAACTATGCCTGCTGTAAATAACTATTCAAGCACAGCCATTTTTTTGCAAATTGCATGGGATATAGCTCAGTCTACTCGAAGCAAAGAAGCGCTCAGCGGGATAAATGCATCTTAGTCAGAAATAGATTAAAAGATACAGCTGAGCCATCAATAAGAACTGGAGAGCGCAGTATTGTTTGCTGTTTGTTTGGAAGATGTAATTGCAGATCCCAGGATTTCAATAAATCTGTGCACATCATGGAAAGAATTGTAGAGAGGAACTGGGGCAACGCGAAGAGCATTCGGTTCCCGCATGTCACACTGCAAAACAGAAAGGGAACACTCAGTAAATTCAGGTCACTTCACCTTTATCTGTCAAACTCTATTTTTTTTAATGTCATCCTTGTCTTCAAGGAAGAATGACTGGACTGAGAAGGAGACGCACGTGAAAAATTTGGGATCCCCACGAAGCTTCTGTAAGGAACATCATTGCAAAAAACATAGCAAGAAGAGTAGAGTGTTGCCTACTCAACAGGGTGCAAGGCTCAGGATGGGAAGGACTCTGGTAGTGCCATTGAGGGGCTTCAAACCAGCTGAGCACCCCCATAATTAATTAACCTCAGCACCTATAGCAACCCGTAACTGAAGAGGCACACAGGTGACAAAAAAGCCACCACAAAACAGAAACCTAACGCACAACGGAGTGTCCGGTGCTACAGGTTCAAGTAATGTCACAGGGCTCGCAGTATTTTCCTTACCCTTCTCTGTGAATTTGAACATTGTGCTGAATAGCACAATGCCTCGTATTTGAAGCCCGTTACTGTATCGTGAAGACAAGCCAACAGCGTGAGGCCTCTTAAAAGCAGCAGTTCCAGGAATTCCCTGGCAGCACCAAACCAGCAGCATATCTAGCCTAGAAGAGCTGCCCTTTGGGGACAGAAGCCACCAGCAGAAATAAAACTCATATCTCATTTATATGGCATTACACTATCAGCCTCACCTCCCAGCACTTCTAAATCACCGAATGTATAGCCCTAAATGTAGCTTTTATTCGTTCTGAGCAGTGCTCACCAGTAACTGTGCCATTACGTGTTCAGAGGTCTCTTTTTCCAAGCGCTAAGACGTATCTCTAAGGAAATGACAGCTTTTCGATTCCTCCATCTCCATGCCTTAAAAAGAGCAAGGCTTTGGCCCTTTGCAGATGAGGAAAGGGACTGGGGGAAGGTTCAGAGCTCCTTGTCACTGTTGGTCTGTAAGGGTGTGAGTTGTGGAGTGTGATAATGGTGAACAGCACCCAACTGCAGCTGACTGTCAGCATCCCAAGAGGGCTCAGACCTTCTCTTTGTGGTCTCTGGTCTCACACCTGAACCCATGGCCAGGGACCTGGATAAACACACTGAACAGGAGAAGCCTGTGCAGGCAAAACCTTGCACCGGACAACCCTAACATACTCCTAGTTGTGTTTACTAGTTGAAGCAAATCTGTAGACAAAGGACAATGTACAGACTAACAAATCATTTATAAAATAACTCTACTTATTTGAGTATTTGTGCAAGTAAAAATTGAAGATGCTATGAAAGCAATTTTCATCATTCTCAGTCTTTTTTGGCTTTATCTGAGACTGTATTTGACTAAAAGCAAAATTATTACTTTGTTATGGTATAGGTTCAGAAAAGCGTGCATAAGATGAAGTTTTATTTACTCACAGCTACTCCTCTCTTCTCCAGCTCTTTAAACACAGACTTGATTGGAAGGGAAAAAGATAGCGTGAGTTGGCATCCTCTTTCTTCAATGCGAGACGGGGTGATTATTTTTACAAAGGGCTTCTCTGGATTTCTTTTATCCTCACTGTAGTAATGTTTTATCAGGTATTCCAAGTAACCGGTGAGTAGAACGGATTTCCTTCTCAAGGCTTTCATTGTAGTTTGACCAAAAACCTATCATGATTTCAAATCATTAGAATGATAATGTGTTGCTATAGCAAACAAAAAGGAAATAAAGATGACTAAAAGAGTCGCAGATTTCTCTATACACTGGAATCAGGTAGTAATATCAGATAGAGACACAGAAATATGGGAAGTTTGGGCTTTTGAAAACACAGAATAATGTTATTACTTTATCTAAGCAAAACATTTCTGTCTAGCATTAAAAAGTTTTACAGGTATCCATATCAACATAAATGCACCTGCACAAAAAAAAATAAATTTGCTGAGGAAGCATCATTTGCATCTCCGAAAAGGATCCATAAATTCTCTTTACAGGCAACAGGGCTGCATGAAACTCAAAATCACATACAAGTTTTTCCTTATATGGACCTCAAGTAACAAAATCCAATGGTCAAGACTGAAATGTTATTATAGATGCACAAATTCTTATCTTTAAAACCACAAAATTTATACTAATGTGTTGACTTTAATGCTTTCAGTCCCGTACAGGCTCTATCTTTGCTCGTTCACACAAAGAAAAAACAGTCACTTGATTCTGATTTAATAAATCTGTGCTCTTATGCAGCTACAAGGAGCAGTGAGCTGCAGAAACTCAAGACATCGTGAGACGAGCAAAAATGATTGCTTAAAAATGGCAAAGCTACTTTGCCACACACACAAGAATGAACAACGTGACCAACAAGAGCTTGGGAGCAAGAGAAGGTGAGACAGCTCCTGCTTGAGCTCCGGAAAGGCTCAGTTACAGGGAATAACAGAAAACAATCTACTCCTGCCTTCCTTGGACTCTCCCTTTTCTTCTTCCCATGCAAGTAGCTTCAGGGAAAAATGACAAGATACAAACTCAATAGTCACTTCAGATCTTGTTCTAGCACGTAACTCAATGTTGCTGCTCATGAACAATCGTGTCTCCACTGACTGCAGCTGCAAAATCAAGGACGAGGTGGAGGTGGTGGAGGTCCTGTATGAAAATCCGTGGTCTTCACTCTCATGCAATCACTGAATCACAGAATGGTGGGGGTTGGAAGGGATCTCTGAAGATCATCTCATCCAACCCTCCAGCTAAAGTGAGTTCACCCAGAGCAGGTTGCCCAGGATTGTGTCCACGCAGGTTTGGAACCTCTCCAGAGAAGGAGACTCCACAACCTCTCTGGGCAGCCTGTTCCAGGGCTGCGACACCCTCACAAGAAAGAAGTTTTTCCTCACATTCAGATGGAACCTCCTGGGTTCCAGTTTGTGCTTGTTGCCACTTGTCCTGTCACTGAGCACCACTGACAACAGTCTGGGCCCATCCTCGTGACCCCTGCCATTTAGATATTGATAAACATTGATAAGATTCCCTCTCAGTCTTCTCTTCTGCAGGGTGAACAGTCCCAGGTCTCTCAGCCTTTCCTCACAAGAAAATAAAGTAGTAACACTCAAGGAGTAACACTTTTAAGATTACTGATACCACAACCTGGAAGAGCGTATGAAGAAGGAAATGAGAAATCCTACTCAAAATACAAGAAATTCCAATTTCCAGCAGCACCTAGAAATCACTCTTTTGTAGAATACCCCAAGTATTTACTCCCTGATGTTATCACAACCAACAGATGCTGCACAAAACCAAAAGCCCCTCCATGTGCTTCCTGTGAAACAAAATATGGCTGCTGTAAGAGAGACTTTGCACGGAGAGGGCGCAGGCACGGAAATCAACGTGACAGGGACCAGAGCCATCAGCAGTCGGCACTTGCACGGGTCAGCAAGAACCTAGAGGTGGTTCCCTCACCAGGCAGGTGAGCAGAGCATGCACACAACTATTCAGCACATTGCTGGAGGTAAAATGGAGTCCTGCCTCCCATTGCTCTGGGCTTTGCAGCGCTATGAGGGATGGATCTCCTTAGGCTGCAAGCAGAAAATCTGTTTGCTCAGGCTTTGTGCAAGGAATACTTGGCCTCCTGGGCGAAATTTTGGGGAAAAGATCTTTTAAATGTGGCCGTAGAGCGCTCCCCTTTTTTCCATAAAAGGGAGCAGCTACTGCCATAACAGTCACTTTCGGCATTATCGAGGAATAACATCCATTAACACTTGCCGTTTTCATTGTTTCCATTGGAAACACTGCCTTCTGCTTAATGTGTCCCAGTGAAGGTGGCACGCAATTTCACTAGCCATCTCTTGCCAGACATGAAAACTATTTTGTTTCCCACTGTATTAGAGCAATTAGCACTGGGAAATCCTGGCTGTGCCAAAAGGTAATGCAGGCTCGGAAAGGGGAGGCGATGGAAACTGCTCAGCCCTCATTGTTTGAGGCTCCCTGCAGTGGGCTAAATGACATCAGCCCACACAAACTGGAGCACTGACAATCTGGGTCAGAGCAGAATAGCTTTCGGTTTATCTCGACGGTCGCATAAAGTTTAAAAAAATATATTGGATGTTTAAGGACTCGCAAAATAAATTGTCAGGCAGAACAAGAAGCGTTGCTGTGCCCTTTGCAGTCCTTCAGCATCGCACGTAAGCTGGAAAGAACACAACTGGCAAATTTCTGAGATTGTTTGCTTAAGATACTGGTTTTTCACACTAAAGAAGAGCGACATACAGTGCACGGACATTGCTCTTTGTTCCAGTATCAGCTTTGCCCTGACACTGGTGTTAATGGAACGCCAAGAGAAATAAAATTCTCCCATTTATGCTGGTAGCAAAACCTTGCTAACAAAGGCTGGCCTGAAAAGCAGCTTAGAAAAAAATTTAATGTAGCACACGTAACATATAGGAGGGAAATCTCTGTAAACCCACCCTTTTCAGCCACAAAAACCTGGAGTCTGAATTTCAAAGGTGAACCATAAGAGAAACACTGCTGTGTCTCGATAGGAAATGCAACATGATGCGAGGTGTTTGGAGAAGACCTCCATGCCTTCAAAAGGGGCTGAATTGTGCTCTCCAATGTGGACCAGAAGGCTTTCAGCACATGGACCACCCCTTCCTAGCCAGGAAGGGATTAGCTCTCTATGGCAGCAACGCCCTTTCCACAGCCAAGACCTCACCAATTCATCTAGAGATAGATCAGAGATGGGGCTCTGCTCCTTCAGCCACCAGAAAACTAACGGACAGATGAAAGAAAAAAACCAACCCAATCTGGAGCTATGCTACACTCATGAATTCCCCTTTTAGGAAGCATTCACAAACAGCTTCTGTCTTTTCTGTTTCTAATCAAAGGGACTACAGCAGAGGACAGGTTCCATGAGTCACTGCTTCCATTTAGATCCCAGGACACCCAGTGGCCACATCCATTTTCTTTCGTCTGTTTTGCTCAGGGAATTACATGTAGAAGCAACTTTGGATGCAACTTTGCAGGATTACGTGATTCCTTTGTAGGATGATCTTGAACAGCATCCTTCACGAGGGTTGGATTGAGGCGAGCTCTGAGTATATCTGTGGGAAAAGCTGCTGGTTGTAGTAAGGCCCTGAAAACTGGGACAAGCACAGCGCTGATGGTCAGGCTTGGAGGTGCAAACCTCATGTTTACCGGGTCCAAGAAAAACGTTTGTGAGAACAGCAAGGGGATGAGTGTATTTATGAAAGGCCTTGGTCTCTTAGGGCCGTGGGGATGTTTTGTTTGTTTTTTATTCCCCACCTCCCTTCGCTTTTTAACTACTCTGCAATTTATTTTTTTTAAAGGGAGACAGCACTAATACACATAATATTCATTTACCATTTCTATACGCTTAAATTCAGGCTCAAAGTAAAGCAATTACTTACCTCTAAACTAGCTTGCAGAGCACAGACCAGTAAAATCGGAGGATTTGATAACCGAAATCCATTAATTCCTTTACTTAGTTGTAACTCTGGAAAAATGAATAACTTCTATTAGTGTTTTTGATTTCTTCCTTTTAATGGATTGGACCTTATCTTGAAGCCCATCCTCAGGCAATAAAATATTTCACTAATGTGGCCTGTAGGAATCGGTCATTAAAAGGAAATAGTAATCTGTTCACAGCTAATACTTTTAACTTCGAGAGAAGCCCAGTTTTATCCAGCGGAAGACCTCATTAGCGGCTTCTTGGGAACCAGCGAACGCCAATTAATTGGTTTAAATGGTGTGTGTTAAAACCACCTTTACACTTGAATCTCTTTTAATACTGGCACAAACCGGAGAAATTCCAAGTCAGCAGAAGCACACGTGCGCGGAGCCGCGGCGCACGAGCAGGGGCTCGTGCTCCTTAACTTTATGAAGCTGACGAGACACACGGGAGGCTACGTACGCGGCTAAGCGGAGCTTCAGGCCGCAGAGAGAAGTTGCACAGACTTTAGGTTGTGAAATTTCACAGAATCTGTTTAATAAATCTGTAAAGCCTCGCTGCAAGTTCCGTGTCACTGTCTGCGATTCATGTTCCAGCACCAGAGCAAGAGGAAAGTCTTCTCAAGTGCGGCAGACTGGCTAATTTTAAAATGATTGTTGTCCGACTTCTCCCCTGTAAACTGCCTCTGACAATGAATAAACAACGTTTTTCTTCTTCTAACAGCATTTCAAGGCAATTTGTGTCTCCTGCTGGCTTTCCATAGTGTCACTCTCTTACATTTGGTCAGAAAACAAAGAGCAGACTGAGGCTATTAGAGAGGTGTTCTCCAGCCAAAGTCACATCAATAGGCACTGCCACAGAAAATTAAAAATATATTAAAAAGAAAACAACCAATCACATCAAAAAGCTCCTTTCTCCTCCTGATCCCTCAGGATATTCTCTCTGCCATACTTTAAAATGGAGCTGAACTGTCTAGCTGTCAGATTTGGAAAGAAGACCTCGTTTCGTACTGGGACAATAAGTACTGAGGTATTTCAAAGCACGTTTGGTTTTGTCTTATAATCCACTCTTTGCTAGTGCCAGGAATTTGGAGATTCTGAAACATTAACGGTATTTTATGATTTATGTCAGGTTACCTTACCTTTATTTGTATAATTTCTCATTAATTCCAGTGAAACTAATCCTAAAGTAAGATGTTAGCCAAGTGAATGATAGTAGATCCTTGCTCCTCAGAGACTTATGTGTTTAATTCACTGAGATACTTTGAAAGTTTCATCCATATTCTATATTTGCATTTTGAAGGTATTTCAGCAAAATGTCTGGAAGCAGTCAGACCCATATGCCCAGAGACCAAATTTATTCCTACATTTATTTTGTTAACTCCATTGCATTATGTATTTAGGATAAGTTTAGCTCAATATCTTTAATATAAGTGAGGAAATGCGAAGTTCTATCCTTTCTATACAAACTACTATAAAAGCGAAGCTGGTTATAAATAAATGCATCAAATAAGGTAAAATGGAAAGTGTAAAAGTACATACTGTTTTCCATGAGGAATCTTGTTTTGAATTCGTGGCCCCACCAGCCAATTAGCCTAAGATTTTGTTAAAAAAAAAAAAGTAAATTAATAGCAATCTTAGTAGAATATATTTTAATTTAGATTAAGAGTTAATAAATAAATAAGTTTAAGAAATATACACATTTCTAATAATACATCTAACAATGACATAAAAATGCAATAAATCTTATCAATAGCTAGCACTAAAAACTTAATATTACTATTTGGGAATTTCTCTTTAACTCCTAATGATAAAATGTACCACATCTTTCAATTAACTATTGATTTCTAACAATATCCATTTTGTCTGAATTCATTTCTCAAAATGAAAACCAGAAAATTTTCCACTGTTTTGTTCCAAGGCATTAAATTCAGCATGTCCACTCTCTTTAAACCTAGTTCAATTAATACTGAAAGCTAAAAGGTGTTATAAAATCTCATTTAGTTTCACCAAGAAAAGGAGTTAGTGATGGACAGCAGAGAGACAACAGGACCTCAGAAGGATTGTGAATGTGGGCATTGCCTTTTCCTCACTGAGACAGCAATGTGAATTCTGAGTAAATTCCTGAGCTGAAATCATTATTTAAACAATTTTTCTTAAAATAAAAACCAAACCAGTTTAACCTGAAAATATTTTTTAAGATGAACTCCAGGGAAAAAAAAAAAAATTAAAAAAAAATTGAAGATCATTTATCCAAACTCGCACATTAAGATGACACTACATTATTAACTCACATTTGCTGAAAAAGATGCTCAAGGACAGAGCTGGAAACAGTTTTCCAAAGCAGCTGGATGCACTTGATCACCTAGTGCCCAAAGCACTGCAGATAAAGCCAAAACTGCAAAATCAAGGAATCTCTCCCCACCTCCCATGTGTTCTCTCCTGCTTAATGCAGTGCAGGGTAATATCAGCGACTAATAACATTGGTATTGCTTAAAATTTCCCATGTATCAGCACTATTACAACATTAGGAAGTCACCACCTCAGACTGCTTCCTGACTTTCTAAAGTTTCCAGGACTGACATATCGGACACCATTTCTTCCAAGGTTTTGCTCAGTTGTCCCTATGCCAGGTAGCAGAGTTGCCGGGAGTGAAGCTTGGCAAGCGTTCAAAATTTGTAACAGTAAAAAAAAATAAAAAAAAAAAATCTATAGGTAAAATTAATGGTAGATCAGCCTTCCTGGAAGTAAACAAAGGAAAAGAAAGTCTTTGCCCCTCTCCAGAGCAGGAGCACTTCCTTGCAGTATGCTTTAAAGAGCTTAGCTCTGCAGAATTAAGACCGCGTTCGAGTGAAAAACTTGTTACAGGAATACTGCATAGTGCAAAATAAAGTGCTCCGTATTTCTGTGTAACAACATGGGGTTTATGTTTACTTCTATGAAAAGCTCTGAGCTGCATCCAAACATGGTGTATACAGAAAAAAAAACAACCCACGTGTTTCTTTCTTTATTGCTGCATGATGTTTTTATTATTCTAAGGCCCATGAAAATCAATAGCGCAATATACAGGCTTTTCAAATGAGGTATTACATTGCCAAGATAGATATATAATAAAGTATAACGCAGCTTCTGCCCAAGTGACTCTGTTACTGATGCTCTGAATCATAAAAGATATTCCAGCTATTTAATATGAGCGGTGGAATATAGAGAGAACAGTTTGTTACAAACCTTGAATGTTGTACGGCACTAGAACACGCTCCTCGTGTCAATGACACGCGCATTTCATCAACTCCAAAAGTTTGAAACAGAAAAAAAAAAAAATAAATCCATGGGAAATATAACATTTAGACTAAAAAAAAAAATAAATCCATGGGAAATGTAACATTTAGACTATTACTCTGCAGCAAGGGGAAAACAATGCTATGTTCTATTTGGACTGTATCCTAAAGTCAAAGATAAAATAAACATCAACCACAGTATTACCCAGATAGAGGCTGATGAAAAGCACTCTGGTTGCAGTGCTCAAAACTTGCTAGCTCTGAAGTTGGCTTAAAATCAGATCTCTGCTGCACCACCACATTTGCAACTTGGAAACTGAAATTTCAGAACTTTTCCAAAATGACAGAATGAAGGATTTTTTTAAAAGACAGTTTTAGCTGTCTTGCCCTTTCCTACCATAACTTTGACAATTTGATTTTATTTTATTTTTTTTCCCCTTCTTTTTGGCTGTTCTAGAACGTCAGAGGTGTCACTGCAGGATGTGCACTTTGAGGCAGCTCTGGTCCTACGCTCTCATTGATCTAATGGTCCATATGGATGTCACATTATTTGACATTTAAGTTGACAGGCTTCAAAGTGTGGAAACTAACAAAATCTTTACAAATTAGCAATTTGCTGTTTACAATTTTCTGTGAAAATTTTGAAATGAAGGTTGCCACTGCTATGCCAAATTTTAACCTGTTACGATGGGAAATAGCTAAGGTGTTAAACCCCAAACATAAGGCTTTATAAACGCTCGCTAAAAATAATAGGCAATAAAACGGCACGTTAAGATACTGCAGTAAAACTTCTTATTAGAGTTGTTACTCTGCATGCAAAATGAGTATTTTAAAGTGCAGTCACCATTTTGAGTATTCCTGCTTCAAAAACAAAGGCACCGAGTCCCAACTTGATTTTGAATGCCAAAAAATAATCTTTGCAAAACGCATAACGGGGAAGGCTCTGAGAAGACTTGTATGATGTACTTGTGCTCAAAAAACACCTTCAACCTGTTAGTAGTGGGACTAGAGTTACATCTTTTTCGTTGCAGATAAACCCCATTTTGCCAAGGGTGTTAAAAATCAGTGTCTGGGGAGAAAAGGGTCTAATTTTGCAAATTTTCCACTATAAACCTTTGAGAATAATTTTTTTTGCTGGTCACTGCCCTTTACACATAAATGGAACCAGACTGAGGACTTGCCTTGTTTTAAACACAGAACAAAATGGTTCTCCCAGTGATGGCCAGATACGAAACCCATTGCAACCATGCCAAGAAAAGAGCCAAAATTAGTGCCAAATCAGCAGTGAGTTGTTCTGTGAGGCGTGTGTGTTGTTACGAATCTACTTCTATAAGAGAATAACTTTTAAAACAAATCGCTCCGTGTTCTGTTTTATGCCTCAAATAAACCCCGTGTCTTCATGGTTTGGTAACACTGAGATTTTCCCAGGAAATTCTGCAGCTTTCCACTCTATGCACAGAACTAGTTGTAAAATGTGCCGCATAAAATTTAAAGCAAAATGTTATTGGCTCAATGTCAGGAAATAAGTGGGCATATAATGAAATATTGCCGAAAAGTTTTCAAATTCCTTATTTTTACCCCAAAACGTGCTCTTATTTTACAAATCGGTGAACAAAAGATTTGCTGGGCTGGAAAATGACTCCAGAAAGAAATAGTATCTTCTCATTTAGTCAAACTCTCTTTAAGCACATTTACACCAGGGAACAATCCCTTCAATAAGTATTTTTATTTAGCTTATTTTCCTCCTTCATATCTGTCTGCATTAGATTGAAGCACTGGTTGTTCATGACTTGAGTCATTCCATTTGTAGTTGCATTAATGATGTAAGAGTGTGGGCTATAATGATCATGATCTACGTGCAGTGTAAACATCAAAGAAGATTCAGTTAAAGAACAGAAAAAAAACCACCAAAAAATTTCCTTTGACCTTTACGTCGAAGTTACAGACGATCGTGCTACTCATTTATAATTTACAGCCTGAAGCAACACAGGTCTCATTTCCCTTCTTGACAAGAAAAAAATAAAATAATAAAAGAAACTCTTGAGTAGAGAGAGAGAAAACAGGGAAACACCATCAGTGTGGTCCAGCTTTTATCATCCAGTCCAACCCACTGGAATCATCCTGTCTTTATATCGTATGAGCAAATTTCATGTCTGTGAGAGGGCACATTGAAAAACTACAACAGAAATACAATGCGATAGTAATAATACTTTCTATTACTTTATATTAGACTTGTCAGCTTCACTGGGTATGGAACAGTTTGTCTTCTCCCCATTATCGGGGGGGTTGGACTGGATGATCTTTCGAGGTCCCTTCTAGCCCCTACTATTCTGTGATTCTGTGATCAGGCCACAACGCTATCTACACATTTCATATTCATTACTTAACTCACATTTGTATAGGAGTATATACCAGCAAAGCAGGCTATGTTTATGAAATCATGGATTCAACTAAATCATAAACAGGTGGCAGCTAAGCTCTTCTTTCACACATCACACTATTTTTGCAAAAACTTCCAGGTGTTGGCAAAGATTTGTTTGAGTTTTCATGCTACAGTTCTAGCTATGAGTAAGAATCAGCTCCGAGGAGTTAATGAAACATCTCCCTGTTCCCAAAGTTTGTTACACAGAAGTGAGGCAGATATTATGCTATGTCTGCAAAGGCAGCCTCCTGCAGGAAAAAGAATCAAAGGGCCAACAATAATCACTAAGCTCAGCTTCTTGGCATTCTATATGTCCATGACACAACCGGCTGGTTGAAGAGCACATCCATTCCCTGTGCTTACGTCTCACGTCACCCTCAAGACCTGTAACAGACAACCAAGAGGCACAGGGCAAGTGTGACACAAGTTTAGAGAAAAGAGGTTAACTGCATCTTCAATATCACTCTGTTAGCAGGATATATGTTAAATAAGCAGCCCATGAAGTCTTTGGAATTAGACTACAGAAGAGTACAGAAAGCCTAGAGGCTGGAGCCAGCCTGAAGCTGCGAACAAGCTACAGCTGACCTCAGTCACGATGCTTTGACCATGTTTGATCATCATCCTGCTGCTTAGAACGTGCTACTACCACACCACTGGTGCCACGTCCAAAGTCCAGCTCTGTTTGGTTTTCATCCTTTAAAAGGCATGTTAGAAAAAAAACCAAACACGCACATAGAGAAAAAAAAAACAACCCAAAACACCAAATGATACAGTCAGCTCCCAAAGACCAAAAATATTCCTTAACATGACTTACAAACATATATGAATCTCCAGCTCAACTGGAAGTTTAATTCCAAATCTTGAGGTATATTCCTCCAGTGTCCTGGGTTCCACGTAGCACACTAACGATTGGAAAAAAGTAGCCAGGACTCAGGTCCCGAGCAGGAGCATCTCCTAATGCTGCTGCACACAGACAAAGACCAATCCCAGAAGCCAAATATATCATATCACCAGCTGTATCACCTCCTTAAAGCCACTTTACTCTCACCTGGATTGACAAACAGCTCTCCACAAACTCTGAGCACAAACTTGATCCCCAGGTTCAACAGCTGGGGCACAGTTTTTGCATTCTACTCTGCATTAATTTCATCACCGTTTTCTAATTGCAATTTTTTTAATGTGCATTTATTTTTGCTGCATTAATTTTATTGCAAACACATGAGCATGCCTGTGCTGCTTTGGATGCAGTATCAAAATTCAGAATAAATAGCAAGAATGCCCTGCCCAAAGAAAATGGAAAAAAACCCCACTCATTTCTTTACATGGCATACTTTTGGCTCGCTGACTAGGGTTTGGGAAGGAGTTTGAATTTTCTTTGCTATCACAGATGTGTCTGATCATGGATGAGTCATTTAGTCTTTCCACGCCTCAAGCCCTCATCTCTAGAAATGCTGCACAATACTGGCCTAACTCTCCAGTGAGTGGCAAGAATACAGTCCTTAATATATTTTCACATACTTAGTAATGAGAACCGTGTAAGAATAGAGAAACAGATTTCCTTGGAGCATCTTATACTGGGTTTTTCTGAAATACAGATAGGGAGAGGGGATTTGGAGGTAATGGCTGATGCCACTGGATTTTACTGGGTTTTTTCCTTCTTCTCAGCCTTTCCTCAAATCACCCTCTGAGGCTCAAAAGTTCTTTCCAGTGTCAGGTTTCTGTGGAGTTCAGAATTTAATGTTTTTCTTGATCCATGTCACCTAGCTGGCACTAACATCAAGAAAATAAAAATAAAAATCAATATTTCTATTGCTTAATTCCACACAGTGTTTTACAGCTGTGCTGAAACAAAACTGAAGCCCAAATGGATGGACAGTGTTATTCCACTGCAACTCCATCCTGTCTGCACTGGGCACCACAGCAAAGTCCTGCCCTGACCCAGGACTCCCCTACTGACAGCTCATTGGAAAGGAGGAAAGTATTTCAAATCGTATTTGGTGTGGTGATGAGGGGTCTGTTTAATCAAAACGAAGAATATTTGAAAAGTGACTCCCAGCTTCATCACTGAAATGCAGAATTTCAAGATTTTAACCCTCCTGTGTAGGTGAAATTCTTCACATACTATGAAGTTGTCAGTTATGGAGTATATTTCATAACATATATATATATGAGCTAGGTTTTGCATGAGGGATTAAGGGAGTTAGCAGGTAACCTTTGTTGGACTCCAGCAATATCTGGAAACATAACTCTCACTGTCTCCTTCAGAAAACCTTGCCAAGATTGTCAGAATCTATATTTAAAGCCTTTATTTTCCTCTCCCTTGTATCTATCTAGATACCCTTTATCCCAAATGGTAAGATTGGATTTCTTTCATTATTCTCTTCCGTGCAACGTCTGTTGTTAATTTTAAGTAGGATCTGTTGTTAGAATTTGAAAAGCTTTTGAAGCCCAGGTAATTATTAGGCTCAGACTTCTGTAGTTTTGCACTCGCACACGCTCTGATGCTTTCCTTACCCTTTTCAACTCATTACAAATGTTTCCTAATTATTAAGCATATGTGACTTGTGAGCAATGTCATACATTATTAATGGACCAGGCTCTCAGAACTCAGTGGCAAAAAAAAAAAATAAATCAGGACTCCTTATGAAAAGTTGCTACTGTGAAAGTAGAAACTTTTCATATTTAATATCAATGAGGCTTTACTTTGTCAAAAGACCAAAGTAATATGATTGTGTTAGAGGCTAATAACGTGACGTTTTTCTTCTGTTAAGCAGCTTGCATTTTCAGCACCATCTAAAGGGGGACAATTTTTCTCTCCTATTTTAAGGGTTGCCTCGGTTAAAAAATAGCTACATTCGCTTTCTGCCTAGCAGCAAGTAATAGCAAAGGCCAAAATCTTGAAAAACAGCTTCATAGTCTAAATAGTGACACTTACTCAACTACGCGACCTCGATGGGTGAAATTAAGAAATCTGAGGATTATCACTCAAAGCTGTTCTCCAAAAGTAGCTGGGCAGCTCTCAGCTCCCTGAGCGTGGCTTTTCTCCTAGGTGGGGAATTTAATGCAGCTGTTGCCACAATTAGAGAGACTCTTGGGTGAAAAACCTGGGCTGTTTGGTCAATCAAGTGCAGGGTGATTTACAGCTGATAGGTATTCGAAGATAGAGGGTACACACACTCTTCTTGAATTGATTTTTTCCTTGTTAGTCTTTTAGACTCAACACAAGTGGGAATACACCAATTTCAACGTGTCCTTCCATATTACCCCTTCAGGTCAAAACAAAAGGAGATTGAGCTCACTTCTGTAAGCAGGAAACAAGTTGCTGTGATCAGGGCACGAGAAAGAGAGATGGCTGCAATGCTGCGAATCCAATCAGGGCCCCTTGGAGTCGTACAGAGCTCTCCACCAAACCTCTAGGGCACTTGGGATGAGGGATGATAATTTCATTCGCCATGATCAGGCAAAAGAAAGGTATGATCAAGCAGCAGACAAAATTGGAGCCTAAATTAAATCCCAGGAAAAGATCTCGCAAAAAAACAACCCCTCTAAGGCTAATGAAGTTGAATTAAAAACTGTTAAATCAGCTTACGAACAACTATTATCACAAAGTGCTCATATATCACTTCCAGTAGCCAAATATCAGACATATGAAAAGGGGGAATATAGCCAACAGTATGTTAGACAGAATATTCAATTTCCTCTTACTAAATGTGCTAATACCAGAAATTAAAAATCAAGCAGGGAGCCAATTTACTCATAGAGTTATTAATAAAGTTTTCCGCATTTTTTATAAAATATCAAATAGTTTTCAGTTACATTATGGCATAAAAAAAAAGCATATTACACTCTTCAAGAATTCAGCAATTCTTTTTCTTGGCTGTTTCAAATGGATTAAATTAAACAAGAAGCGAAAGCAACAATCCCTCCTAGAGCTACTTTTAAATGTGAATTCTGACTTAAAGGAGACTTGGACGGTTTTGATTGCTATGATGCGTTTACTGAACTATACGGTCTCCTCAATCACTTGAATGAATCTTTGAGGGGATGATATCTAGATAGATTTCTAAATAATACATGTATCTGACTGAACTAGAATATAAAAATTTTAAGATCTGGGAAGTTGTGCTTCTTCAGGTCTTTGTTGTTTTTGAATACAGTAATCACAATATTAATGCAAGACCTTTATCACACTAGAATCCTTATTAGCTAAAATGTGAGGGTTATAGCCTCTGCTCTTTGCCTGAAACAAGAAGCAGTCCACATTAGATGTTATTTTTTTTTAATGTCAGTGGCTGGAACTAATTGAATTGTAAGTTTTAAGGGCCAGTAGAGTTGCCACAGAATCCAACAGTAGTGTTACAAAACATTTACTAACATTAAGCAATACTCAAGGAGAAAAGAGTTCCAACAAAGTTTACTGAGCTGAAGTTCAAGACATGAAATCATTATGGGAGAACAAAAACAGGAATAAGTCAGAGACATTTTAAAGACTCTCTCCTCAAAAAGTTGAAATTTCATCTGTCACTAGAGAACATGAGAGAAATGGGACTAAGGGACCTTTCTTTATAGGGCTGCAGTTGCTCTAATTTTCAGTAGCTTACAAACTAGCAGTATTTGGAGCCCAGAAGTATGCTTGACATGAGGTCAAATGTTTGACATGAGGTCCAATGTAAACATGTCAAATGCTTGACACGAGATCCAACACCGGTTTCAGGAGCCCCCAAGCTCTTCCCACTGCAGAAGCAGGTGAGAAGCCATCAGATAAGGACAGATCCATGGGCCTATTCCCGTGTCACAAACTGTTTGCAACGCTGGCCACCAACACACGCTGGCCAAATCTCTCTGCACTTGCTTACAAAGTGTTACCTTCACCAACAAACAACTGTGAAAAGAAGTACTTGACAAATGGAAAGTGATAGGAAAGGGTGGCTTAAAGCAAGTGGCAAGAAGAAACAATATATGTCATGAAGGTCTTCAAGAAGCTCCTGACTCAAAGATGGACAAGAAGCAAAGGACAGCAGGCTGTGGACTTGCTTTGCTGACTTATCAGGCAAGAAGTTTGTGCGGGAGCAAAAGAAATGATCTAGCTTGCCTGCAACAATGGTGAACATGAAATAGGTTTGACTAAGGGAGTCCAAAGAAAGAGAAAAATAAGACGACGCATGCCCTGGCTGAATGATGGAGAAATGAAAGTTCAAGCAGGAGAAAGAGGGGACATGAGGACCAGAAACCCCACGAACAAGTCGAAACAAGCACAAGCGGTAAGCCAAGCGAAAATGAAAACCACTACCCAATCCCCCCAGGTACAGACACAGAACACCAACTTTGCAAGAAATAAAGAGGCTGAATTATTTCCTTAACCTGGGCAACAACCTTCCAATTACCTTTAAAAAATGCTGATGGTTTGAATAAGGCACCAGCTGTGATACGAATCACAAATATGCCCGGTAAGTGTGATATCAGAGCTGGGGCTAAAGTCAGAGAGCTATTCAGCCAGGACAGGGACACAAATAGCTCAGGGAGACATGCAGCGCAGGAGACCCCATCTGAACCGGTCACTGACAATTACAGGAATATACTCCATGGGACATAAATGGAAAAAAAAAAAAAGTAACTGTATTAATGGCACAAAAGCATAATGCCTATTGCTGGTACTTTCAGCTTGGAGCAATTTCGAGGCATACCATGATCTCGAAGCACATTCAGTAAGGAAAAATTAGAAACAATTCCCCACTGTGGGCTAATGAACTAATACAAAAGCATGAGCAAATCTCATTTTTCAAGGACATGTGTAGTCTACAGCTTTAATTGAGAGTCTTACAGGAGCAAAGCTTCACAGAAAGTATCAAAAGTGGGAAACTGAAATAGAAGTGAGAAATGATCAAATACTGAAAGTGAGTCAACATCTAGTAGGAAATCCCAAATGCAAAATTGCATTAGTTCCAGCACATTTCTGCACAGAGGTAAGCAAGCTCTTTCTGGAAATGGCAGAAGATTTACTTGATGTTTTCTGTTAAAAAGAAACTTTTTCCTCCCTAAGACAGAAAGGTTCTGTGAGGTGGATATAGAAACATGCAGGTTAAGAGATAAGCATAAGAGGGGTGTTAATGTCTGTCTCTGTGACTTATTAAAAAGGTAGGCAGAGAATGTTTTCTTTCCATTTTTGTTAGCAGCATGTGACACCAGCTTGAGTGTTGCGTCTCTGGAAGTTCATTCATTTCCTTCCTCTGGAAGGAAACTAACTCACTGCCTTCTCGTATTGGGAAAAATCAAGACATAGCAAAGTGCTTTCAAAACTACCTGGCTCAAAGTGGAGAACCGAGGCACAAAGAGCAGGCAGCTAACAACACGCGCCCTTTGAAGCGGAGAAAAAAAAATAATAAAAAAATCACAGCAACTATAGAGACTCTGAGGAGAGCCCCAGGATCTCTTCCTTGCTAGTTAACGGGGATGCAAGAGTTGCCCCCAGGCTACATTCACCTTTCCATCAGGCTAAGCCTGTTGGATTCCTTTCATGTGTTCAAGCAATTGTGTCTTACACCACCTGATGAGGAAAGCTGGAGGTGGCCGATGGGAAACCACATCCACAAGGAAGGCAGCTACCTCCCTCTCGTTTCCAAGGCTGGGAGTGGGAAAGGGCCACGGCAGAGCAGACTAAGTGGTGCGGTGTCATGTCCCGTCAGCGTGCTCCGGAAGGAGAGATGTAGGAGAAATTTGAAGCTGCTCAGATCTAACATGTAAACTCACTGGTTTAGTGAGTGATTACTGAATAACAAACACCATTAAAGACCTGCTGCAAGAATTTAATCCGCCTCAGCCTTAAAATAAAAATTAGTTTATGAAAGGCTGTGGCAAGCATCATGCTTTAAATGACATTTCCTCCATATCATCGGTGGAGTTTTGGATAAAAGGAAGAGCAAGGTGTCGGTCAAAGATCTAAATACACATAAAATCCCCAAATCTGCCCCCAAGCTGGACACCTATGCTGTAAAAACTATCTTGGAGAAGATATGACTCATGGAAGTGCTAGTTTTCATTGTTTACCTCCATTTATCCCAGTATTTTGATGCCATAAAAAGCAGGAATCAGTCCAGCACTATTCTTTTTAAAAACACTACTTTCTACATTGGAGAAATTTTACGAAACACGTCATCTTTGGTTTTTTTTTCCCCTATGTGCTCCATTTTAAGGTTTGAGTTTTCAAAATTAGGTGTATCTTGGTAGCATGGGGACTGAAACCAGCATGTTACTTTGACATTCACTTCAACTGTTCCGTAGGTGATGCAGACTTGATATAAAGCACATTCACTCATGCACACTCCCATGAGTTTATGAGGAGCATAAGGCACACAGCTCGTCTCCTGAACACCTTAAAATCTAACTAGGGCAAAGATAACAAAACATGAGGGAAGACCTTCAGGGAGGAAAGAATGAGAAGATTATTTATAATGAGAAAAGAAGCAAGATTGCTTGAAGATACAGCTTAATTACAAGGGAGGATTTGAAGGAAGATAGAGAGAAAATGCCTGACAGAGAACAAGGAGACAATCACAGGAGTCACATAAAAGGATGTACAGAGCTGAAGAAATAAGAATGGGAATAGATGATGCGAGTGCACATTAACCTCCCTCTTTCTTCCTCCCAGACACTCACTCCAAAGCTAAAAAATGCTCTTGGCTATTTGCCATTCAGTTGGTGAACTGGAGGACACACCCCTGCAGGCCCATCATGGGTCTAGATTGGCCTAATAAATCACTTGTCCCAAGACAATGCAATTAAGCCTAATTAGCCCATGTCTTTATTCCTAAACAGTCTCTTCCCAAGGGAGGTTTTAACTTTTGGTTTCTAAATTAGCTCAAGGAGCTGAATTGCTCTCATCTCCTTGGCAAAGGAGCAGTCCGTTTCTACCTTAGCATGGGATACTTTATGCGTTCAGGGGCCACGAGCTGCACTCCGTGAATAGTTTGTCCATACGTTAGTCCAGAATTTGAGCCCACCGGGACCAGTGACAAACCCTTCTGCAAACAGCAGCGCGTTCACCTCCATCTGTGAGCCCTGCTTTTCCGCCTTGCTGAGTTCAGCACAGCTCCCTGGAAGTCTTGACATAGCTTCTCCAGATCCAGTCCTCGGCCAGGCCAGGGTGATCTGTTCCCCTAAAACTTTCAGTAGTGCTGCAACACAGACACTCAAGGGTTCAAGGGTGACATTTGGACCATCTAAGTCTGTTACTCCTAGAAGGGTTTAAACAGCAGCAGCTTTTGTTCTTTCCAATACAGTAGACATAAAACAAACTTCCCAACTTTTTTGTAACTGTCCTTTGCTCTCGACTCACATTGCTCGAAAGCGACGTTATTTTCAGCAGTTTCACACAAGGTTCAGCTATTTAGCTTGGGGATTATGTGGCTCTAAATCAAAGAGGAACAATGTGGGATCTCCTCATAGATCAAGAAAAGAAAAACTCAGCTGGAGCTACCAACCTTGAATGGGGTTGAGCAACCTCTTGCAAAACAAAGTTTTGCAGAGGGTCTGCACTGGAACAGAGTAAGGAACAGGAACACATGAGAAAAATGAGAAGGGGGGGACGTATGGAGCTGAAATAGCTGATTTTTGGTGGTCTCATTCCAGGGATGAAGTTTATATACAAAATATCTGTGCAGGTCTCTATAAAAAAGTAGTGAGAAGCCATTTGTGCTCTGGCATTTTCATTGGAATCAAGACACCAAAAAGGAAAGCGAATCAAGAGAACAGGTTGATATCTCACCCCTGTCTATGAGGAAACTGTCTGATGATACCTTGTGTTTCTCAAAGCTAGTACGAAATACTTAGCTTTTTGTTTCTTGTTCTTTGATACTTTTTTTTTAATCCTAGAGTAAAAGCCAACAAGCTCTCTGGACATCTGCTTCCTGCACATCCAGCATTTCTTCACATCACACAATTTCTTTATTTTTAAACTCTACCTGCTGCTAGTCTGTGCTAAAGTTAAGTCTTGGTAAATCCTTTCATTTTAAACACTAGACTGTGTACAATTTTCATTTAATCCTCTGCCAAGTCTTATCTATTATTCTCCTGGGTGCTTTACATACATTTATTTCCCTTTCATCTTTATAAATTGTGCCTTACTTTTTCTTACAGGGATTTGACTGGGACTTTCTTATTTTTTTTTTCTTCTCCTGTCTCAGAACTCTGAGAGTTTGTCCCCTCCTGTCCCTTATACTAGCTGACAGCAGAGCTGAACTCACTGCACATTTACAGTGGAGGATACTCTGCTGTGAACACCTGATTTCTCCTGTGCCTTCCATCCCTCATGCTTGCAATCACATTTCATTATAGTTAACTTGCTTGGTACATTTTAGTTATCCTTATTTTTATCAAAGGAGAAATGGAGAAACAGAGGAAGAGGGAAAAAAAAAAAGGAAAAGAAACTTTTCTAGAGACCAAAATACTAATCAAGCAAAATTTCAGTGTTAGTAGCTCACCTCAGTGCTCCCTGTGTCTTGGAAACCTTCCCTCCACAACATAACTACTTTTATGTGGAAACTCAGTGGCACAGGATCAACCAGCACTGACCAAAGAGTTTCAGTAGGGTTTCATAGCTCCGCTCTGTCCAGGTCTCTTTTTTTTTATTTGAAACCTTCCCGTAGAGAAATCCCTCTAGGACAATTAGCCAAGAATATATCACATTGTGATATATAGAGCAGGTATTAAAAAAGCTATTTGAGTATTAAAAGAGGCTTCAAAGGAGGTGAGATCATGAGAGAATAGGGATATATTTTGGGCCCATATATGTCAGATTGACTCAGTTTTACTGCTCCGGGAAGAAAGTCAGGGGACTAGCAAAGGACTGTCCACATACCCAGGTACAGATGTTCATTAGGACGGTTACAACATGTAACTCTTAGACCTTGCAGTGAACTGGAGAACTATCCCTGGCTAAACCAGGGAGTGACACAAAGCAAGAAGGAGACAGGAGAGTTGTATTGTCCATAACCTCCATCTACCAGCCATCAGATCTAGGGATCACACCTTGCTCTTAGGCATAAATCCTTTGACAAGTCAGCGAATTACCTATTTTTTAAAATCTTATGGGAAGTTTGCATATCCATAAGAGGAGTAGTGGGATTGGTGGTGGTGTATTCTGGACTCACCACGGTGTTACTGAGTAACCCCAGTCTTGGGTGTTTGTGTAGGTTTGCAGTGAAGCTGCCACAACCTCAGTCTGCAGACTCAAAGCAGAAAGCAGCTTTGGCATGGCCCTTGCTGCTGTTGGTAAGGCTGTTAAATACATAAATCTCTCTCTCAAGTTGTATTTTAAAAGACAGTAGCGGCAGGTAAGTGTTTTTCTGTCCAGGGAGCAGGGTCTAGATGGAGCAGGACCTGTGGGGGGCAGCTGGAGGGAATCCAGTTCCTGAAATGGGACATGGCTACAACACGAGTGCCCTTTTCACTTCCATTGCTTTTATTAGCTATTAGCAAGACTCTGGGCATGGACAAAAGCAGGCTCAGGAAATTAAAAGAAGGTAAAAGAAATGCCTAAATGCCCTTGGTGATGAGCAATAGCTAGGCTTGTGAGTTTACAAGAAAAATTTCAGACTGAGCTGTTTCATTTTCAGGAAGTACCTAAGTCCTTTTTGCCCCAGCCTTAGTCAGTACCAGACAAAGGCACTAAGCAAACATTCTAGGTCTGCCTCTCTGAATTATGGTCAGAACATACATTTTTATATTAAAATACAATACATTACTTTGGTATTAAAATAACTACCTAGTCAATAGCTTGCAGAAAATATGAAGGATGAGACAAATTAATCTCTGTAGGTGGATAAAGTGACTCGCATAATATTGGCCAGGTGTTAGAAACAATATTTCAGACAGTTTAAATGACAAAAGGATATCAGCTGGATTCGAATTTAATTACCCACTTATGCCTGGGTTGAGATGCAAAGAAACCAAACTGTTTGGTGCTTCTGTTTTGGAATGAAGTTGTCTGGCCACTGGGTGTCATCCTTGATTCAGATGACAGCCAAAGACTTCTTAGATACAACATAAACCCTGCAACTTCCAGAGCAGTTAAATTCCACTCTATTTGATTGTACAACATACAGCAAATTGCTCTGCATTTAAAACAGCTATAAAATGGAATACTTTGACATAGACAAATTCTGCTTTGTCTCACTGCCTTATTTGGAGCCCTGAGATGGCTGGTTGATGCAGAAAAGAAAGAAGAGTAATGCAACTGGGGCGTATTAACTACAAACTGTTTAATGAGTGATTACCAAATCTCAGGAGAGATGAAATAACTATGATTAAATAATGCAAAGGGTCTATCCAGGAAGTTTTGGAATTATATCCTTAATTGGGCTCCAGGCTGAAAACACCTATTTCTTATAAGCAAATGCATTTAAGATATTCAGTATCCAGATTCAGTACACAGGTTGATGACTATGTCTGAAAAAGCTGGTTCAGGAAAAAACTAATTTAAGCTGTTACCTACAATACCCAAGCTCGTGCCCTCACAGAAGTTTTCCAAATTTTATCAGGGAGGAAAATAAAGTCTCAAAGTCCTTGAGATTTTATTCATTCTTCCCATTGCTGTTCTGTTATTTCTAGTTGGCCCACATTTTTTTACCGCTGAGCATCTTCCCAGCTCCCCACAGCCAGAGCCCAGAGGTTTGGCCATAAGAGCAATGCCTGCATCTGGCTAAAGGGGGAAGCAGAAAAAAACCCCCAACTTTCCAGAAGTAACACCCAGATATTCAGAATATTTTGCCAGTGTTCACATGTGAGAATTCAATCAGCCCATCACAGGTCATGTGTCATCCTAATGACTTTTCTGTTATGGGTGACTGAGAAGAACTTATCAGCGTTATTTTGTTATCTCCTGGGAGTCTAGACAGTCTGAAACCAGGACGCAGTGCAGCGAAGCTGCTTGTTATAATATTATTTCACTCTGAAATCTGATTTAGTTTGCCTTCTTCAAGATAAAGCAAAAGCAAGTACCGACAATTTCTCCAAGTAGCCAGAAGGAAATCTTTACATTTGTCTGTGCATTACAAGTATTAATCTTACTGTTCTTAATATATATAAAGTACAGCCATGTAACATTTTACATAACAGGTAGGGGTTTTTAATGCAGCTAACCTCAGTTGATAGCACAGCTTTTCATGGATTAGACAGTCTTTGAGAACACAGATCTCCATGTAATGCTTCCTAGCTTTACCAGTGGATGTAATTTTAATGAAAACATGTCAGTATTAAAGAGCTATTAGATACAAAAGTTGAAATCGTCTTTGATTTTGTCCACCAACCAAAGACTTCAATGATTTTTTTAAAAAAAATATATAATCCATTTTAAAAGGAAGATGTTAAATATAACAGTCTCATAGGCATGATTTAGGTTACTTGTTTTTAATTTTATAAGCATTCTCTTTCATGATTAGTTTAGAACTGATAGCAGACTCCAAGGAGGAAATGTTTTTAAGATGTAAGCACATGCAATTAACAATTTCAAAATCTAATAAAATTAACATGAAACAACTCATCTGCAGTGACAAAGCCCGATAACCAAGTTATCTAAACTTATGTTAACCTTTTCATTGATGTAATATATCAGTAATAAATACTAGCCTGATGAGGTGGGCTTTTTTTAAGCGGGGAATTTCTTCTGCATCTATGCATATATATACACACACACACGTTCTCACTTTTGGATGTCAACTCAAAGGGAAGCTATTTTCCCATTTAGATTATACAACAGCTATTACTTGGGTATAGAAATATACTCACGCTGGTTTAATACTCTGGGAATGCTTCTCATGAATGTAGGCAGCAGCGAGGCCTCCTGCTCCAGAATTTAAATACTGCAAAGAATAAATCAACATGTACATGTCATGCTCATTATCTGTAAAGTTTTGCTCTCTTCTCCTCACCTCGCTCTTTAAAAGAGATCAGTTTTACCATTTCTAGCGGTTTCTAACTGGAGATCTTAGCGTTTGTCTCAAAGTGCTGATATAGGTAAAAGTAGATGTTTTTTTTTTTTTCAGATTATTTCTAAAAATATCTTTCTTGGCTCACATATATATTTGAAGTCTAAGAGACAAAAGGCTAGGAAATTGAAGTATGGCTGAAACAGTCCTATGTCAAATTGAATACAGCAAAGTCATCTAACAATTCACCTAACTATATCTGTCACTTCTTAATCACAAGAAAAGTCAAAGGAACTAAAGATTCTGTTCTATGACCTAAAATTATTTAAGTTTCGGTATGAATAGTCTCTTCTTTAGGAATCACGTAAGAAAACCCTGTAAGTGCAAGACCTTCTTGGCGGGGGGAAATAAGAGGAGAATCTCTTACATTGTGATGGCAGAGCAGACCATGCTTCAGAGCAGATGTTTAACCACCACTAGCACCCATCTCACTTCCACAAGAACTTGCAGGTCACTGCCACTACTATCTTTTGGAACCTCTCCTAACAAAACCAACACTAAAGTCAGCGTCCATCTCCTCGCTGTGGCCAGTTCAAAGATTCAATCAAGTCTCGATCAACAGTTCAGGTGCAGTTCTTGTTCCTCTGACCTGTTTGCTGACGCATCATGTAAGTGACATTATGGAAAATAGTCTCAAACAATATCTCTATTTTACCTTGTAGGAGCACCAGCAGGCAAAGTCTACTCCCCAATCATGCACATGAAGTTCTACATTCCCAACAGCATGAGCCAGGTCAAATCCAACAAAGCAACCCTGTGGGAAGGAAAAATTTAACGTCATGCTTGCCAAAATGACGATCACTATACAATTATTTTGAAATAAGATATGTTTAGGGCTGTATGGACTTCCTCTCTATACAGCCATGCTACCAAATCCCATCTGCTTTGAGTTATTATTAGAAATCAGTTTTCTATACCATAGATACATAGAGAAATACTGAATTGTTTTCTGAGCTTGTTTTCAAGGACATTTGCATATGGTTTAGATTGCAAAGATTTTTCTCGTGCAGTAAAGTGGAATCACTTGAAATAAGTATTCAGAAAAAATGCATTATTTCAAACTGTTGTATGGCAAAACAGTAACAAAATAGTAATGTACATAATGATGCCAGTCACTCACGAACAATTACGTTCCAGTAGATACTGGTACTTTAGGCCTCCCTGATATTTAAACCATGAGGATCTTGCTTTTTTGGGAATCCAAATGGGCGAGACAGGATCCTACATAACAGAAAAGCTTTAAGGATTTATAAACTTGTCCTTAAAAAGTTGCAAAAACATTCTGCTGTTTTTTTGTGAAAAGTCTGGTATTTTTCATAACCACACTGGAAAAAGAAAAGCATATAAGGAGCGCAGCTGTATTGATCAAAAGGCAGCAGTCTTACCCCCACTATAGCCACTGGATGGCAGCATTTTTAAACTAAAAAGTCCTTCCAAGCTTTGCTATTTGTTTAAGTGCAGAGAAATAAAATCCCCTTTTGTGCCTGGACTACAAATTAAATGTTATTTTGCATTTCACTTTTAAAACACAAGCAGCCTACTTGCAAACGACATGGCAGGAATAAGACAGAGAGCACAGGCTTTAAAAGAATCAACGCCCAATAAGAAAACAAAGGATTTTTTAAGAATCCCTTGCTGTTTCTTGCACGATGGGAGCCTTAGCTAAATTATTTAAACAGTACTTTGGTATATTTAATCTTCTGCATAAACTAGTTAACAATTTGAATGAGGCAGCATTTTAAAAAGCTGTAACACGGTCATTTGAATGGGGGCACTGGGGAAGTCACCAGCTTGAGAAGTCACTCCAAAAGGATGAGAAGAAAACTCACTGCCGCAACATTTGCACGATCTAAATATCGGAATCGAGGTACCAATAAATAGCCCAGCTTTCACACCCTTGGGGCCTTGTCTTCACAGGCACACGGAGAAGTGAGTTAAGACAAAGCCACTGAAGCGGTGAAGCTAATGCTGAGAAGCTGAAGCACCCTGAATGCCCATGGGAGTGCTCTCATTCAGAGATAAAATGGCCTTGGTTCAGAGAGATAAGCTACAGCAAACCCGAGCCAATCTGCTATTGAATACGAAGGTTTTCATAGGGTTTTATGGCATTAACTTTAAAACTCCAGTTGACTGGGTGTTAACATTTACAGGTGTCCCTTCGTACGTGTCCCCCACACTTTTTTGAAGAACTGCTATGAGTGATTCGTCGGTTGCATGGAAACCAGGAACAACACGATATGCCGAGGGTCTTGCAGAATGTAAGTGTCTGGCAGCATGTTAACAAAATTAAAACAAAATAAAAAAACAAAATCAAAACCCAGTAGTTGCTCATAAAAAAGCTCATAAGAAATTTAATTCTATTATAACCCTTGTGTTAAAATCAGTTGTCCTTTCCCTGTCAGTAAGCAATAAGTTCTGTAAAAAAATATATATTGAAGTGCAAGATGATGAATTAGGAAAACAGAGTAGATGGGAAGTAAAACAAGGCTCCTTGGGACACCAGCTGGTTGGATGCCCAAGCACTTATGGCACTATAATGAGGCTCCATAGTGACATCTAGACCCGTAATCTCAATGTGCATAACCTTTCCTGGACAACACCACTGGCTGGCACAGGTTGGCTTGCACCCACACCATTCAATTGTAGCCCTCCAACGGGACAGCCACCCATGGGTCATACTCCTCACCTCCTTTTACTGGTCCCCAGCACTTTGAAATCCTGCTGCACACAATTTAACTTATTAATGAGTCACAGCCTGAAAAATCTGGGTTCAGTGCTGTCAGGTTTCCTACATCGTCTTGGAAACACCCACTTGTACCATTTTATTCAAGTTGTCATCTGCAAGTTGGGTGGTGCTGGTTTGCTTTCCCTGGGAGGCGTCTGGCACTCGAGTCGCACAACAGCAAATGTTTAACCACACAGATTGCACGGAAAAAGTAAAACAAACCAAAAACAGCTCTCCCTGCGCAAGCCACGCAGAGCAAGGACTACGTGGGAACGTCGCTTCCCCAGACTAGAGGGAAGACAGAGCTCTCCATCTGCTCTGGGTGAAGAAGAGGACATGTGTTCTCCCCTGCCTCTTCCGTTTTATTCTCACATCTAAAAGTCATTTCTGCAAAGTGTCTGGATAGCTGCTGATAACCAGCAGGTAACAACTCAGCATGGACAATGACATTTGGAGAGAGGGAGAGAAATGACAGCTTCACACCAGCAAAGCTGGGACATTTAGAAAGAGAGACAGGAAAAGAAATGAAGATGAAGGATCTTAAAGCTCTCCCTACTGGGACTCAAGAGATTAAAATACTTTACATACGGTACAGAGCCAGTGGAAAGTACAATATAACTTATGAAATGAAAATTGTATTTGAAAGCTAGACACTCCTAAAAGTCAGCCACTTCTTCGCTTGTGGAATAAAATGACTCAACCCCTTCCATCTTCTAGATCAAGCTCAAAAGTATGAAGTAAGGAAAACTGTTACGTCCCTCTCAGCCTGCTGATTGAGTCTCTTGCACAATACATAGTAATTTTGATTTATCTGAGAGACCTAAGATGGAAAAATAGCCTGAGGTAATTTTTCAAGCTTAATTTAGTTCATTTAATATTTAATGACTTAATGAAGCTGTCTATGTGCAGAGCTTTCACTCTGGGAGGAATCTTAACGTACGTAGATAACTTAGGAAATTGGCTTAAAAGATGTAAAAGGAAATCAGTAACTTAATTCATAAATGATTGACCTCAAGAATCCTAGGACATTTTCCAGACCTCCTGAGCTTGCAGCTGAAATTTCTAGCCAAGCCCTGATAGAATATAACACTGCAGGATTTTATTTCAGTTGTACATTAAAAGAATTATTAAGACCATCTGTGTAGGACTTCTCTCTCTGCTACTCTGGTTGACAAGCGATTTTTTTCCTCCCGCTTCTCAAGTGACCCTTCCAGTTTGTATTTTCCCTTTCTGACTTTTGTGCTTGTCAGTTCTCGCCAACCTACTTTCTGTTCATGAGCGTAGGGTCATCCACCCCTCTTCATCAACAGGAAGGGGAGCCTTGCATTTTCCCTATGACCTTGACTTGCTCAGGCCGATTCTTTTTTAATATACGTTTTAAAAGGCTTCCAGCCTTTCTGGAATAATATGTCACTTATAAGAAAATTGTAACCTCTGTTGGTTTCATCAAGTCCAGAAGCTCTTGAAGAAGATACGGTCTATAAGGTCACATACCCACTGTCCTGAAAGCTTCTCATCCTAGGGATAGGGACCGGTGGATGCCACCAAACAGAAATTAAGCCCACAAACATTATAGATGTTATATAGATACTAATGACTCCAGCTCACCAGTTGTTTTCTTATTCTCCTCTAACCCAACTGCAGCTGCCAACATCATGTCTGACCTGAGGAGAGAGGATAGGAGCCAACTGTGTTTGAAGATCCAATATTTGGGGCTTTTTTTGGCAACTAGAAGCCCTGAGACTTCAGGGATACAGGACTACCTCTTACCAATATTAAGGCAGCAAATTCTTCATGAATCGCTGATTTTGTAGCTGTTTAAAGTAAATATTTGCCTTATACAGATGTTTAAGTGCATAACAGTATGTTACATAGTGCTTTGTATAAACAACACTTAACCCAGGGGGCAGAATCTGTAAGGATATTGAGCTGAGTTTATCTGATGGCAGGGAAATAAAACCGGGGCTGGCTCCTGCTTCTCAAGCCATATGGGTTCTCAAGCAGCTCTTCAGGCTGAATTACTATTTCTTTTTAAATACACTAGTAACATCTTAGGTCATGAGTCTACCTTGATCCCAGTCCTACATGCTCCAATCACAAAGAGGCTGGCAATTAATTTTTTATTCCGCGTCCCCCAAATGAAAAATCTCTGGAAGAAGAGATTCGCTTCTACATTGCAGCATTTCTAACAGGCATGCAGGTGGGAACGGGCCTTTGGCATCTCTCTGTGCCTGCTGGAGTACTGAACTGCTGGCAGAAATTGCTCTCCTCTTTAAGAACTTGATACAGTCTCTGTCTAAGAGTGTGCTGTCTTTGTGCATACCCATGTGGAAGCACATACCCCCAAATTAATATTATCATTTGTACTACTGGATAGAAATTTTCAGCTGTCTCCACCAAGTCCCGCTTATCTCCTCAGATAATATAAACACCAAATCCATTTTCTGTCTCCATACTGAAATGCTTTTTCCCCAGAACACAGGTTCTTAGCCACTTTGGAGCAGTTTTCAAGCTTTCAGTGAAACTGCTTTGCTTCCTCTCATCCAAACACGTGTCTCACTGTCCAGAGAGGTGGTAACTTGATAGGCTTTTCCTAGGTTGTTCATATTTGCAGTAGAAAGAACATAGCAAATTTTCTCTATATTGCAAATATTGCTCTCTCAGATCCCTTTCAGACACATCACAGGGCAGATTTTGGGGAAGACGTGCTGTAGGCACGTAAATGTTGGTGGCTGAATGAAAGCTTTGCTGCCTGCCACAGGAGTGAGAGTAGAACAGCAGGTGGCATCATCCTGTTAATAACTTATCTTCCCTTTCAAACATTTCAGCAGAGCCTCTTGATTATCTGTGATCACCAAAGTACTTAGAAGACCCTCAAGGAAGACATCATGAAGGTGCTGCTTTTTAAAAGCTGCATGAAGCTAATAGCACAGAACCACTTCTTCCTGCAGCAGACTCTCCATTTCTTTTTTTTGCCTTAGTTTTCTGCATCCATATCAGAAGTTGGTCTTGTTTTGTACCGTGTTCAGGACCAATTTTGTTGCCAGGTGCTGCTCTGTGAGAACATTCCCTTTGTATATCCCATGGGCCCTGCACTAGCTCTCACACCTGCTCTGCTCTCCCAGAGGAGACTTTACCATCACTTTCCAGCAGCATAACTTACTCCCTGACCTCCAGAAAAATTTCCACTGCCAAACCTACAGAAAGAGAAGATGTATCGCCTGCTGTGATCCAGGAACCTCTCCAGAGAATTTAAAACATCAAATACAAATAGTTAGCTGGTTTGCCAAAACCCAGTGATACTAAATAAGCTTATACTTCAGTGGTTTAATCTTTGTGAGACAAGGTAAATGCAGTAAAAAACTGCCCCTACAGAAAGTCTGATGACCTCTTGTTGATAAGAGGACTTAATTAAAAACTATTTTCTCTTGGATTCCTAAGGCAATTGAGATGATTGAAGAAGCTGTGTAGCTATGTCCACAGAGCACACTGCCTGCAAGCTCTGATGGCCGAGTCATCACAAAAATATGGTCATCTTGAGACGCTGATGTGCTCCACATTGTGCCTGCCTCTAGAAATCTGATTGGCTGAGTCTGAACGCTGCTGGCTCCAAGTGGAACTCACCTCTCTGCTCACTGGGGGCAAAACCAGCCTCAGTGAGGCTATGAGAAAGGAGGAAAATCATGAAAGTCTGCCAAAAAAGGCAGAAACCTAATGCAAACCAATTTTTGAAGAGAGATTAGAGCTGGGATTACCTCCTCCTCCTTCTCTACCGAACCTCTTGAAATTCTATCCCTCAAGAAAAGGCCTGTAGAAGTTAACAGTCATGAATTATCTCTCTGTATGGTTTAAGCTACAGGGCTATTTCTTCAAACACCACACAGCCCCAAACGACCCAGGCACGGAGTACTTTCATTTTTTATCAGAGTCCCACAAATTTCTGCACGTGCTCTGTTGTGTTCCGCCAAAAGGAGAAACGGAAAATATTTCACAAGGAAAATGGATCTAAAATTGGTGTTAAAAGGATGAGCCTGGTGGAATCCTACCTTTGCTTGGCCGGCCTTTGTTATTCTAGGGATGTCAAACAGCTGTCCCGTGTAGTACTGCACCCCGCTGAACAGAATGACAGCTATAGAGTCCCCTTCCTTCTCGATTATGGCAAGGATATCTTCAATCCTCAAGGTCTCCTCCCCCTAAAACAAAGTTAAAGCACGCATTTTACATCAACTCTGACAGTAATGAACTGTCATTCCTTATTTCATAATCTATATTTTACCATGAGCTGTGCTGCTTGCATAAGGAGATCAAAAGCAAATCCTTTAGCACAGTAATGATATATAAAGGTAGAGCGATGAAGTAGCCTATGGCTAAATTACCTCAAAAAAAAAAAAAATCATTAGCAAACTTATCTTGAAGGTGCCAGCTGTAAAAAGTCTATTCACTTCATGTTCTAGCATGTTTCATATTTTTTACTGTTTCAGAGAGTTTTAATTTACTGTAAAAAAATCCCGGTGCAAAGCACATATATAACGATTTTTACGTCGCATCTGAAATTTTTGACAACTTGGAAATTGTCTATCAGTTTCCCTCCTTACTTTTCTGATAAACTTTGTATCCCACAGGAAGCTATTATAAACCTGCCATATTTATATTTCAAAAACATGAAGTCTCATATCATCAAAGCTATAAAATTCCCCAAACCTGGCATCATTAAATATAGAGGAATTTTGACGCGTATGCATACACAAAAAAAAATAAAAAAAAATTTAAAAAACCCAAACCAACAAAAGAACCACCTCGTTCTTGATTCTTTAAAGGAAAATTACTGCCCCATCTTCCTAGCAAGGGATCATGTAAAAGATAACACCACCTAGGGATCAATTAGGCAGTGAAAACCTGGAATTAAATGAGAGTTGTTACGGAAAAGAGCTTGGGCAAGATTGTTGAATTGCAAGCAACTGTTATTATCTCAACAATCTTTGCAAATCTATCAAGCGTTCCGGAGCGGGCTCTTTACTCACAAGATGACTCAGATTTCAGAAGCAAAAGGTCACCATCAGTTTATAGCTGGGTGGCAAAGTCCTTAATATCGCAAAAATGAAGCGCAAGGCAGCCTTGCAAATTAATCTGAATTGCAGATTACTCCAAGTAGAGCTTTCCCTTAGTCTGTGCTGGTGTTCGTGTTATGGCAATCGTTTACCTTAGCACATTCAAAGGACATTGGGGTTTCTCAATGAGCTACTGTGTTTTGCAGTTCTCTCAGGATGCTGTCAGGTTTTGAAAACAGGAAGAACAGAGAAAACAACCTCTTTTTTTTTTTTTTTTGCTATAAGGCAAACGCACTAGTTGAACCAGACAATTATAAAATGGGTTCTAATAAAAAAAAATAAAAAAAATACACAGAAACAGAATACACAGCTCATCAGTTTTGCCTACAAGTATTAGTAGAAATAGATTATAACTTCTGCAGGCAGACATTAGAACATTTGAAAATATATGACTACTCTCCTATGAAATATGCTGCTGCCCTTAGCAATAGCAAGCAGAACTGACATATTTCTCACCAACCTCTCGTGGCTGCATCATGAGCATGCATTTCTCCAGATCAAGGCCGTGAAGTCGAAGCTGGGACTCAACAGCATACTGGAAGAGATTTCCACGCAGAGCACGTTAGCACAATTACATGATAAAACTAAAAGAAAAACGGCCAAACTCTTCAGAATTTCAGAAAAAAGGGATTCAGTTGTCTGCCTTTCACTAAAATTAATACTTGAAAGCCTAATCCAACTCCACTGAAAACTTAGTGGATTTTCTTTAGCTTGAAAAAGAACAGAATTTAATTCACCGCATCAAGCACTAAGCATAAAGTCCAAGTCTAAATCCTACAGGATAAATTCATGGAGCAGGATGACGGTGGAAATGTGGTGGAGGACGTACTTTTGTGCATACTAGCAAGCACAGCATGGTGAAGAGCCGTGGAGAAGACTGGATATCACCTCTCCAGGAGCCCTGGGTGCCCACTTTGCTTGGTGGCACGTGCTCAATCCCAGGTTGTCAACGCAAACGAGATTTGGCCAGCACATCTTCAGCCTGCTGCACAGCTGGGAAGCAAGGAGAGCTCTCAACTCTCAGGCTGTCTTGAAATTCCTACTCACTGATTTATCAATAAATGATGGTTCTGCAGATCGCATAAAATAATTGAATAATACGATAAAAAAAATTAAAATTACATGGTAGGCACGGAAGTGACAGTGATTGCACAGGTTGTTACTGAAGTACTGTAGATATTTAAGAAGATGGAGTCCAAATGTACAAGTGCACCTGGAACAAGCGTGGGATTAGTATGAACATTACTTAGAATAAAGGCAATTTGAGGTTTTTACACATCTCTATCACCATCTTCATTACAAATAAAACCCTTAGCAGCTCGAGTCATTTTTATCGCACCTTAGAGATCAAAATTATCAATTTCCATGAGTTTACGGAGTTGATGATGAAGTAGCAGTGGGCCACAAACCCAAAGATTAATTTGCTCTAAGCTGTAACGCACGGGCTATTGTCTCCTATTTTATAGCAGATAAATTACGTTTGAACTAGTAATCTAAAGTGCTAAGAACAAACATTTCCATCTCTGTCTGGGGATATATAAGTGTTAATGTTGTGAGTTTGTATTGATTTGGTTTCATAAAGTAAAACAGCAACAAGAATTAATAAAACATTTACAACTTCAGTTGATTTAGGCCAGTAGTTTGCTCAATGTCTTTAAAAAGACTAATAAATCAATGCAACCCATTCAATCTTTTTCTCTTGTAACATTTTTTATTTGAACAAAAGAAATAAAGCTACAATCTGTAAAATATGCTGAGCTCAAAAGCTTCTGTCAGATTTTTTTTTTACTGTAATGTTACTTGGACAAGATGAGCTAATAAATATTCAAATCAGGCTACTGATATCCTTTGGAAAAATATGATTAATAATACAAATATGGTGAAATATTAATTTCTTACATGGTCAGAGGGAAAGGCTTTAGCTTCCAGAAGAATTTTATAGCGTCTTGGAGTAGGCTTAAAGAAAGATAGCTGTTAAGAACAAAAAAAAAAAGAAGAGGTATGTTGAAATATATCTAAGAAGAGATGAGAGAGATGCTCCCAGCATATGACTTAATAAAGACTGGTTTACTTTCATGCAGACTACCAAGAATTCCCCAGGAATTACAAATATTTCTTTGTCCATATAACATTTATCAAAGTAGGAAAGCAGTATAATACTGTATCCCACATATCCATAACAAAGGCCACAAAAATCCAGCAGTGAAAACCTGCACTTACAGGAATCGATGGCAGCGCTTTGACTGCGCCAAGGGAAGCTGGGATTTCACCCGGCTTCATCCCACAAAGCAAAAGCAGCAGTTGAAGAGCAGCAAACCGTAGAAAGAAATTGGATTCCCATTTCTGCCTTAGAACATTAGTTATTAAATCGTCCCCTCCTCCGAAACAAGCCTGACTAAAGGACTAAGCTTTCTTCAAAGAGTTCATCTCAGCATCTTTAGGTGAATGAGAAGAGGAGGCTCCTGGGAGATCTTACTGTGGCCTTTCAGTACTTGAAGGGGGCCTGTCAGAAGGACAGGGACAGTCTTTCTAGCAGGGCTGCTTGTTACAGGACAAGGGGTGATGGTTTTAAACTAAAAGAGGAGAGATTTAGACAAGATACAAGGAAGAAATTTTTTGCAATGAAGTGTGGTGAAGCACTAGAACATGTTGCCCAGAAAGGTGGTCAATGCCCCATCCCTGGAAACAGGCCAAGTTGGACGGGGCTCTGTGCAACCTGCTCTAGTTGCAGATGTCCCTGCTCAGTGCACTGGCATTGGACTAGATGACCTTAAAAAGTCCCTTCCAACCTAAAGTAGTCCATGATTTATTCTTTTCCTTCTCAGCTTCTCGTGTAGAGGCAACTTAGGCTTGTCACCACACTGAGAGGACTAGGAGAAGACTTACAAGCCCTCCTGTTCACGCGTGCCGTTGTTACAGAGCTCAGCATGGGCTGCGTGCCCAAGCAATTTGGTGTGAGCGTGGTTACATGGCACCCAATGGGCTTGTACTTAGCCCTATCCTGCTCTGCTTCAGGTTTCTTGATTTAAGAAAGGTCAGAGACATGTTACAGAGGAGTGGATCCAAGTAATAAACCTTTTTGTGTGAACCACACAAAATGAATCTTCACATCTCCATTCAGTTGGACCAAATCTTTGGAAACACTAAAGAACCAGAGACAGGCTGCATGTAACCACAGAGACACCAGCACATAAGGAAACCACCCTTATGGCCACTATGTCATAAAAATCAAAAGCAGATGCTTCATCATATTTTAGGTCCAAATAACACAGCATAAATCAAAATGCAATCTCCTGTATGCAACTGCATTTTAAGCTTGACAAATCACAGCTTTGTCTTGCTCATACTTAAGCTCTTATTTCTTAAACTTTGAAATGTGGTGTGGAATTCAAATTTCAGAAGCTATTTGTAAACATTTCTTAAACAGTAAGGTCTCTTCTCTGAGGACTAACATGCAGCACGTGCAAGAACAGCTCTAAGTTCCCCTACAGAGTCCATGAAAATACGTCTCCGTCCAGCTTTTCTGCTTAATATTAAGTGCAGCCAGGTCTCTCCCAAACCAAAGCATCATTCCAGATACAAGTCCCAAGGCTTAAGAAAAATTAGTCCATCATCCAGTACTGCCTTTATGAGGTGCTCAGAAAGCACTTTGCTCAGATTCACAAAGAAAGGAAAAAAATATTTGTCGACACAGCATCGAATAAACATCATGAAGACATACCATCTGGAGGTGTAAGTTAACAGTCAGCCCATTCATTAAGGCTACTTCATGTCTTTGAGCTCCTGAAATAAGAATAATAAACCAACTGGTTAGGGGTTTTCTTTATCATTTCAGAGAAATCTAGTACAGTGTTGAGAAAACAAAAGTATGCTTTCAGTCGATGTCTCTCTAAAGACTGGGAAGTAAATAAACGTTTGAGGTGTCATCACAGTGAAGCAAAAAAGATTTCTTGTCTGACTCACTACACCACAGTGGCAGGAAAATATTTATTTTTTTCAGGTCAGCCACAGAAAACAAAAAATCAATGAAGTATTTCCATTTCCTGGCAAACCACTGGTGGATTTATTATCATTAATACCTCAGACAAAAAAAAAAAAATCAGGTCAGAAGATTACACGTAAAGTAAAACTTGCAGGCTTGTTTTTGTCATAAGTTAATATGTAAAGCAAGTCAGAAAACATATTGAGACAATCATCTATTGTAAGTGGTTATTGTAATGTCAAGCTAAATCTCATCCCCAACAAAAACATTACAAAAACAACAACAAAAAAACATCCAAAATGGCCTATTGAATATAACGGACGACTATTAACGTAGCAACTTAGCAAGAAGAAACCATACCCACTGAGCTCCAAGGAGGCTACAACAGATGCCTTTTGGCTACAGCTAATCACGGGCAGAGCTAATGGAGTAACCACTAATTGTTATTACAAAGTATTTAGTAACAAATTCTCAAACTCTTATCAACCGCCGGTGAAAGGTTTTAGGCAGGACAAGGGACAGTGCATTGGGCAGGGCGCCACTGAGATATGGAGAAAATCAATTCCTATTTCTCTCTGTTTTGCCTGATGTCTGTTGTTGAAAAGCAGTAATTCACCCTTGACGCAAATCACTGCTTTGAGAGTCTTCTTCAGCTGGAAGATGGGTTCGTGTGCCTTGCCCTAATCACCACCCCAGCGGTGGAGTTCACCAAAGGTGGAAAAAGGTTGCAGGCATGGGGGGATGAAAATAAGCATAAGTAGGCAGGGAGGGCAACAGTCACCCTTGAGATTGATAAAGACAAGAGGAAAACATGATGTTGGGGTAAAGATAGGAAAGGGAACCACAAAAAACAGAGAGGTGAATCCTGCCTTTCTCCTGACCTTGCCTTGGAGGGCACACAAGGAACCAACTAACATGAAGGAAAGGCAGCAAGAGCACTGAGACACTTCCACTATATCCCACAAAGTTTAAGTTCATGGAATCATTCCCTTACCAGCCTAGAAAAATAGATACAACCACGTCTTGAACCGAATACAAGCAAATACAGCCAAAGAACATGGAAATCTATATTTGAAGCCTCAGGTCTCAGCTTCTGCCATCACAGGAAAAGCCAAGACCCATTCTGATTGGGGTATTCAAGGGCCTTCCTTTGTGCGGGTGAAGTCTCCAAGTATTGGACAGAAAGATTTGTCAATAGCTGCCAGTGACTCCGGAGGACCCGTCCAGGGGATGAGCTGGGAGAAAAAAAGATGCAGTGAATAAACACCCTCCTTTAGAAACCAGGAACATCGTGAACTTTGTGGGGAGAGATATAAGTAGACTGATTCTTCAGAGGGAAAAAAAATAAGCTCTTTTCCTCACTTAAACTCTGCTTTGTTTTCCTTTCTTTCCTCTGATAGCATTGCATCTGCAGGCTCCATGCTGCTGAAAGAGGTCACCTTGTGGCTGTTCTATTGCAGATACAGAAGACAGCTAGAGAGACTGATTGCAGCTCAAAACAGTATTATTTGCAGTCTTAATATTTCTATGGAACTCTTGAGGCTGAAAAAGGGGATAGCATCAAGAAATGGTATTGTTCTTATTTCTCCCTCTGCTCCTTCCATGACATCTGTGGCTTTCAGAGCAAATTCTGCATGAGCAATCCTCTGCCTGCTGTACCGTTTCCGTATAAAACAAACGGTTAACCTGTAGATCAGTTCTAGCTGGATGCTAGCATCCCAAATTAAATATGACACTACATTTGTCATGTAAGTCTTGGTCTTCCGTAAATTATATATTTATTAAAAGCTTTCCATTATTGAATTTCATGCCCACAAAACAAACCTCATCCGTGTCATTGGAAAACTGTTATCCTTTATAACCTGCACTGCATTTCAGGAAAGAACCTTTCTATGATCCAATTAACCTATTACAATATTCAAAGACCCGGCACACGGGAGACAAAATTATGTTTGCTTGCTCTATTTCCTAACTTTGTACCGTCTCTCCAAAACAGGCTAAAACCTGTACATTCTGCTTGATAAATCTCCTCTTTAATAAAAGGAAGCAGCATTTGCAAGGTACAACTTCAGAGACAATTATGCTTGCGTTAGGCAGACACTGCCATCCTTCTCCTCCCTGACTGCGGTGGGAGCCTGATCCTCGCCAGAGTAAGTAAAAAGCGTTTTGGAAAATGATTGAAAACAGGCTGAAGGGCCCCAATTCTGAAAGCAGTTGGGTTACTTCAAATAATCCTTATCACTCAAAGTCACTGCAAATCTGCTAAGCACTCAGTCTTCCCTCAACAGAGACCTGCCCGAGCGCGTTGCACGGCAGCAGCCACACAGTTAATCTTGTTCCATCAGAAGGTGATCCTGCCAAGGTTGTAATGTTTTAATAAAGTCTGGTAGGAGAAGCTGAGATTACCGACACCACGTTAGGCCACTCGGCGTGAGCACAGGAAAAAAAAAAAAAAAAAAAAAAAACTTTGGCCTCCACTGACCTTGACTCCGCGTTTCACTGTGTATTTACTACTGTAACTTTCACTGAACAAGAAAATGTGACTGCATTTAATAAGCAAGGTGTTATAGCACTATAAACCATTAAAAGGAGAAAGATATTTTACAGTCTTTAGTCCATTCCCAAATAAATCCCACCAAATAATTTTTACTTACTGCTACTAGAGTGAGAAATGACAATTCCTCCTCTGTAACATATTAGATATTGAATAAAAAACAAGATAAAACTCTGTTTATGTCCTTACATTAAATTTGCTACAAAAGGAAATTCAGCATTCACTCAACTCATACACACTTTGTATTACACCGTGCTGGGAAACAGTACTTAATCGTAAATGACACATTGGAAGAGAGTATTTTAATATAACGTTTTTCCTGCATTTATTCTCTCAGCCTTTTGACTATTACCGACAATTTTACAAATCAGAATTTATTACAATGCATTCATTATTCGGGAAATAATAACTCATTTGCATTCTGAGAATTGCTCACCTAGGACCTGAAAAAAGTCATGAGGGTATTATATAAATAAAACCCTCTAGCAGGTGAATTTGAGGGCCAGATTTGAGCCCAAACCACATTTTATAGTTCAATTCAAGTCCAAAACATCCGGAGAACAAAATCCAAACTGATCATGTTGACACGCCCTTTCCTCCTGCAGAAAACTACCGGGCTATGAAACCCTTCCCAGTAAACAAATTTAAACCCAGAAGTAGCTTAATGGTAGGGTGACCTCAGTCATCATAATTTTTTTAATAGAAAAATTTAAAAAGTAACAAAGTTGTAATGAGTTCAGTGTAGCCAGTGACAAGAAAAGAAAAAAATAAAAATCATCAGCGTCATATAGAGTTTGGAAAAGAAAAGTAAAAAAGACAGACTGCCAAGAAATGAGATGAAGTTGAAGTAAAGCTCTCGTTTCCCTCTCCCTGCACCCAGAATACTTTTTAGCTAAACAAATATTGTCGTACACACTGAGCTGGCAGCCTCTAAAAGACAGATGGCTGAGGGAAACAAGGCCCAGCCTGACTCCCTGCTTTCTGCAGTGACTCTTCACCTACGGCTGAGGCCAAAGTGACCCCGCCACCAGCAGTGGCAGGAGGTCAGTGCTCTGCCCAACCCCACACCTTGCGGGGAGTTCACGGGGGCCAACGTTTTGCAGACAGAGCGGCAACAAAGATTCACAGAAGGTGGTGCACATAAGGATGATAATTCAGGTGCTTCAAGCTTCTCTTTGGGGGAATCTTGGCGCTCTCTCCTGGTTATGTGAAGAGCATCAACGCTCTACCTTGTTACTTCACCAGTTCAAGGGCCTGAAAGGAGGTAGCGTGACTACTCTCCCACTCTCATAAGACAAATGATAAATTCTCCACCATTCAATTCCTTAAGTTCGAGGTTTCTAATTTAAAAGCCCTCTATATGCATCAGGTTAGACGTATGGCAGGTCACGTTTCCCCATCTGCCCACAGCTTCCCAGCTATACCCTACAAGAACAAGAACATCCACTTGCAAGGAAAGAGATGGTCAAACTAGAGAAATCCCTAAATTAGCTACGTTCAGCATTTCAACACTCTCTGCCTCTTTATATTCTCACATTTTTATGTTCTATGATAATTAATGGATAACCATTCTGAGCTTGCCCTTGAATGTAATGATAGCAAAGTAACCTCCAGAGCAATACTAGGTACTATGGTAGCAACTTCCAAAATCAGAACAACCAAGCCACATTTCGGTGTTTATTTCCTTCTGCAGACAGGATCACTCCACATAGCCCAGTCATGTCCAGTCTAGCCATGCTCATATTTATGTAATTTTAGCATTTACATCATGGGTAAACCAACTATAACAATATTTTCTTATACTTGCTCTGCTCCAATAATAAAGTCCAGAATTTTAGCTCTTTGGAAACTTCATCAGGAAGTCATGAAGTAACTTTATTGGTAAATATCCAAATAAACATGTCATGAAACATTCCTTAATGCCTCTGTTTCCCATTGCTCAACCTCATTCGCTTGTCTCGAAGAAGAAAACCCACAGCTTTCTCATTGATCACTCGTCTATGGTTGAAGAAGAAATTACAAGACAGTATCTAGCATACGGTAGGTCAATTTAACCATGATATTTTTTTTCAGTGAAGGCACAAATGAACACACGGTAATTCAGTTCAGACAGTCAACATTGGCAGTTGCCTTCAACGGTTAAATTGAAATACCGGCCAAAACTCACTAAAATCTACTGACCTCGCCTTGACAAGGGCTGGGCGGGTTGGGGAGAAAAAGGGGCTGTGAGAAACCCGGCCAAGATCATTTCTCTTCCCGCTTCTGACAACAGCGACTCTGAATGAAATCCCAGTGACAGAATATTTCAGCAACTACGCCAGATTAGAGAAAGAGGTGATAAAGGAAATTTGCATTGAAACTCAGACAACTGCTTTCATGGCTGGCAAACTCACCAGAAGAAGTCTCCAGGGCTCCTTCCCCATCTCTAGAATAACCAGATGCATTTACTGCCAAGGTCCTGCAGCACTGCAGACTCCTCAGGGGGTAGAGCAGGGTAATGGGAGCTTACAAGTAGCAGGTCCTGCCCCGATTATCTGCTTCATTGACAGAAGCACTTCTCAAATAGGAGGTTGGATTTAGCAGCGGGGAAAGGAGGAAAAGCAGAAAAATATCTAGATAGAAATCATTTTTCAAAGGGGAAAGTTCATCGGTTCACTTCTAGGAGAGAGGCTGAGAATCTGTAATGCCAAGTGCCCTTTAAGAGGTCTTCACGTGTCAGACCAAGTGGTTTACGATGCTCCAAGAAACCCTTTGCCACAATTAGTTTCATGATATACATATGCTCATACATTATCACACACATTCATCTCTTAAATCAGTTGCAGCCTTAAAATAAAGTATTAGCCCACGCACAAGGCAGTCAGAAAACTACTTTAAAGTAAAATAATGCAAGGAATTCTGGTTATAGAGTTTCAGGACTTTCAGTCTTAAAAGAAACCAAATTAGTTTTAATTTCTAGAGAAAGGTTTTCCCTGCAGTCCACACCTACCAACCAGCTCAGCCATCAGGTCCACGAGGCACTCGTCTGCCAAAGCCCACGGGCGTCGACCATTGAAATGACCGTGAACACCTCTGAAAAGGAAGAGGCAAATGATGAAAATATATGCTGTTCCTTTTGGATTGGTCCTAAGAAAGTACCTGATTTGGAAATCCTACACTGGAGGAGGGAGGAGGAGGAGACTTGCCTGAGCTGAGCGTGGCAATTTTATCACACCATCAAAGCTCTTAGCAAATGCAATTAATTGGTTGGTTTCCAGTAGGTTTTCAATTGCTTGAGAACTATTTATTTTGGTCTCCAAAACTCCTCTAGGAACCTCCCAAAAATTCAAGACAATGGCTTTTTCACAAGCCCTCTGGAAAGGGGTACAAGAAGCCTCCGGTAACAGGCACACTGGGCCCAGTGGTGCGCAGTTGCAGGATGGCACCCAACAAACCCCAGCTCACAGAAAATACACAGAGAGCAGAGAGTTGCTCCACTGGTATTTTTAGCTGAGCACTGTATGGTGCAGAGAATGGTAGACTCGAATACTGCCTTGCTCCCTGGTAGAAATATTTCTTGTCAGGAACAATTTCTATCCTCCTGAATCTCCTGTCTGAGCTCACCCTTCTGCATAAACCAGCAGGTTCTTAATGGATACGTGGCGAAGCACCTGCCCCAACAGAGCCGCTTGCTAATTTTTAGTGCTCTTCTCCTTGCCAAATTGTTCTAGATCTAAGCGTGCATAAAGCTTTTTGGTTTGACAGCACTTACAAACTTTATTTTGCAAACTGTTCCTGTCTCCAGTGGATTACACAGTTACCTTAAACCTGAATCCATCACTACTCTGAAGTGATGGGTATGTATGTTCAGTTCTGGATTAAGTGCTCTCAGCTCATTTTTTTTTCCCTTCAAACGTGACAGAGAAGTAAACTTCTAAATAATCACCATGAATATGTCAGTTAAAAAGTTGCAAAGTTTCTTAAACATGCAGGATGGAGCGTACAGATTTAAATGCAAATGAAGGCAGATTGAGAAAAGTAATAATGGTGCTAATCCAGGGGAACATTGCTCTGGGCTTCCATCTCACACTGGATGATTTTCATATTTGCTGAGCACCACGGGGTACTTGTGGAGTTGGAAATGCCAGGCTGCATGTGGCTGAGGCAAACCAAGTATAAAGCTGTTTCAAAACAGGGACAGAATCAGTAGGAAACAGAGTATAAAGGGGACGGGGGGAGGGGAAAAAAAAAAAAAAAAAGCCCTAAAAACTCTGATGAGAGAAAGAAAAAAGAAAGTGCAAGTAATAAAACTTTCAGAGAAGACTAAGCACACAACGTTCACTCAAAATCATGAGAGGACATCTGGTAGATTAAGACATGAGAAAGGAGGGCGTATGTGACACTACCAGCTAGTCCTACTTGCTTAAGGCTACGCAAAAGATTGTTTTTCCCCTATCCACCTACTTTCCCTTTTCAGGTAGAATTTTTTTCTGTCTCTCTGACAGATTAGCTGGATATTTTATAGTCAAACCCTCTGTGATTGACTTGGGTCTAATTCACGCCTCCTAGGGATATTTCCAAAAGAACCACAACCTTAAAAGAACCGCTGCAAAAAGTACAGTTTGTATTAACCGTTTCATGCTTTTTATCTTTGTGAAACACTATTTGCTTTTGGACTAGTTTAGGTCAACAGCTGAAGGCAGGCACGGGTACAACTGAACATCTCTTACATATGAAATAACCTCTCTACGCTCAACGAGCCCAGCCCCACAGAGATGACAAGGAGGACCCCGATCCCTAAATTAGATAAGGTCACAGTACGCTGGCTGACAGCTTTTCTCCGGTTTAGAATTGCTCTCTGATGAGACCTTGATAGCAGAACGCGGGCAGTGTGAAATAAGACTCGTTTACAAGAACATTTCATAGATGAGGAATAAAGGCAGTAGGTGGATAGGGAAGAAAACGCGGTAAGGGGCAGGATTAGCGCTACAAGTTCCCCCCAGTTCTTTCAGAACATAATGCAGCTGCGTTCCCTGAAGATGGTGGTAAGTGTTTCACAAACAGCAAGACATTTACTGCTAATTTTCCTCCTTATTGTTAACTGTAATATAGCGATCAAGGGAATTGGGGAGAATGCAGACTGCTAAAATTAAAAAAAAATAAAATAAAAAAAAAACAACACCCAAAGATTTTCAGTGGCTCCCAGCCCAAGGGGATCTCTATTTCTGAAAGAAGATAGCGAGTGTAATAACACGGGAAAAAGAAGCCCTAACTACCTATGGGATTCTCTTTCATTAGCTTTCTCTGATTTTATAGCCATTAGTGTCCTTCTAATGGGAATTTACTGATGAAAGCTCTCTCTACCAGCACATAGGACTAACAAAATTTCAGAATAAATTTCCAAGTTATCAGGAAAACAAATATGAGGTTTTGAGCATGAGAATATTTTATTTTGAGAAGAAAACACGGAAATTTAAGTATATTGAAAGAGAGGAGAGCTAGCATTAATTATTATTCATATTATTATTATTATTACGGCACAGCTTACAGCTTGCCTCCCTCTTGATGGCCAATATAAATGCCACGAGACAAAAATTATTGCGGCTAAAATGGTAGTTAAAGGCATATTCTTGGACCCTTTTTTTATTTTAATCACATGAAACTCTGTAGCCTTTGCTGATGGCACAATACATCCTATAACACTTAGGTTGTAAAATTCTACGCTCTGCCTCAGAGAATTTATATCTCTATATTATGCCACCCCTCTCTCAGCTCTGGTAGGCACTGGGGGTAATAATCTTTAAGGACACAAGTGCAGTGCTTCTAGCATTCCCCTCAGACACGGAGAGGGATTACATTTCCTTTTGTTTCCACCGTGCTCCAGGTAGCAAGAGAGATTGAAAGCAAGGTACTCAAATTAATGAATACAAAATGCGGCCCATCAAATCATAAAGCATGATACAAACAGAACTATTTCTTGAACTACTGTGAGGGGTTCTCATTGTGCAAATTAATTTTTAGTTGGTTACTATTTTGTTTTCAATTTGGCAAGAAATCAGAACGCCACATTTTATTCGCCGAGGGCTGGTTGATTTAAAGCTTGCTACGGGAGTTAGAAACACATTTTCTGATATGATCCCAAGGTTTCAAAGGCGGTGAGAAAAGGGATTTAAATTAATTGCCAGCTTCAGGAATCTTCTGCTCTCATCCAAATCTTGTTCAAATGGAAATTTCCTTCTTGCTGCTTTGCCAAAAATGATGCAAGGTATTTAATGAGCCAGTACAGACTCTTTAAGTTTGACCATGTTTTCAAGAAAAGAAACAGCTGAAAGAAAGGAAGACTTATCCAAAGAAAAAGAACTGTATGGAGCAGTAGATTGAAGGCAAATGTAAAAAACCCGGGGTATTAAACCAGACATTTACAGTCGTAACGTACAACCTGCTGAAAGGCACAAGGCAGAGATGACTCCTGTTGAAGTGGGCCTGTCAAACAGAACATGATCAAGCCCCACCGAGCTGCACTCCCATTTGCAGGGTTGTTATATCTTGCAGGATTAGTTCAGTATATAGAACCAAAGACACCTTCTGACTCACTGAAAATAGTCTTTGCTACTGCAGGTGTTATATTATAAAGCCTTTCACAGACTTGGAGGTTTTTGTCTACAATATACGTGTCAGAAGCCTGTTGCCAGACTGCTTCGATGCTTGGAAGTATATACACATATTTTGTTCCTAGCCTCTATTTAATTCCTAGTTTATATTTACTCTGCCAGCATGTTATTTCACATAAGTGGCTCCTTTTTTTCCCCCCTGCTATGTTTACCCCTCGATACATCCACGGGGAACAACAATTTTTCCTTCCAGTCTTCACTTTGCTCAACTAAACCACTCTGATCCTCAAGACTTCCACACAGCAGGTTCTCCACCCCCCCAGTCACGCTACCAGCCCTTCTCAAGAGCGTAACAACCGGCTACGGCAGATTCCCTTCTGTTTTAATAGTTCCACTTCAATGAGTCACTCGGACTTGGGAGACACTGCCCACTGCAGTAAGGATGTTCACATGCAATAATCATTCTATGAAATAGATTAATTAGTTAAACAGTTCTGGTAGGGGAAAGGAAAAATAAGATAACTGCGAAGCACCTCTTGGCCTTCCTCCGACTAAGCAAGTCACTCGAACTTTGGTCTTTTAGATTTAAAAAAAAAAAAAAAAAAAAAAGAGATTATTGTCTTCTCTAGGCCAAGAATGGAAGAGACAACTCTTCATCCCTTTTTTCCCCTCATTCATTAAATTTCGGATTTAGCAGAAATCAAAACAGAAAGAGATGAAGTTTGAAAGGCTCTTTTTTAATTCATACTACGAATACTAGTGGTTTGAATTTGGAGCCTTTACACATTAACATAAAAAAGAGGATTGAGGAATGTGGAAAGAGCAAATACAAAATCAGAACAGGTATGTGGGAGGCACATGTAACAGAATAAAGCTATTTCTCTACCATTTAAAGGCAGAAGGAGGGAGAAAAGGGACAGTGACAGTGTAAGAGGGAGCACAAGAAAGAAATGCATGAAAACGTCTCCTCTTCAGGCCTTACTCTAACGAGTCGCCATCACCACGTGGAGCTAAAGCTATGAGCTCCCCCGCCCTTGATAACAACTACCAGGTAATCTTCCTTTTCACTCCTGCCATCAGCTATAAGCAATAAAAACCATTTAAACAGACAAGTACAGTAGCTATTTGAGATGAGTCCCAAGAAAACAACAAAGAGAAAGTGAGATAAACCAATTTATAAGAGAGCTGGGATCTGTATCACTGCTGACTTAAAGGATGTACCTAATTTGCATGTAATTTCTTAGATTCTTGCCAGTTATTTATCTAAGACAGAAACATAAAATCCACATTGCTACTACCTTAGACTGGATTTTACGAAACTGTTCTCGGTGACTGGAATAAAGGCGTCCGTTTGCAGATCTCCAACCAACTATTCCCTTGCAGCTCCCAACACCCATTCCCAGCCATCACCTTATTTAAGCATAAATTGTTCTGTTCTAGTTTAGCTTGACATCATCTTGACTTTTTCAGCTGCCTTAGGTGCTCCTGCAACTAGCAGGATTTTGTTGAGTTTAGTTTGTGTTTCGTTTTCTTGTTTAGTTTGTTTGTTTTTTTTAAAAAAAACCCCAAACTTTCTGATTTATTCTGGGTAAGGTGTTTGGGGCCAAGCTGTATTTTTGGCAAGCAGCCTTCTAGATTTACTCCCATCTCTTTCAATGACTTGAAATCATGTTCAGACATACTTCCCCCTGAGATACAACTACTGAAGGTACTTTTGATCTTCTGGAGAAACATACTGCCTACTCTCCTTTTTTTTTTTTTTTTCCAGATTTTTACAATCATTGAGTAAAAAATATCTTTCACTGTAGCAAAGACAAACATAAGAACGGAAGCGAGCCAATGACAAGGTACAGCGAAGGAGGTGAAATATGTTTGCACTCCCAGCACATCACTCTAACAGATAAGAGTGCTATCTGACTTTTACCTTTCAAAAGAGCTCAGCTGTTTCCCTGATAAAGTACGATAATCATACAGAAATGGACAGGGTTGCAATTTTTTCAAATGATTGGAGAAACTGCAGCGTTGTGCTGAATGAATAACCAGGAGGAAGGAGCGCTTCCCAAAGTTCGCATTCATTCCTATTCATTTTCAATCTCCTTCTCACTTATAAGAATGCAAATAATAAATAGGGAACAGTAAACTCACAGCATTTATATAATAACCAGTGAAAGAGCAGCCACAGTTTTCCCATTTACATGAAGAAGCCTCCACCTACATCTTTTCTACTAAAACAAGGCTGCCCAGTTAGCAGAGTTAGTTCTTCCTCTTCTGCCTCCCCATATTTCCTCCGCTCTCTCACCATGAAATCACATCTGTTCTACTCAGATCCTGCACCCTATAAAAGCCTTCATCTCTCTCCCAGCTCACTCACTCATCTGGATGTTCTTTTCCTTTCCTGCCTTCAGCTCCCTGGTTTTCACTTACCTTTTCCCTTCCTCATCCCTGCTCCAGCTGCTCTGGCAGCTGCTGGACACCTCAAAGCACAGACACTCCATGGAAACTAAGTAATGTTAAAAAAAACAAAACAAACCACGAAGGGCTTCCCCTCTTCCCATATATTAAAAAGGTTCCCATTTACTATGATGACAATGTCCCTTTCCTGCAGTGCTGAAACATGTCCCTTTTTTGTCCTGTCTCTCTCACATCAGCTCTGTTCAGCAGAGCTCGTTGAGATCCGCTCTCAGCTTCTCACCAAGATGCTCCCGAGAAGACAAGAACGCTTCTTTCTGAATAAAATGAACTTGTCAGGCAGAGACCTGGTTTAAGAGGAGCCAAAAACCTGCCAGCTCTGGCAGCATCACCACCTGCGCACGGTGCTATTTCAAGGGGAGCTGCCTGTTGCAAGGCCTGCAGGGCGAACCGCATGCGGTTAAAAAAACTAGTTAGAAAATCACAGGGCCTAAAACTGAATCACGTTCACCAGCAAGCAGCAGTAACCAAATGAGTTGGCACGTCACATGTATAAACACGCATAACATTTAGATAGGGGTGGTTAAACTGTGCAGGTCCTCCAGAGCCAAAGCAAAGCCACTGCTTGCAGCACAAGTTATCACAGCTGGAAGTGTCTCTTTACCTGTTTTACTGCTCATATCTTTAAAGTAGATTTAAATAGTGTTAGGGAAACACTGGACATGTTTTACTGTAGCGGTTTTAACAAGCTCTTCTTCTATTCAAGCCTTTCTAAAGTGGATCCCGAAATAAAACAAAGCATCATCTGAAGCAGGGGTTAGCATCTTGCATATCCTGCGGCGTACTCACGTTCGAGCCCATTTGTCCAGTTCTTCATCCAAGTAAGTTTTAACTTTTCTGGGCTGGAGCCCGAGAGAATTCCCAGCAAAGTATATGCAGCTCTCCTCTCCGTTCACCAGGCTCAGATCAGCTGTGGAGGAAAGCCACAAAACCAACATACACGTGGGTTTGAGAACAGGAGGGACAACACACCTGTACACACGCATGTGCCACCACCCAGAGCTCCGCCCATTCTGCATCTCCCTGGTATTTCATGGTGCCCATGTGCGAATGGAGTTGCTGTATCCTGATCTTCCTCTTGGGACACAGGTGACCTGCAAAGATCTCTAAGGAGGAGAACAGCCAGACAATTTTCAAGCAGTTATTCCCCCTGCAATTTTTGGCTGTGTCCATCCATACCCATTCTGGAGCTCATGTGAGCTCAGGCAGCATTAAATTCCCAGGTCTCTAGGGTTGTGTGGGCAGCAGCCACCGGCACTGATTTTGTCAGGTCTGTAATCAACAGTGAGTGAAGAGGGAGCATTTTCCTGCCCAGGCTTATCCACTTTTCTTCCATCATCAATATATTCCTACTCTGAGTCGTGAAACTACCTGAATCGTGCATTTAATAAAAGTGAAGACTAGGTAAATCTGTGTCTTTCATGTAAGTTCTCCCTGCATGATTAAATCACTAGAAAAAACGTAGTCACTGCACAGAATATTTTAAGGCAGTCTCGGAAGTTCTTGTCTTGTCAGCATATATCGTGGGCTGCACTTGGTGTCATCATCTGAGGAGGAGGAGGAAATCTATGTTGACAAATCCTTTCAATGATTAAGAGAAAAGCAAGGCGGTAGAAATTTATAAATAATAGCTCTAGTGAGGGTATGAACAATCTAATTACCCTGTGTCATCATCTATCAATCCAAACATTGCCGCCTTCTATTATTTCTCACGTTAGATATTTTTGGAGGCACAAGTGATGGCGACCTTCTAGAAGTAATAAGTAATTTGCATTCATCTATATGTATGCTATACCTCTACACAACCTCCAAAAGCCAACATCACCTGTATTTTTGTTAAATATAGTCAACATACCTCAGAAAAAAGATCAAATGATTGAATATGTGAAGATACATGATGAAATGAAGGGTAAGATTGCATTTCTGTCTGAAAATTTCATGTTAGGGCTGTAGAAAAATACATCAGGTGCCTGGAAAAGGTCTCTGACTAACTTTTGCACTGACAATTACTAACTTCATAGAACTTCACCAGAAACACATTTTTCAGAAGTATAGACAACTTGGGTAATTTCTTAATTAAAGCTTTAGAGGCTTTTAAAAAGCATAAGTCAGAGAGTAATTTCTGCCTAATCTGTTTTACAGATACTATGTCTGGTTTTCATCTCTATTGTAATATGAATGGAAACGGAGAGGCATAAATATTATCCGTGCTCCTAAACTGGTTCTATTAACAGTTCTTTTCCTATCAAGAAACACAATAATACTGTCTCATCGGGAAGAGAGAGAAGGATCTTGGCTCAAGAATTTGGAGCTCAGTCTCACTAAACCTCTTTATACCCCAATCAGGCATTCAAACAGGTAAGGAACTAGAAGGGAGTTAGATTTTCTTGCACTACAGGCCTTTCTAAATAAAAATGCCTTTTGGATCACTGTTGGAGAGAGATGACATTACCACTCCGACGAAGTGTATTTTTCTACTTTTACGCCTAGTTACTTTGGATATTCTTTTTTTGGCATGTTATCAACTCTGTGCAAAAGAAAAGAGTACAGCCCAATACAAAAAGCCGTTTATTTCCCCCTCTCTGATATCATTAGAAGACTCATTTTGGACCACTGCTGCTTCCCCATCTAGGCTTGGATTTTTTCCAGCGTTTTCATCATTTCACAACTTCCCCTAACCAGCACACTGTTGCACTCCAGCGTTTCTTTCGTCCCTGGGATATTCTTTACAGTAGCACATTTGTTTTCTTAAGACTAATTACTCATCTTTCCCAAAATTAACCTACCCCAGTTTCTCACAGTTTCGGCCCTTTTTATTTCTGGAGGAGCTGTAGTTGACATGTAATAGATATCGAAATATTCAAATAGGAAATGAGCACAATTCATGAAATAAAGTGGTGCAAAACAAACAGGAGATAATTATTGAAATGTCTCCTTCCACAAGCCTGAATAAAAAAAAAAAATACATGAACAATACTTTACACTGAGATCAATTAGATAGATTAAAGTTATTCTCACACCTGCTCAGATTCACACAGACTGGTCTGATCTAATAACGTACATTATTTTGCATACTAAATACACCCATTCGTCTGCATTAAAGATCTATTTCTATACCTTTTAAACCTCAAAGAGAAGTTTACTTTTAGAAATAGTGCAAACAAAAGGGAAAGACACAGTGTCTTTATTAACCAGAAAGGAAGGACTAAATCTGCTTATAGGCGTCCGAGTCCTACGTCTTGTCGAAGGATAAAAGATCACCTCTTTCACACCTTCCTGTACTCCCCGCCCTCAGGCTCTCCAAACAAAGAGCCAGATTTATATGATTAACCACTACCTTTACCAACTCTGTGGGGAAATACAGCTGAGCAATTTCACTCTGGGACATGTTTTATTCCCAAGAAACCCAAACGATGCTCTATCCCTTTACAAGATGACAAAGCACAAGCCAGAGCCGTAATCAGATTGGTGATTTGGTGCCCGGCCGCCAACCGCAATCTAGTCGTTCCCACCTCCTCCCCGCAGAGCACAGAAAAGCGTTAAAGAGACTTTGTTGTCAGCTCAGGGAAGAGCAAGGAGATCCAAATATTTCTCTAAGTCTTCTGTTGTCATCTTTTCCTATTTGCTCACCTGAGCCTCATCCCTTGTGATCGCACACAAAAACTCGAAAGATTTGCCAGCCAGTTCATCTGTGAGTGGCTCCCACTTGACTGATACAACATACAAACTGTTGTGACAGTTTATAAGTTGATAACTAAATTAAACTCTCTCTAAATATTTTTATGTACGTCATCTGACAGTTGTCTCCTATGGATGTTCTCATCTGCTTCTTGGAAGGCTACATTTTAAAACCTCATTGTAGTGTTTTATGTAAATATATAAAGACTATTTGATGCCTAATATCTGTAATGACATTTATCTTCAGAAGCATGTTATCTAGGATCCGCTCTTGTGCTCAGATAAATGTCATGGGAGATCTGTCTCTATGGTATAGACACACAATGTAAATAGATACATATATATATTTACACCCCTGCTGTTTTTCAGCGAGGAAGCTGCTCCTGATGACAGTTGAAGCAGGGAAAAGAGAGACAGGGGAAAAAAAGAGACAGGGGGGAAAAAAGAAAAAGGGGAAAAGAGGAAAATAACCCCTCAATTTGGGAACCTAGGAATGATGGGTTCTCTGTGTTGTTCAACTGTTACTACTTCATAGGCTGCTTATCTTCACTAAAACCTATATATCCACAGTCTCAGGACTAAATATTATAGTAAATGCAGAAATAAACCCCACAGCAGCAGTCTTTGGGTCTAAATATTATGGTAATTGAAAATACAAACAATAACAGAAGTTGGAAGGAAAGTGACGAAAACTGTTGAAGGGCTATCAAAACCTCTGTGTACTTCTCAGAAGACTCTTTAATCTGAAGCTGCTGTGACAGTACACTGAAAAGTGACCTTTCATATTCTTGACAGACACTTGACACACTGCAATCGAAGGCAGGACTCCAGTTCAGGTGCCCTCCTTGAGCCAGGTTTCAAGAGCACAGTCAGATGAAGGGCAGCAGCGCAGTGACCATGTGAGCTTCCAGCTTTAGAGGGACTTTTTGCAGTGGCATGGTGGCAGATGAAGTGGCTTTGAATACAGGATAGTCATACCCAAACAAATAGATGGGGTTTAGGAAACCCTCTTAAGTGATCAAGGCTGGGGGGGCGGGGGTGGAGAAAAAAAAAACATTACTTCTTGGCAGACAGGCTGAAAACACCTCCTCCATGCGGAGGAAGCACCTACTTTAAATATTTGTAACGCATCCAGTTCTGCTCTGAGTAATATAAATAGCAAAACTCCAGGATTTAAGCATGGAGAAAGAGCAACCAATGCCACCAATACAGAGAGAACTAAGATTTATCATTCTCCATGTCCTAAGGACAGGAGCAGACTGCATTTCCAATGTTCATCATTGCTCAGCAGGAAGATCCTGAGGACAGCGATAGGTTCAAGAGGTGTCCAGGAATTCAGACAATTGATACCATTTTCTATTACAGATTCTTACTGGATATAATTTGCAAATGTACCTGTAATTTCTCAGGTACCATCAAGACTGTTCTTTAAAAAAAAATGTATCTGCACTTATTAGAAAATGAAAATATTTTGCAAGATAGCTCTATGATATTTTTTCTTTATTTATTAATAAATGCTTTCTGCCAAGGCAGAAAAGGAATAGAGTGTCTATGCCTATATATGTTCACTATCTAAGGAAATCATATACCATTTCTTCACCTTTCAGTGTGTGATGACCGGGGCCGGCAGTGCAAGCACAGCTTTTGCTCCCCAACGTATTTGGCATGGGAGCTGAAAATAAACTCAGACAGGACTTGGGAAGTAGGAGAAGAGCCCAGGACCGTGCTGCCTCATAGGTGAGCACTTCCAGCAGGGTTCCCGGAGTGATTCTGGTCAAACACAGCAGCAGCCATGGGTACAAAAAAGACATGGAGAAGTTTTGTAGTTTTTCTGAGCTGCGAGTGCTAACCCAAAGCAAATGCTTCCCTCTCAGCTTGCCAACCCTTTCTGCTTGCACACCAGGCCCTCTTTTAATAAATCAAAGTTACCCCCGCTCCCCTGCCCAGGTATGTCACAGGCTCCTCAAAACCACCTACAGACCAGGAGTGAAGCAGAAAAAATTCGAGAACCATTTTGCATGGCTGCACCGAAGCCACGTGCAGTTATCTATTTGTAGGCAATTCACGAGGAAAGTGGGAAAGACCTTCAAATAAAAGGTTCCGTTATGAATTATTTGCTCAGATCAATTATTTGTTCCAAGGCACAGTCTTTCATTTGTCCTCAGGAAGAAAATCGTCTCTGCTATCAGCAATGAGGCGTAAAAGTTAACATTATATAGGTACTGTCTCTTTCATTAACAAAAATAATCACAACTAGAGAGGTACCACCAGACTATATTATACCAAGGAAGCAACTGCTCCGAACTATTGTAAGCGTCATTGCCGTTTCAAACCATTAGACAGAAATGCTTCTGCCTGTAATTTTCAATCAGTCACTATATTGTTCAAAGCAGCTGACTGACAGCATAAGCACCATGTAAGTGCTGTATCCTCACATTTTATTCAGGATGGGAATGAGAGCATAAAGCTTTCGGTGCTAGAATAAGCTGATGGATTGATTTAGCAACACCAGGGACGTACTGTGCTCAGAGAGAACCGCAATTGCTCAATTATCTCATAAGTGACAATAATTTCCAAGGATTTGTGATAAACACAGGCAGAAGATGTGAAGCTTCCCCCTTCTCCCCCCCACTGTAATTATAATTCTCACTTGGAGGCAGATCCTTGACTTTTGGGATATAGAAACATTCACGAAAATGCTTTAACTCATCTTCTTCATCTAAGTGAAAAGCAAGTTTCTCATCTGCAGGACTGCATCCCAGCCGCAAGGCAGTTTGTTCTAAAATGGTTGCTGGTAACACGGGAGAAGATGAATCCATTTTCAGGTCATTCAATTGCACCCTAAAATGAAAAACACCATGGTTTAGTTTCTGCAATATGCATATTCACAAGTGGCTGATAAGCAGCCACTAAAGCTGCTCATTCAAGACCCAAACTTACTTGATTTAAAGCTTTTAAAAAGTGAAGTATTTGAATAGAATGGTAAAACTGATCAGTTCAAGTATTTCCAAGGCAACATATCGCTGTAACCCCCCAAGGGCTTTTTTTTTTCCCCCCTCTATAGATAGGATGCTCTTCCCTTCAGCTCTATTCAGCAGCGTCTAAGTTCTCCCCCTAGACTGATAGCAGTTACAAAGCCTGAAGCGTCATTCACAATTTTAAGATCTCAAAGCCAGAGGCAGCGTTATTGTTTCCGCAGCCTGTGCTCCTAAAAATAGCAGGTGCACAGATACACTGAACTTGTTTCCAGGCTGTGCAACGTTCAGTCTTTTTCAGCTTTCCTGCCTTAAAAACAGGAGGGGGTGTTCGCGTACAGCCGCGCTCACGTACAAGGGCAGGGCAGGCAGGATGCAGATGGCAGGTGAAGGCATCGTTCGCAATGCAGCTTTCAAGACCAAGACCTTGAATTACTATTTCCTTCTAAGCTACACCAAATATCCTGGTGGTTTAAGCTCTGTTTGTCCTGGGAAAGGAGCGAAGCCCAAGTCAAGCTGCAAACGTGACAGATTATACTCCCTAGCAGAATATCCAAAAGTGTAACTGCAAAATTCACAAGCTCATTGATCTCGATCAGAAAAACAGTCCCGTAACTGTAACGCTCAGGGACACCATCGTGTTCAAGACGTTTGTGTGCTTGGCTTTGCAGATCTATTGGCAAAGAAAATTTACGCCGCGTACTCTGTACTTCAAGGCAGATCTTCACCGGCGCTGCCTGCTGTGTTTCTGTTGCAGAAGGCAGTCAAGAAGCTCACTGAAGCGCTTGGTGGTTGCCCCAGTTTAGGGAACTGTAGAGTTACGCCATGTAATAGTCTCTGTCTGTTTAGCAGTTCCAAGAGTTTTGGTGCAACAGAAAAGCTCTAGAGGATAGGCTGAAATAGGGCAGATTAGCACATAATATGCAGCCTGGAGCCACTAGAGAATATAGCTTTTCCTCTCTGATGAAGAAAACACATCCTCCCTAAGTACGTATCCTCCATGGGTACCAGCTCTCTTTTCTTAAAGCCAATAGTACACCGCAGATAATTATGCGGAAACAAGCTGTGGATAGAACAGACAATTCCAAGGGTTGCAGCCAGCTGAGCATTACAGTCATTGTCACTTAACCTAGCTTGAGTTTTTGTGGAAGAGGGGTTCTGAGAGTCAGTGCGATGGTATACTCCAAGTCACCGACATTTTTTAAAATTAAATCCTCTATGACAGATTTGTCTTTATACTTTTCACTACAAATATGTAACTGCCGATCCGTTTCTTTATCAAGTTCTTATGCCAACCCCTGAACACCATCCAGAAGAGCTTCACCGACACATATGGGAAGGACAACAGTTGGTATTTAAATATAAACCCCTAAACAGCACAGCCTCATTAGTGCCAATTAATCCAAATCAGTTTATATTCTAGCCAAATGGCCGGCATGATGCTACTTACCTGCCTTAATTTGCTATCATTTAGTTTATGATGAGAACATTTTCTTTTTCCCCTCCAGACTTGATATTGTACACAGTACTAATTTTTATTCTCCTACCACACAGAGTTTAAAAAAAATAAAAAAATAAAATGCCGGCAGAGCTCTTTTAAGACAGCAGTTTTCATTTAGCTAATGTTCACTCTCTCCTGGGAGTTAGTGGAGACATCCTATTTTTGTGCTGTCTCCACACAGGTTGTTCACACCTCCTGAACCAAATTTATCATTCCCACTCTTTCATCCTAATCATCCCTTAGCTGGTAAAAGTAAGAATAAAATGGGAAAAATGGCTGAAAAAGAAAGGTATTTGAACATCCCAGTTCTCAGAGTGCTTTTCAAGGCTTCTAGGAGGCAGAGGGCTACACCTAGGTAAGCAGTTGGGTGTGATGTTCAAGTGGCTGATCCGGCTGGAATCAATACACTCAACCAGCCACCTCCCAAAGCGTTGCCACCCTGCTGAAAGCCACTCCAGTAGATGTGACCAGGCTCCCTATTTCCCAGGGAACTGCTGCTCAGTTCCTCCACAGCTGAACGGCAGAGCCAAGACCTTGCCTCTGCCAGCTCCCACGCTGAGGTGCTGGTAACAATATGTGCGTTCTTCAGCGGGTTGGATGAGTATTGACCTGGAGCTCATTTAGCAGTCATCAGGGAGGATGGCTTAGAGATCTTTGTTTCCCTCAGCAGATGTTGTGAAATATCTAGAAAAGCAAGCTAGGCTCATGAACACCATGGCCATCACTGACACAGGTACCCCGTTATAATCTAAAGACACTGTAAGGTAATTTAAATTTCACTTCTCCAAACTACAAATTCTAAAAACCTATGGGCTTAATCAGTAAACCAAGGTTTGTTTTCAAGCAATACTGGGAATGGCACTTGGAAAATAAAACTATGTTTTTTCAAAAGGCTTCTTTCTTTGATTTACACCACCAACATGGGTGTCTTGATCCCACAGACATTATCAAAGCACGTCCAGCACATACATAAAGAAGATATAGTCCTCTATTTTTAACAACTAGTATTTAATACAAATCATGGAAACAATCCTTGAAGAAGGGGCTGGAGGTCAGATCTCCCTGGCTGTCTCCTTCCAGATAAAAGGACCACACAGTAGTCTATGTAGTCTTTTCTACACAGTCAATCGCCTTCTCGCCCAAGGTAATGCCAAGATTGTTTTGGCTTTGTAGTGATGTGGCTATGGAACGAAGGGAAGGAGCCTTTTAATATTTCTAAACAGATAACTCAAGTGAGTTAGGAATATTTGTTCAGTGGTGCTCAGCTCCCCTGTTCCCTAGGAGCGGGACCGTACAGCATTGGTACCTCTGTCTCCAGCATCCTCTCCTGGATACAGCCTGTGAGGAAGGCTTGGGAGTCTCCAATGCTCATCTCCTGGGGCCCACACAGGCAATGCCAGCTAATTGCCCTGTAATTTATGATCAGGAGGTGAATGATAAGGATGTTTGAAGGACAGTTTGGTTTTAGACACCAGGTCCCTCTCGTCTGGCCTGTAGATTCTCTGCTTTAACACCACGTGAATTCTGTGCAGCATCCTCCCGTTTGTCTCACCAGTCACCATTTTTTTCAGGAAGGACACACAGTTATTACAGTGGATTAATGGCTATCATATTCCAGGTCATCTGTTGGCCTGTCTGGCAGGCATAGATGGGGTTTGTTTCCATTTGTGGCCTGACCCAAACCCCGCTGAAGTCAATAGGTGTCTTTATTACAGACAAAGATTTCTGGATCAGGCTTTTGGTTTCTGTGTCATTGCTGTAGTTTGTTGCATCTGATCAATGACTATGGTTATTGTGATTCTTATTTATATTAAATTTTGACAGCAACTATAACATTAAACACAAAGATCTAGAAGCTAAAAATGATTAAGTGCTCAGAGGTATCTGATTTAATACAAACATTATGAAATAAGATAAAACTACTAAAATAAAAATCAATCACAATCCTATTGAGGAATGAAATCCCAGAGATCCAGTTCTGAGTCCAGAATAAGAAAGTACTTTTGTCCTTCGATTGGGAATTAGGCTTCATAGAGAGAAAAATCACAAAATTGCTTTGTTTTTTTTTCTTTTTTTCAAACTCTAACTGGCATTATTGCATTTTCTAATTGCTGCATAATAGAGTCCCATGTAATTATTTTATAATAATTCATGAGTCATTTGTTGTTCTCTACATTTAGAGCAAATACATTTGCATAAGAACAGCACACCTTTATTCCATCCAATTATCTTCATTTAACTGAAAATTATACTCTGTATCCTCTTCGAACTGAAATACAGACTCATCAGTGCAAAATGCAATTCCCACCTTGATAAACGTGGCTCCTTATCAGGATTTCTTTTTCCATACAACTCAGTAAAAATAAGCAACATTTTAAGAGAAACAACTTGCCTCCACCATCTACTCTGCAAAAAAAAAAGCAAACCCCAAACACTCAGCTGTTTTCTTCTTCCTTTCCTTGAAACTCTATTACACTTGTTGACTTAATAGATATTGATGACATGAAGTCAGTATTTTTGGGGTTGTTTTTTTGTTGTTTGTTTTTTTTTTACACTTTCTTTGCTCTTTTGACTCTTCCACAGAACTTGTCTGTATTGCCTACTGATTCAATGGAAAGAACTAATCAACTCACCGACGACCGTTGGCAATCTGTCATTTTCAAAAAGAGCATATGAAACTTAAATTAAGGGAACAGTCATTATTACATATTTTATCAGCACACATCTCAACCCCACTACTTCATCTCCCATTCCAAAACCGTAACAGACAAAGGATGAGAATTAATCAGCCACAAGTGATGCAAATGTCTGGGTGATTATTTCTGTTTTGCCCTTTATGTACAATTTACTGACTAAATAAAAAAAAAAGTGAATATTAGCAAGCTATCTTATCAAACTTACTCATGAAAGTCCTTTAGGCTTAATTAAAAGAATGAGAATTTGTCCTATTTTTAGAAGCACTTGTGTCATTTTTATAGATCCACCCTCTGTCTATAATTGTCTCTCAATGTCTTTATTTAAAAAACATAAATTGTGACATCCCCTCACCCCCCTCCCCACCCTTTTAAACATTTTCTTTAAATATTCCAAGATGTTACTCACAGTCTTTCTACCCAGCACAGTGCTGACAGGCATATAACAAATCCCTACTTAACAAGCTCTATCGATATCCTCAGAGAAAAAGAGTTTATCATGGAAATAGCACGTCCTGTACTTTCTGCCCTCCAATAGCTGTTCACACCAGGTTGCTAAACGCAGTTCAGCCCACAGACCTTTGACATTTTCAGGTTAGTGTCCAAATGAACTCTTTGGAAAGCAAACTGAGGGTGTGCAGGTGTATAAGGGCACGAGTTTGCAGTATAGGTCCTCACTGTCAAAATACACCCACTGAAAGCACCAATAGCGCTGTGGATTGAAGTTGCTTTAAAAAAAAAAAATAACACAACCGAAAGAAAAGACAGAAACAAATTAAAACTATAGAAATGCACAGCGTGTAAGGGCTGATTCTCCTTCCTGTCTCTACAGGAACAAAATTACTTTTGTGACTACAACTTTGCAGAAGAAAGCTCCTGAAAAAGCACAGGGCAAAGCGATGCACATTCTAGATTACTTTGGGTTAAACACACTTGGGTGAATTTGTTTAAATTACAGAATTGCAGAGAAAGAAAACATCTAACTATTCACAGCATACCCAACAAGAGGCACGCGGCAGCAGCCACCGCTGTATAATTAAGTTACACAGCACAGTGTCACAGCTGGAGCAGGGGAATATGACAGAGAGGAATTATAATGAACTCGGTTACTTAGAGTAATTTAGGCACATATTGACCTGCGTGTCAAGAAGCGTTACGGTGTTAAAAGTAGGTTTACATTGAAAATTCATCTTTTCCCCTCCACAGTGAAAACCACGTTACCCTGCGGTCGGCAGCCGCTCCTGAGGGAGGATGATGAAATTCTTGCGCAAATCGTCGCCGTTGTATGAGGAAACAACCACAGTCACGTGCCTGCTTCTCCAGACTCTGACCCGACCACACACATGACCCCTGAGAGTTAACCAAAAACCAGCAGTGTGTTTATATATAATTTTTTTTTCTTTTTTTTTTTTTTTTTTTACCCTTTATCACCATGGCAAAATTTAAAGCTCTGGTTAAATTAAGGCAGCGCATTTCTCCCATACAGGCACAAGAATACGCACACAATTATAACAAAAACGGTTTTCAACCTAACTCTTTCCCTTTAGTGACGGAGCAGATCGATAGTCTAACAGCCCAAAGTCAGCAATGTTGACAGTCACGTGGCAGAGGGAGTGGTGGGAATTCACACAGAGCATGGTTTCACCAGAATGTAAAACAGAAGCAGAATGAGAGGTGAAATTAGAGAACAGAGTTGTTACCTCTTCTTACTCGCTATAAATGTTATCTCAAACCATCCACGTGTAAGCCCAGTCCCCTCCATTCAAGCCTGAATGACACCCATTCCTACACAGAGCTAGAGCAGAATCATCTGGAAGCAACACAAATAGTTTCTCTCTCTTCAGCCTCTCAGGTTTAGGTTTCAGAAGGAAAGAAAAAAAAACAAACAAAAAAAACCAAAACAAAAACACACACAACAAAACAAACCAACCAACTAATAAAAAAAAAATAAAATGAGGAGACATACAGAGGCAAAGGGATCAGAGCTGTGGGCTAACTATGTAATTTCCATACAACTCCACGCTGGAGTTCTGCATCCACAGACCCCTGCAGTAATGCTTATTATCTGCATTTCCATTTTCAGCGAGCACCAATATATTTGGTGCTCTTGAACTGTAACATTTCACCTTCTTTTCTAGAAAAAACCCTCGACAAAAGCACCACACAAAGCACTTAATACTGACCCAAAATAAAGCTAACCTCTATCCGTCAGCTCTTGCAGTATCCTTAGCCTGCTTTGCACTGTTAAATGATTTTTTGGACTTCCCATGAACTTACTTTTTTTAGTCCACCAACCAGACAACTGGACTGCTGCCTAAGAAACTTTGTACCACACAAAATTTGGGCCAAGACAGAGAAGCAAGAGGCTGAGGCACTTCAGCTAGTGAGGAAAGCAGAATTCTGTATCAAGCTCATCCTAAAAGGGTATTTATTTCTTGTTTTGCTGGCCATTTAGGTCATCTCCAGCTGAAATACACCGTAACTTTTCATGTTGCCTTGGAAAATAAAACTACAGTAGAGTGACATTTTTCCCCACTCCATTTTCCTTTGAAAAAGCATGTTGAGTTTTACCCTTGATTGTCAGTGGTGGCAGGAAAGCAGCTGTGCTGGCAGAGGCCCTGTGTTTGTGGACTGTCAGGAGATTAGGAATACTGAGCCCTTCTTCCCAGCTATGCTTCTCGACTCTTCAGATGGAATGAAAGAAAAACAAAGACAAAAACCTTTGCCCTTCGATTCAAGGCTCAAAAATCAGCAAACATATTTCCTTGGTACCTTTTTTAACTGCAGAACTAATCTAATGATCTGTTGGGCTTTTTTTCCCTGTGATGCTGCGAAGTAATCAGAGGGCAGGTAAAGAAGAGCGAGACACTGCAAGCAACAGTGAGACCAACATGCAAGGCAACAATGCCACACAAGCTGGCCAAAGTCCCAGTTGGCACTGCCTGCTGTGGCAGAGAGAAGGCAGACAATTCAACGGAGGAGAGCCCTGCCATCACTCTCTCAAAGGAGCATTAAGACAGCGATAGGAAGGCAGGGACATTTGATAGACTGTTTAGAGAAGGAAAAAGATAAATGAAAAAAAAAAAAAGGATTTGTAGCTTTGTGGGAAGACAGGCTCTGCAGGTCTGTAACCGAAGGTTGTGGGGGGTACATGGGGTAGAGAAGGAACTAAGGGGTGGGCAGGCAAACATATTGCTCATACCAACTGCTTCCCCGGCTTGTTCAGAGGTGCTTAGCCATGTTAAGCCACGTGCTGCCAGACACATCCACAAGCATGCTGATACCATCTCATCTCATCCTTCCCCCTAACCGTCTGCTGTACCCTCCTGCCATCCATCACTGATGGCCCCAAGCTCAGCATTCAAGTCCTTGCCATGGGAGCCTCACCCCTTGACTGAGAGAAACTATGTGAACTTTTCCACAGGTAAACCAATAAAGCTGATAATAAGTTAATTTGCCAAACATAGGCCTTCTTCTTAAGGCATGTGACAACAAATAACCAAGGATGGCCTGAAGAACACCCACCCCACGCCAGATGGGATGCCACAACACTTGGTTGATCAGGTCACAAAGACTTGCCTTAGCACTGCTAGTTCAGAGCGCTCTTGCTGGCAAGACAGTAAAGTGACCCAGGAAACAAAGAAGGATTCTCTTTAACAGAAAAAAAGGCAGGTCTTACCTAGGATGAGGTGGCCTGGAAGACCCTCCAGGCAGGAAAACACTGCTGTCTCTACAGCCTGAAAAGGAACAGCAAGGCAATGACATGTCCAAGCAGCACACCTTGCACTTACAGCACAGAGCCTGCTCAGCTCACAGCTGCTTAGAAAAACTACCTGTATCTATAAGGCAAAGCCCAGAGCAGTTTGTTAAAGCATGCCATCTGCACCTTACAATGGCACAATGCATTTCACCTCAGGCCTAACAGCAACAACTTCATAAACAACAGCATAAAACCTTTGATCTTCTTTCTGCTGAGCTGGCTACACCAACTTTCTTATAGCTGTTGGTTTTGCTCCACCCCCATCAACACTTCTGCTCCACCTGAAAAGCTCATCTTTTACCTCAGGCTGCATTTAAACCCTACTTGATCGGGATGTCCTACACCTGCTCTCACTTACCTTCTCCTCTCTCCCAGATCCTAGAGAGCTCTATTTTGCTTCTGAGATGATTTGAAGGGAATGTGTATTTGGTCTGTTTGCTGCAGTGGATCGCTCTGGTTGTGAGATTCTGACTTTTGGTCTTCTGGTTAAGACTGAAAAAACCTCACACAGTCCATTTCACTTTACCTTATAGCGAGTTAACTCCTCTCCTTAACTGTGATCCAGGCTTTTGTTGTTTTATTATTATTATTTATTTATGGAGCAGCTGTTAGTAGCTCCTGTTAAATTACTGGGTGGCCAAAGCAAGCTCCTGAAATCTGCTTGCTTGTCTGAAGCACTTCTCACTATTTTCTTCTCAGCTGGACTGATAGGTACACCTTCTTAAATACATACGGATTTTTCCCTGTTATGTAACATGCTCCTAATATTGTTTTTCTTCACGGTCTGTATCAGTTATCATTTTCATTTCCTTCTGAGTCATTAAACGTGGTATTTGTCCCTTAAAATCTATTCTTCAAGTAGAGTCTCTGTAAAAAAATAATAAAAAAAAGGTGGAAAGAATAGAAATAAATTATTTACTTTTCTGCAGTAACATTTAAGGAGAAATACTCCACCACTGCACTAATACTAGTAATATTCAGAGAGGAACAAATAAGGGAATCAGGGTCAAGTGATTTTCACATAAAAAAAAAACAAAGACAGTAACTCTCCTCAGCTTTGATGACTCTGTGGTAGCAGCAACAGCAAGAGAACATATTTTGAGTAGATGAAACTTCCTCGTATCTCTCCAAGTTAGCTGCTTCTAATAAAAGAAAACTGTATCTCTGATGCCCTCTCCTGCAGTTCCAGGTGGAAGGCAGATACACATCTATTTTAAAAGCCTCTTGCTATAAGCAATGGTTTAGCACTGTTGTTTATCTTAATGTTTTGCAAAGGGTAAGAGCTTTCCCTCCCGCCTCTGGTCAAATATTTGGTGTTCATGTTTGCTTTGGACAAGGAGGACATTTCAAGATCTCATACCAAATGGAATGACAGAAGGAATGTGTGCATTCCTTCCTGAGGGAGCAGCACCATCACAGCCAGGGGGGGCATTTGAGAGACTGAAAGCAAAATGAGGGACCTGGCAGCCTCTTTTTTTTTTTCACAGCAGCTACTTGCTGCTGTTTTGCACAAGCCCCTCACAAATAACCGGTCCTCTCAAAGGCCGGTGAAAGTGTTTGTGTATCTGATATGGCCTCTTTCTATATAGCCACTGCTTTATCTGAAGGTTCTCACTCACCAAACGACCAGCTGTGTGTCCAGACTCCCACCATACAGGACAACCGACAACTTCTTCAACCACTTGTAGCACATTTCCTGCCTGTGGTCAAAGAGCTTCTGAAAGGGGAAGTGGGAAATCAGCTACAGGCCAGATGCGAAGGGATAATATTAGCAAGACCAGAGCTTTCTTTTTTTACTGAAATATTTGTGTCTTTAATGATGCACTTTGTACCGTTGCAGGCTAATAGCTGAGAGTATTAACTGAATGGAGACAAACAAACAATCCCAGTGCATTTTCCCTCCTTCCCCTGCCCCCTGGTTGCAGCTCCATAAAAGTGAACGCGCTTCACGCTTTCGTTTTTAAGTTCTTGCAGCTGTTACCATCTGGAGCAATACTCAGGGAGGAAAGAAGGAAGAAAAGACAGGTCAGAAAAGAACATGCTAAGCTTGTACTACCCGTGCGTTGTATCAAAACAAAAATTATTTTAAAAAGGTGCCACACACAACGTAGTCCTGATTAATGAGAAGCACCACGGGGATCTGGACCTTCCAAGAGCTGAAATTGCAAAGACAGGCTATGCCTGATTTCAATAGCATGCTACTGTTCTGGATGGCCTCAAAGCAGTAGAGGAAGCAGTAGCACGTAAAGGATTGTGACAGCCAGCAAAGTGGCGTGTAACACCCGAGGGAGGCCACCATAAAGAGGCAGCAGCGGCTTAGGAAGCGGATATACTCGTACACCTTCTGTGATAAGGAACTCATTCTGCAGCTTTCTATCAGGGAGGATTTAACAGCACACATTCAAACAGCGGTAGATCTTCTCGGCAAAGCTGAAATTCCCGAAAAATACTTTAATGCCAAATAACAAGAAAATCAACAAGCTCCCACGTTAAGGCCACCGGGGCACGTCATCGCGCTCGCAAGGGGACAGAGGTGAGGAGAAAACCTTGCCCTTTATGAACAAACCCAGCAGGTTCTATGGTAACAACAGATAAGAACCAAACTCTAGAAGAACAAATATGTGTTCCTGTGCCGCTCAGAGGAGCCTTTTGATATCCACAGACTCACTCCTTCCCTCCCTGGCTCTAGATTTGAAGCTCCCAGCTTTTCCTAACCAAAGATTTTACCATTGTTTGATTCACTAATAAACTGATTACACAGCAAATCAGATCACAAACTGACCAAGGTCTAAATGAAGCTTTTGCCAATTACCTGACTTCTTACTGGTACTTATAATCCCCAAATAACCCTTTGCTTGAACCTCTGGGTTGCAGACAGTGACTCAGCAGTTGCAGGGCTCCTATTTGTATTCTCAGAGCATTTCCAGAGCATTTTCAACTGACTGTCTCACTTGTGCTGTGATCAGACATATCAGTTTGTGGGGAATTGCTCTGAGGAAGGTTACAAGTCTCCATAGGGACTTGCACATGATCTTTGAAAAGTGCATTTCCCTCTAGCAAGTCATAAATACTCAGGAGAGTTGCTAAAGATCACACAAAATACATTCTTGAATACTTTGATGCCACACTCTCATTCTGTGTTATCATATACTTAAAGAACATTAAAAGGTTCCCTAAATACCAAGTGCATTTGTGGGGAATGGATTTGTGTTTTCCAAAGCCAGAAGAAAATAGCTTTGTATTGTTTGAGGATATGTAACACCTTTCCTGCAATTCTGCAGAATGGATTATAAACATTTGACAGTGGATTGGGGTTTTTTTTGCCTTATTTTTTTTTTCTTCCCCCAGCACCAATGACTGTTCTGATAGACTTTAGTTAACTTCTTTAGATTGTTTTGTTTGGTTTTTTTTCCTTGCTAATGGTCCGCAGTCAAAATGAAAAATAAGAACCTTCTGGATCCTGTCTTGATAAGGTCAGATTGTAGAATTTTTTCTTTCCAGCAATTTAGCCAGGCTCTCTCCTTCCAGAATACATTTACTCAGTAATAAACATCTCCAGACAGCCAGGCTGTACAGACTGGAAACAATTAAGCCAAAATTGGGGAAAGCAGCACATGAATAAGTATTCTGCTTTAATGAAATTAGACTGAAAAATTCAGGAGCAAGGAAAGTAAAAGCATTTTCAAATTGTATTAATTAGATATATTTGTAAAAAACCTGTGCTTGTGCAAGTACCTTATGCATTTTTTAATATCAAACTACACAAAAAATGTGTTGGGTAATTAGAAGCCTTTTGTGCTGCAATGCTGTGGTCAAACACCAGGCACACACCAGCTTTCGGGGTACAAAACTTACTGTCTAGTAGGAAAAGCGAGGAAGTTCAGCCAATTTTCTTTAAGCTATATAAAAGCAAGCCTTGCCAAGCAACAGGTCAAGAGATTTTGTCTTAAAGTAGAATAAGAGTCAAAACCAGCTTATGCCAAAAATGAGTTAACAACTTATGCTGTGAAGAAACAGCATCTCTCAATTAGGTAGGCAGTTAAGTAAACATGTTTAGCTGTCCCAGCTTGTTAGAGAGCCAAGTAAAATCCCTCTGAAACAACCCAGTTTTTCTGTCATCACGAAAATTTCACTAGATCCTGAATTGTATGATTTTCTATCTTGCATAAATGCATTTACCACTTAGACATCACGTACTTAATTGCAAATCCATCACCTGTTTACTTGCAGTAAAAGAACAAAAAGCACCTGTGCTATTATTTTTAATTAGGTTATCCTCCTACACCTCCTCCGTCCAACAACCTCCAATAGTTTATACATGAATCCTAAAATAATTTAGAATTGAATAGTTACACATCATGCTTATGGTGTTGTTTTCTCAAGAGACTTAAAAAAAAAAAAAAGAACAAAACTAAATTTGGTTTTTATAAAGCACTATTTCAATTTGGAAAGTTCACAGCCATTTCAAGAGGAATTAATGAATGTTGCTAATAGCTGGATCCGAGTTATAAGGCATTAGAAGGACACAATCATGAGGAAAGGCAATATATAACCTTTAGATGGGACAATTAGAGATCAATTATTAGAGCCAGAGAAGAGCATTTGAAAGCAGCTTCTTCATTAATCAAAGATTATCTCAAATTAGAATGTTTAATTATTTGCCAAGGTTCTTTGTATATTCTTCTGCACACACACACAAAAAAAAAAAAAAAAGCACCAAAGGCTTTTGGAAAATTGCTAGCTTTTTGAACATTTCATTTTGACATGGTTTTAAAGCTAAAATACCAAATATTTCAAAGCAGATGTAACACAGTGAAAGTAACATAACTCAGAAAATCATATCGAAGATGCCACAGCTGCTGGTTTTTAATATAGTAAGTCTGGTGGGTATTGTTCACTCTTTGGATGCCTGGCTATGTGGAAAAGCTGTTTTAATGGAAAGGGTAAAATAGGAAAAGATGTGAATATCCTACACACTGTAATGTTTTGGGGCAGGATCCCAGGACTTAATGTGAGATTTAGATCAAACTTGTAGGCATCTGAGTTTTATCTTCCCAAACTATTGACCATATCCAAAACTTTACAGTGGGAGACAGCATCACAAACAGGTGTAGAAAGGGTGATTAGACTCAGCTGGTGGGTAGAAGATGCTGGCCACCAGCATCTGCTTCCCTGCCACCCCACAGAGAGCAGCATCTCCTGTGTCAGAGGCAATTCTCCAAATGCAAGCCACAAAAGATGCCGGAGGAGAGCTGAAGCACTTGGGCAAGTCTCCTCTAAGACAGCCTTGTTCAACCTGTACTGGGCACGCTGACCCTTTATCTCCTGCGAGGGAGATAAATGCTCGGCGGGCACAAGGCGAGCTGTCCATGGGGCTGTGAGCACCTGAGTACCTGCCCATGGATCTTCTTAGGAAGCTTGTCCCAGCACAGTGCCTGGGCAGTTACTCTTCAGTGACAGCCAGACACAGATAGAGACGCAGTCTGGGGAACCAAGCTGTTTCCATTATGAGACTCCTTTCTTACACCATTACTTTTATTTTTTTTCTCATGGCCAACCTTACATTCAAGCCACAATGACACCTTTTATGTCTTTATTCTTCACTAAGGTGTATCCTGAATGTGGATACCAACTTTCCTCTTTTCATACATGATCTTCTCTCCTTGCAAGGTCCTGTCCTTTGTCAGCTAGGTCAGAATGGCCATAGGCATCTTCAGGGTCATTTGAACTAGACTTCAATACATTGCAACCACAGAACTTTCTGGTATTAGCACTGCTTTTAACAGAAATGCCTCCAGAGTAATAACCACCCCTGAGATATTCTGATTAAAACCTGACACTGTTTTGTGAGAAAGTACGGAGCAACCTGCGACAAGCAAACGGCTCTCAGTCTGTCTTTCACCACGTCTCTCCCCTGCTGCTTGTTAGTTTACCCGCTGTTGTAACAAAGATTCGTCAAACATGCACACTTCGATGCAGCAATCTACTTAAGTCACCCCTGAAGAACACGGCAGTGGTACCTGTGGCACATGACAGTTCCTGTTGCTGGAGTACACCTTGTGTTGTACACAGATGGTGAGGTGTGAATTCAGGTGATGCAGAAGGGCTTACTTCCCACACAATGCTTAGCAGGACTTCAGAGAGGAGTTCTTCCACAGATGGCCAGAAGAGAAGGCAGTGCAGGGTGTACCAGGGTGATTCTCACTGATAAAAGCAGATAAATGCAAAGGAAGATGAGGTCAAGGACATGGGAAAATCCACACGATCATTTTCAACGATCTAGACTTTGTCTTTACGGAGACCAGAACTTAAGGTCCTGCAACACCTACTGGCAGAATTACCAGAACAAAGCAAAGGTTTGACCCTTTCCACACCAGACTGTGAGGGGTGCCATCATGTTTTTATTGAATTGTTACCTTTTTTTTCCACTTTGGATTTTTGACATTCTGCTAACTATAAGGTGAAATGATTAATAGCTACCTCTGCTGTGTGCTGTTTGCTGTAATTAAAGTCAATTCTTGAAACTACTTGGTCTGTTTTTTTCTTTGACTCCAGGGAAAAAGTTATTTTCACACTTCACAGTTTTCTTTAATGCTTTAATTGTTACCAGTGTAAGACCATAACAAAATGAGGTGCTATTTAGAATTACTCAACTGTTCAGCTAATAATAGTGTATTATATAATTACTGTATAGACTTTATTAGAGGGCCTCTAGCCAAAACAGCTGTCTATGGGAATACCATCCAAACATCTGTGAGCCTTCACTATAATAAGTAGAATATAATGCAGTTCACACACTGTTCCTATATTCTGCAGTAAGGAAAGCATTCAGGTCTGAGGAAACAGGACCGTGGCATCATAGACCTCATTGATTCTTGGCTGCTTTCTCTGCCCTCTGAATCAGCCACTAATTGCCTTGGTGAGAGAAGATTTCAGGATGCTCAAGGTCAGCACCACTCAACCCAACTATGCCAGACTCTACTCCGTTTGTAAATTATTTATGCCTCTTCACAGCATAAGTCACACATGCCATGGTGCCCTGCACTTCACTTGCTGTTCTATAAAGCTTTACAGGGAAGATGCATCTTGCAGGTTGAAGAAAGGAGCTAAAAGGTTACAGTTCCACAATCACTTTGAAGGTGGTGCAAGGCTTGGCTACTGCCAGCAGGTTTGATCTCTCTCTGTCTAAACTTTGTGCTAATGCTCACCTCCCTTTTTGCTACCACTAGCACTTCCATAACCAAATCACAAGCTCTATGTATTGAATTGCTGGATTAATTTTCAGCCATGTATCTGCAAGGGGGCTAGAACTCACGTGGGGACAACGGCAAAAATAACTAACTAGTCCAAAGTAGGATCGTCCGGACCTCAGTTGTCTATGGCATTGCAGCCTAAATCAACCACTACACCACCTAAGGAGGTGGCTTCTGCATTATGCAGCTCCATTTCTTGAATGCACAGAGTTTAGCAATGGAACACTGAGGCATATGTAAATATCTGGCCCAATAAAGAGCAAGTAAACCACAGCGGGATGTCCGCGTATTTGAAAACTGTTAAAGAATTTCCTTTTTTCAAGCAGTGAATTTATGTTTTTAGCCTAAAGAAGCAAAAGCCCAGGCTCCTTCAGGAGTTGGTTCAGGGCTGTGGCAACTCAACGGAAGGAGCAGCAAGTGATTTGAGACCTCGTTGTTTTCTACAGGCAAACTCTGTTGTCTCTTACAGAGTTGTCTCTGTTGTCTCTTACTCAGCGTGTTGGATCTTGCTCAAAAAAAAAAAAATTAAAAAATTAAAACAATTAACTTGCACACATAACATAGGAGGAACTTAAAATTATTCTATAGACTGCATATTTATGCATGTTAACACTTGGTGGACTAAATACATTCTCAATGGAAAAAAATATTTGTATAAATTGAATTTGGCAGCAGTATCTCTGAAACCTGAAAGAGTTTGTGATAGTAGATGTCACTCAGTTCCCTGATACAGACTTATAAATGTGTGGCAAAAGAGTCACCTCTTAGAGCTGCCCATTGACTTCAGCCAGAATTTGAACCAAAACTGTGAGATCCAGTTGCAAGATTTTTGTTATTATATCAGCATGGGGAAAAATGACTTGTCCCACGTTTTAAGAGAGCACACTATTTACTAGTAAATTACAAAAAATCACACCAATTCTACCATCTATTGGCATGAAAATTGCTTATTGATTCACAGAAAATGATAGAAATATTTTACATGAAATTACTGTGCTAAAACCAGAGTTTATAGCACTGAGAATTTTTGTGAAGGGTTGTTAAAGGGAGGAAATTATGATACAAAAAGACAAAACAGATTTTAAAGATGCTTTGGAAAAAAAATTAAGCATAGAAGTTTTGGTCTGGTTGTTTGTTTTTTTTTGAAATAAGGCTATTTCTGTTTAAGATCTACAAATATAATAAATAAATGTTTTCTTCTAGCTCATTTTAATTGATATTTATTATAATCAACAGTTCAGAATAAAGCATAAATGCAGGCACTGTGGCCACGCTGCTGTATCACAGAGGTAGCTCTCAACCTGCTTAATCATTTCCATTCTCTACACCACAGAAACGTGTGTGAGAGGGCAAGAGAGTCAGGAGAGCGCTCTGGTACTTGTGCACCAGCTTTCCCTTACCAGCACCGAACGGAACGGAGCGGCCTGCCTTGACTTCACAAAGTTATTCTTTCGGATGATTCGCACACTTAAAATGAAACACTCACTAGATCAAAGCCAGAGCTCACCCCGCTAACAGCCCTTCTCTCTTCTGCTGGTGGAAAATTTGTATTTCTGTTTCAGCAAAGCACTTGAGCGTGCAGCTTGAATCATCTAAGTCACTGTAAATCAACATAAATATACACACCCTTACAGTCAAGTAGGTGCACGTACTTCTAGCTTTGCTGGAACTAGACCTAGATCAACTTCCTGAGGCTCTGTTAATCCTGGTTTATCATACATGAAGCCTTCAGTGTCAAAAGAGCGTCTAAGACAGAGAGGAGGAAGGGAATTAGCAGATATTTGGGCTTCTGAGGCCAACATGCATCCCTACATCAGATCAGGTCCTTGTGTCTCCTCGCACTGCAGATCTAAACGTGCTGGGTTACCAGGGATTGCATTTGTCTTTAAAAGGGAACAAAAGGAATAAACACTGTCAGAAGGAATCATTGTCTCCAGTACCACGTTTCCACCCAATCTAGCTATGGAGAAGACACTGCTCTCCACACAGTGAAATCCTTTTTTGCACGAGAGGTGGTGAACAGGGGTTAGAGGGTCCTCTGTGCTAAAACATGAGAATAGACAAACCCTCTTCCCTACCCTCTCCTCCTCCTCCTATTTTTTTTTCCTCAGAAAGGTTATTCTACAATCTTTTAATGAAGCCTAGATATAGTGAGCTTCCTACTGGAGTCAGCTGAAGAACTTTCTATCAGCCAGAGATTTTGAGAGGCAGAACCCATAAAAATGATGTTGCCTGACACATGTGCAAAGACTGCACCTTTCAGTAAAAATCTGTTTCACTTGACCTTGGAGGAAAATATTCCCAGCAATTTAGAATGAAGGGTTCATCTGTGTAGGTGTTTCCATCGGTTTTACCTGTCTGTGAGCTCTTCACCATCCTTCTCCCGTATAGGATTGAAAAAATGAGGCCATGACTCCACAGTCAGTTGCAAAACTAAGTGTAAGATAAACTTTTTTTGCAGCAGGGTGCATCTTTTCATGGTGAAAGTTCAGAGCCTGCTCTAAAAGAATCACAGTATCTCCCCACGACCGCTATGAGCTTTTGCAAAAAAAAAAAAAAATCCAAATAGCTAATTATTGCATTATTACAGGTGCTGGAGCTCTGGTCAGCACTTCAAATTGCCCCAGTCTGTTAAACACATTAACCCGCCTTTGAAAATGAAATACCTGCCTGGAGCAACTCTCAATGCATTTCCCATTAGAAAAATAAAAATAATTAAAAAAAAAGTCCCAGTTCAGATGTGTCACGGTTTCGGGAGCAGATTGGAAAAACACCTCACTGCAGGTTAGCACAAATTCTTATTAGTCAATATCTAATTTTGTTCTGTATCACACATGAAATATTTCTATTTTCAAGCCTCTCAGAGCAGTGCTAAGATTCAGTATCCACCGATACGGGCCAGTCCCCACCGACAAGCTCTCAGCCTCACTGCAGGCTTTTTCTGCAGTTCCCGTAGTGCAGAAGGTCTATAAATACCACCAATAAAACCTCTTACGTGTCTTCCCAGTACAAGTCTTAGGGATTTCACTGCTGGAGCAGTACACCTCCTCCCCTAGAAAGTTATCTTTATGGAAAGAAGATTAAAAAAGAGAGCAAAACCTACCAAGAGCTATGGCAACACTGGTCAGAAGTTACTACCCCGCAAAGGGGCGGGTTCCCATCAGGAACCAGCAGTGATCCCATCAACAAAGCAACTGCATCAGAGGCTTCAGAAGAAAATGGGTCCTGACTGAAAAATGCTAGTAATAATTAAGGGAATGGAAGAATTCTAAGAGAATATTCATAGTGACAACAGTCACATATATGTGTAGAAAAATGGAAGGTTTTATTTAACAAACAAACAAAAAAAAAAAGTGGTTTTAGCACCATCACAGTAATAAGGAGTGCTCAGTTTTAAAAGTCTGATATCAGATGCTGGACCAATTAACGGCGTGTTGTGAAAATCGCATTCTCCACTCTTTCCTCTGACTTTGGAAGGACAAATGTGATTAGCAGAGAACACATCCACCTGCGTATGAACATTTTCTAATTATTCACATGGCTGTAAATGACCTCTGGCAGCTCATAGCATGATGAAAACTGAAGATGAGCAGTACATGCCAGTGGCAAAAAAGTGCAAATCCTTCCCCATTTCCCTCAAAATGAAGTTTTTGGCCTTGCTGTGGCAAAGAAATAAAATTGAACACTGTGTTATTAAGGTTTAAGATCCTCTCTTGTCTTGGCCACACGCTTCTAGCACTTCTCCTTGCCAACACTGATAACCATGGTGTTAAGAAATTATTTTCTTATGTTTTTTTTTTATTTTTTTTAATCTATTTTAATTTTCAGCCTTGCCAGTTCTTGCTCCAGCTTACTACAAGGTTACTCAAAAGTAGGACTGCTGGCTTATGTGGGAGACACCTAGATGTTTTGCACAGGCTCAAGAATCACAAAATACCAGGTTGAAAGGGATCTCAAGATTCATCCGATCCAACATTTTCTGGCAAAGACAAGATGACCCAGCACCCCATCCAGCTGAATCTTAAAAGCCTCCAAAGTTGGGGACTCCACCACTTTGCCGGGGAGGTTATTCCGATGGCGAATTGAAAGAGGAGATGAAGGGGTGATGTATTCAATGTTAACACATGGGTCTGTTCAAACTAGTGCGAACTTGTAGCCTGATTCACCCCCATCTGAGGCAGCGCAGATGTCCATAGTACATGACAGCCTGTGCAGTCTTTCTTGTTGTGTTTGCAACTATTAACCACAGTGCAAACACCACACAGGATCAGAAAACAAATCGGCTCTGCCTGAAAATGGGAGCAGCAAACTTGTTAGCTAAGATGAAAGCCGCCGCATTTCACTGGGAAACAAGCTTTACAGCTTAGTCATAAATACCTAAAAATCTTGTTCTCTGATAGAAGTGTGATACAAGTTAATATATCTAATTTGCGGGTGGCACACAGCACACTGGGAAATCAAACGTTTCCCCACGGCAAAGCTACAACTGGAAGATGCAACGTTAGTTTTTCACCACAGCTTACCCACAGGAACCTGGTCCCATCTTAGAGGTAACTCAGCCATACTGCTTATTACAGCAGCTCACAACATAAATTACATCATCCTAGTATTGCCATTAAAATATGCTATATCATTTTGCAGTGGCAACGCTAAATAAATATTTATGAATTTCATGGTGTAGTGATCTTGAATGGTGGTTATTTCACAATTTGCTTTGTCCAATAAGCAGATTAATTTACAGACGGAAATATTAAACTTTTCCCAGATTATTTCTGGTTTTGTAGGAAAATATCCTTATTGTCCTGTTCCTTTTTATAATAATTAATGCTATAGTGAGATACTTTTAACAATTCCGTAACCATTTTGAAAAAAAATACAAAAAAATGTGTGCAGTTATTAAAGTAACATGAAGTGTTTTAAAAATCATGTTTTGGTCAGAGCATACACATTCATTTATAAATTACATTTATCTATAAATTCAAATATTATATAAACCTTAAATTAAAAAAAAAAACAAAACAGAAAAAAATGCAGACAGCAAGAAAAATCAGACGTCTTACCAAACTTTGTATTGCAATTTTTAAATTCCCTGAGAAGATTTTACTGGAAGTGATACTTAGCTTCTATATGTCATGATCTTGGAACAGCAAGGTCTACGCTTCTGTGCCCAGGCCAATTAGCTCCAATTAAGCAATAAATGTGCAAGGCTTGTTCAGTGCCAGTATAAATTCCCCAGCTTTATGCTATGCCTTCAGAAACACACTAAGAGTTAAAAAAACCAGAATCATCTTCCAGTAACGTTTTAATGCAACACACTTTTATGTAACTTCACTGTTTAATACCTTTCATTGAAATAGTTTTTACAAGCAGCATTAAAGAATAAAACTGCTCGGCTCCCCTGATTGGAAAGAGCAAGTGTATGGCCCCAGTGCCTTACAGGGCTGTCTTAACTATCTACTATATATATTTCTTCTGGACAATGACCATAGAAAAGATTAACATGTTGAGTGTGTTCATTGTAAAACATGAAATTTATTGGAGCGGTTCATTTTTTTTTTTTAATTTACTATAAAAGATTGCAATCGCCTACCCTGCAGGAACAATAGTAATATATCTGCAGCAGAGCTTACTCACACTGCTCTTTTGTTTTTGTTATTGAACAGGTATATAAAATAAATCTGAGACACACAGATTTTTTCCAAGATGGCATCAAAAACATTATTTTAATTTTTCTCAGGAGGAAAATATTCTCCTGAAGTGTTTTTATTTGGCCAAAGACATTGATTACACACTGGGCTATATGGGCTGTTCTGGCAATACCAGGGCACAGCAGAAAAGATGCAAAGGGTAGGAGAAAAGTGAGATGCAGCGTTCCCTCCGATTTTCACTGAGTGTGTTCGAGCTGCTTAGAGCCTATTTTGTTTTATAATACAATCCCAGTGTGCACAGAAGTTTTCAGATTCACAGAAAGGCTGTTATTTCCCATGACCTCAAAATACATCAGATATTTTTTTTTAGTGTGTAGGGAGAGAAGGCAGTACAGGAAAAATAAATGACAAATAATTTTACGAAACGCAGCATGGCATTTACTACCATCTGATGTGCCTTTTAAACACACTTATTTACTTATTCCTCCAATATATGTTTCCCAAAGTGAGTCTTGCAAATAATAGTGAAATAAAAGATCACAGCAACCATGTCCTTTCCTTACTACCAATCACTTTTCATATCACTTTTTATGCATAGCCACTTGGGGTTTTTTTACCAATTTCATTACAAAATTTCAGGACCAGATCAGTCCTGTTGAATTAATACCATGTTCACTGGTATTCACCAGGGTGATACTTTCCAGCTGGAAGCCACCAAGCCAGTTTACCAAAAGCTTTGAGAGGAGCAAAACCCTGGGCAGGTCCAGCCTCCAAGAAATTTCATCAACTGTTGATGGGAGGCAGAGAAAAAAAAAATGCAAAACCACAACGCAGAGGACAACCCATGGTTGCAGCTCACCGCTGGGATTCACTTGGTCACGCTCAGAGCAAACTCCTCAGCTTTCTAAATCCACAGGGCCAACGGAATGGGTGAGCCTTGCCAAAGTCATGCTTGAGAGCTCGGATCTGCCAAACTTGCAGGAGCCAATGATAAAAAAATACTCAAATATTTAACGCTACTTCTGCACGTAAGTCCTCTGCTGTTCCGTGCATCGCTTTCTGTGTCGTGCATTGCTATCTGTGTGTAAAATTCAGTGCATGTTGTCTGGCACTGAGAAATCTGGGTTTCATCACTCAGAGCAGGCAGAAAGGACTCCAAAGTGCCAGACAGCTGGGCAAGGGATAACACAGATTGCCGAATGGAGCCGCTAGCCCTGTTTCCCTGCCCTCCATCTTACTGGCACAAGGGAACTCACTGGGCTTAACATTAACCAAAAAAAGAAAACAATAGTACTAGCTGCCAGGCAGCCTCAAAGGAAGTATCTCATCATTCACAGCAGGAAAAAAAAATTAAAAATTAATTTGTCCTTAAATATTTTCAAATGGTTCAGGATTCATTACTTTAAATTTGTTAAATAAAGCTGCTAGGTTGCAAAACTTTGCTGTTCTATATCAAAATAAAAAACTTTTGCTGACATAACATATATTTTAGAATCATAAAATCATTCTGGTTGGAAGAGACCTTTAAGATCATCAAGCCCAACCGCTGACCTGGCACTGCCAGGACACCACTAAACCATGTCCCTCAGCACCACGTCGACACATCTTTTAAATCCCTCCAGGGATGGGGACTCCACCACTGCCCTGAGCAGCCTTGTCTAGGGCTAGACAGTCCTTTCAGGGAAGAAATTTTTCCTAATACCCAAGTTAAACCTCCCCTGATGCAACTTGAGACCATTTCCTCTTGTCCTATCATTTGTTACTTGGGAGAACAAATCAATCCCCGCCTCACTACAATCTCCTTTCAGGCAGCTGTAGAGGGCGAGAAGGTCTCCCCTGAGCCTCCTTTTCTCCAGCCTAAACAACTTGCTCTCTAGATGCCTCACCAGCTTCACTGTCCTTCTTTGGACATGCTCCAGCACCTCAACATCCTTCTTGGAGTGAGGGGCCCAAAACTGAACCCAGGATTCAAGGTGTGACCTCACCAGCGCCGAGTACAGGGAGATGATCACTTCCCTAGTCCTGCTGGCCACGCTGCTGATGCAGGCCAGGATGCCGGTGGCCTACTTAGTGACCCGGGCACATGCTAGCTCACCTTCAGCCAGGTCCTTACCTGCCAGTCAGCTTTCCAGCCACTCTTTCCCAAGCCTGGAGTGTTGTAGAGGGTTGTTGTGACCCAAGTACAAGACTCAATACTTGGCCGTGTTGAAACTCATACCACTGGCCTGGGCCCATCAATCCAGCCTGTCTAGACCCCTCTGTAGAGCCTCTCTACCTTCAAACAGATCAACATCTGGTGTCACCTGCAGACTTACTGAGGGTGCCCTTGATTACTGCCCTCAATTTTGCTGCAAGGTTCCAAAGTATCTCTGCATATTGTACATGTATATTTCCATAGGTATATTATAACCATCGCACAGATTCAGTTTTTAACAAGACCTTAAAAGAGCCTATGTTTGTGAATTGGATTCTCCAGAGTCCAGAAACTCTCGTTTTATCTCTCAGTCAGAATCCCATTGGCAAAGCAGTAGTAAAAAGACGCTGTGGTCACATCCCTTACTTTCAGTTGTCTCCTTGGTTTCTGTGAGAAATGCTGTAATTTATACTCAAAGTGTCATTTATACTTAAGGATACAGTGGTAACTCCTAACCAGAGAGATGCACATATTATGATGCAACCTTCCCAGTAAACATTTTTCATGGTGGATAATTAAAATTTAAAAAAAAAAAAAAAAAAGAGCTGTGCAACAGCTGCAATACACATACGGTAACTCTCCTCCCACCTCTGCTTCTCGCTGCTTCGGATGGTGAACCTGCAAGATCGCTCTCCTTAGTGGAAACTTTTTGCAGAGTTCCAAAAGCAGCTATTGAACATGTCTCATAACCTTACTCCTCTCGATGTCTTTTAATCCTTCCAACAAATTGCTTTGCCTGGCTCTCAGTAGAAATAAAAAGGATTTGACTAAAAATCTATGATGTCTCATGCCTCCTCTTTCCTGTTACCTTCTCTGTCTGGGGCATTTAAGAATTAAGTCTCTGCTGTAGAACAGGGGTGATTCTGTGACAGAAACATGGTCCTTCACTTACGAATGAAGGAAACGGAGGCGTTTCCTTTAGCATAATTTAAGATCAGTTGCAATAGCTTTAAAAAAAAAATAAAAAAAAATCTGTCTCTCAGGTTTGCCCTTGTTTGGCTCTAGCCAAATGAATTTGACAGTCATTTAATTTTATAATGAGACAAAAGCAGCACAGTGTCTGTACATTTAAATGAGAGCCTTATATGTACTCTGATACATCAGCTGGACAGAAGGAAGCAGCTATACTGTTAATGCAGCCTTGATTTCATAGATGGTATTTTCTGATGGTGAAGTATTTTACATTGCAGTGCTTTTATCACTGTTGCACTGGTAATGACGATAACATTTCTTATTAACTAAATCAAGTATCAGAAATATGTCTTTTTGAAGTTTTTAGTGAAAGCCCAATCGTAATGCCAGTGAGTCCATCAGGAAGCGATTGGAGGCTTTGATAACACTTGAAAAACACAGAAGAGCTATAGATCTCAGCATCACATTGCTACCTCCCTCCCACGACAGAGTATATCCTGAATGGGGAGAATACAAAAGCAGAAAGCTGAAAAATCAAACAAAAGTGCTTCTAAGGAAGTATTATCACTAGTGCTTGAGATGTCAGAATTCAGAAAAATCTGAAATTTTATCAAGTACGCCGCTCAAGCTGAACAAGTGCTGGAACATTAACTCTTCTTCTAACATACAAATCACAAAATAAGCTCGTGGCTGTGCTTGTAAGAATCTTCATAAAAGTGTAAAATCCATTTCTGTGAAGAACGACAGACAGGACTGCTGAGCGGCTGCGCAGAACCACCACCAGCTTTTTGCTGTGTCCACAAGCAGGAGAAGACTGTCACAACCCGCACAAGCACTCTGGCCACTGCCAGCACCCCCACAGCAACATCTAGGTGAGCTATTATAGGACAGATATGCAAAAGAACAAAGATAAAATTGCACAAACAAGCACACATTTGGCATTTCTGAATTCTGAAAACTTCACAATTAAAATATTGCTTAGCCAATAGAATTATTTTGTATCTGTTTTATATATTTGGAGCTGCAGTACTAAAATCAATGTAAACATCTCAAAAATGCTTCAATTTATTTTTTTTCTTTGATTAAAAGAAGCTTTATGTGTAAATCTATTCATTGCATTTTAATGTGTCCCCCCTTAGTTACTTTTATTTCTTTATTCTGCTTTGGTCAGACTCATGACTGACTCCAAATTCTGAAGGCTGTCCTTGTAAAGAGCTTTTGACATGACATACTGAGTTTAGGTGTTTACAAACATCAGCATTAATAAGGATTTTAATTTTGCACATAGCCAAGGCAATCGAATTAGAATTATTTTGAGCAACTCGAGAACGGATTTTTATTTCTGTCATCAGTACCTATTTCTCCTTCAATGTGAAATTTCTTATAGAATGCCTCCGAGGGTAACAGTTTTTATAGGAATTTGCCATTGATAAAGCTTATAAATTTCAAGGACATATCAGAATTGTCAGCATGAGGCCACCAGTATCATGTCACTCAAACTGAAGTCCTTTTTGACAACACAGCATTTTCCCCCAGTGTTACTGACAGGTGTCTCAAGAGCAAGTCACCTGTTACATTCAGCGGTCTGTAGCTGACACTGCTCTTATTTCATATGCTAGAACATTACTCCACAATAATTTTAAATGATTTTTCTCTTCAATGGCTTTGAAACAGATAAAGCCATTTGTAACACAAGCCAGACAATTTTTACACTGTGGCAGCACATCCCACATTTTTCTCTTCTGCGAGGGTTTTGCTCACAGCAGGTACAAGACACCTATTTAATATCATCCAGGGTAAAACTCACCAATTTTTTTGTGTTCAATTTACCAAGGAATGCAATGAGGTTCTAAACATTTAAATTAAAGGCACTCCACATGGATCTGTATCTTGCTGAACAGTTGGCCAATTCGAAGGGATGTTAGGATGAAGCAGCGTTTAACTAGCTGCAATATGCATTGATTTTATGAAAGATTAAGTTTCACTAAATTGCAAGATGAAAAATTTAGGCTTCAGAAATTTGCTTGACAGAAGGGAATGAATGGTGGAGATTCATTAATCAAAGTCTATAAGGACATTATTAATAACCTTCCTGGTTAGTTATGAAGGAAAAGAGTGATATTTTAAACCGTTTAGAACATTTAGGGTACCTGTAGGAATTGCCTTTGTTAGAAACTACATTCATACCTCAGCTCCACTAATAAAAAGAAAATTGCTGATATCAATTTGAGGAAAATATAAGAGTAATTTGGGCAAAGATGTGCTTGTAAAAATGCATAGTTCATGAAAGCATCAGAGAGTAGTTATTTGCGGCTTTCCCTGGGCTGAATCTATTGACACAACAGCATCTCAACCTACTGGACCACATTTAAAAAGTTGTACATAGCAAACTTGACAGGGACAACTGGGTTTAGTAGACAGAGTGCAAACCAATTCTTTAGATTTTGCATAGCAAACTTATTATTCTTTTTAATTAGTCAATGAAATACATACAGTTAAGCCTATCTAAGCCTCACGTGAACTAGTATTGACAGTGAACTCAATATTTTGGGGAGAATGTCAGATTTTGTGGTTAAAGATTTATTCTAGTCTAATTCTTAACATACCAAAATATTACTTGGAAAGCCTTTGAAAAAGGTCATTCCCAGCTATAAGAGGATTCAGGGAGAGAAAAAAGCCCAGAAGCAAATTAACCTGGATTAACCAAAGTTTTATCCTGATCTTTGATGCATATTACCCAAAATTATATTCACATTAAATAAATAAATATATAAATGAACAGAGAGTTTTTATGACTGTTCGCCCCAGTAGAAAATATATGCTTTTCCAGTTTACATAATCCTCATTTCTCAGTTGCACAGTCCTACTCCTTTGAAATTTTACTTGAAAATCTTCCTCTTTCTCTGCAGGACTATTCTACACAGCATTTGGTGAGGACTTCTCCAAAGCATATTATTTTAAATAAATAAATAAATAAATCCTCTATTTTAATGTTTTTGTTCTGGTGAATTTGTGAAGGTAAGATTAACAAAATTATGGGTTGTTTTTTGGTTTTTTTTTTGAAAGACCTTGATGTAGAACCACTAAATTATCTTTACTATACCAAAACGCACCTCTACAACAGTAAAGCAATCAGGCCATATTTTCCACTCATGCTTATGCAAATCAAAAATAAATCATTTGAAGCCAGCAGGCTGAGAACAAGTTCCCAGCTGTTAAGTATGGGCTTAGTCAGGAAAGATTTGTTGGATTCTGTGGTTTACGCTAAATGCGAGTAAAGAGCAGATTTATCTTTGCTCCTGGAATTTGGGCTTTTGTAGTATGTGTTATCGCTTTGTTCTTCCCTGAGTGTACATAATGTGTTAATTACTGAAAACAGAAAGAGTTGTGATCCCATTCAAACTCCGATTCAGACCTGAGGCTCACTGAACATCTTACTGTCACCTGAACATCTTCTTCTTTACACTGATCACACACAATAGAGGCAATTTACTGACAAACTGTAGAGCCAGGGAAAGAAATAGCGTATCCTCATCTTACCATTCTTCTGGATTCATGTCTTCAGAGTTCAAGCTAAAATTCCCAACCCTGAGCAGCTTCAAATAACTGATCCTTTTTTCCCCTCACTGCTTTTATCCAGCCATCTGTCTCAGAGCTGCCCTTTGCAGGCTGTCCCGTGAATCATCAGGGCTGGGAGAAAAACAAACAAACAAAACCACAAAACATCGTGTCACTGGGTTCAAGGGCAGCATCAAAAAACATTTTACATTTCTTGATGTCTTATTTATCTATTTGTAAAATACCCTAATCAGAATCTATCTGATATAACCTGGCTTGCCTTGTGGTTATTCTGAACATAATGTTTTGTATGTCTAAGAAAAGACAAATAAGACTGTCTGGGCTGGATAAGGGTAGACTTTATAGAGTTTGCCCCACACAGTGATAGATGAATATACATTTATTCTCGTACAGATCAAGTGCATGAAAACATCAAAATCAAATTTAATTTCTTCTCTATCAAATAAGACAGAGCATACTGTATTCCACAAGCAATCAGTATTATCTACTCAGGCACTGATATTTCTGGTCTCCTAAACTCTGTTAGCTTGGCCTTTGGAAGATCTTTCTCTGTGATTAGACAGCAGATTTAATGTGGTCAAACATACGGTTTTATCAGTTCATACACAACCACCCACGTCTAGGCACTGATACTGGGGAAAAACAGATCCCTCCTGATCTGCAGCCCAAAATCTAGGAAGAAGATAGCGGTCTGTTAAATAAAGTAACATCAAGTTAGAAGGAACAGGCTCTGCCTTCCCAGCTCTGAATTTACTAAAGCTTCTCTAAAATTCCTCGATACAAAAAGACATGCAACATCAAATGTAATAGAAAAGCTTCTCCCTAGAACTTGCTGAATCACTGGTTAATAAAGTTATAGATTGCATTAAACTAAAGCATGATTTTTTTCCTTAGTATGTAACTTTCCGGGGAATAAAATATAATAGCTGCTTCAAAAACATATCTTCCAAAACTAATATTTCCATTTAATAAAGCAGATGCATTAAGAGACCAAAGCCTTATTCAATCTAAGCATTTAAATTACTTAATGGAATGTAAAACAGAAGCAAAACATTAAACTGATGGCTATCGGCAGTCCCTGAACCCTCACGGGGTACTTTCTGGACAATATTCATCAGTCAAACCTGACTTCCAGGGCTCCAGCACCTGAATAGCTGATGGTAAAGTCCACAGTGGCTGGTTCTGTGCTGAGGTTCAGCTCCAACAGTCCCACACAACCTTCAGAGCTCAGTTCCTGGATGTTAAAAGGCTTTTTATAATCTACCCAGTGTAATTACACCTGATAGAACTCAGCCCGCCTATGTCCTCCCTGTGCTGGGGTCTGGTGTCCACAGATCACCCTTAAGCATGTGGGACCATTTCACCAGCCCTTGTGCAGAGCTAGGGCTTCAGTTCTCTTTCCACCACCATGACCAGCTTTTACAAGCCTGGCTTAGTTTAAAAGCCACTTAATTAGGGCCTAGTGTCTGCCTTTATGAATAGACATTAGCGCATGTTTGGGTTTTGTTATTAGTTATGTTTTTCAGTAAAAAAAACCCAGTAATTTTTATAGGTTTCTTTATACAATTAATTCCATTTTTAAACAGACATACCAGCAGCAAGCAACAGTGAGAGTTCAGCTCTTCTTGAGTCCTAGAATCAGGAATCATTCAAGCAAGTAAACTCAAAACAGCTGCAGTAATTGGCTGAAATTGCCACTTTTAATGACACAAATTATACCAGAGTGATGTTTAATGAAAGCTACAATTCCCAGCTTCTATATGCAAAATTTAAAACATTCTCCTAAATTGTGTTGACCTCTCTTGTTTAATACCCTGCTAATCTTTGAAAATTGGAAACAAATGCTTCAATTAAGAGACAATTAATTGACAATTAATTCAACAATAAGCAGATGGCCAGAAAGAGCATCCTGCTATTAAATGAATCAAATGTGAGAGGGAGCATTTGACCTTTCTTCTGCAAAGACCACCCCCATTCTCAAAAAAACCCACTTTTCTTAAGAACAAAAAAAAAGGAAGTGTATGGATTTTCTTTGCATCATACTGTGCAGAGCTGTAACTTTGAAAAATGAAAATAAAAGTCTTATTTACATCAGTATTTTGGTCAAGGGGAGAGGATTGTGAATTAGGATAGGAATAAAGAGAAATAGCGTGCACAAGCGCGCGAGGATTTACAATAGCTCGTACACCCCAAGGCCTAATAGAAGAAAATAAAGCTGCCATTATCATCAAAACTGCAGAGGATCTCATAAAGGGCTTGTCTACACGGGGAGGTCAGCGCCGAACAAGCTCTGTTATGAATTTAAAGTGGAGTTGCAACTTTGCCAAGCTCCCCGCACACACGAGGCGCTTGCTTTTCCACGGTTACGCTGGATGGACAAGGCCTAATGTCCTGGTTTGAGTTAGAACAGAACAATTCTGTTCAGGGATTTTTAAGTTCCCTTCACTAATGACACTTTCTGAAGTTAGCAGCGTGTTTTGGTAGGCAGTGCCTGCTTCTAGAACTGGCAACGCTTGATATTTAGAGTTAGTACCAGGGACTGGGGTGCAGACCAAGGCCACCGCTAGGCCCTGTGCACCACATTGTGGGGTGCAGAATGTAAAAGCCGCACCTGCAGGGAGGAGCAGACAGAGAGGTGCCCTTAAACTGCCCCGTGGGGTGTCCCATCCCACAGATGCCGTATTCGGCTCCTGGGGGCCCTGGCTCAGTTGCTCTGCTCTTGCTCTGGGCCCTTGCTCGAATTCTTCCTCGTTTCTCCAATAGCTGGAATCCAAGGAGGACTCTGTTTGCTCTGCCTTTGATCCTCATCGGTGTTCCTGAATCCAGTACCAGAATCCAGCTCCTGAGCATGGTTCCCATCAGCTGCTGGGCCCTGTCTGGGACTCTCCCAGTGCCTGCTCCACAACGTCGGTGGTGATGGTGACATAACTGCCATCGGGGGAGGGGGGGGGTCGGGTTCGATACCCATTTTGTATATATTTGTATATATTCCATTTTATTCCTATTATTTTTCCATTTTCATTAAAGCTGTTCTAGTTTCCTTTCCTAATTGATAAGTCTCTCTCCCTTTTTCCTTTTCTCTCCCTCTTTGGGGGGGGGCAGTTAACAGAGACCTGTTAGTAGGCTGCCCTGACCCTAATCCTTGACAGATTTATTGGCTCCCAACATGGCTGGTCCTTAGGTAGTGGGCTGCCCTAACCCTAAACCTTGACACCTATTAAGAGGCTCGGGGTAGAAGTGCTCGCTCTGATCCCTGTGCATTCACCAAAACTAGAGTAAGGCACTGAAAGCACAATGCAAAGGTCAAGTATGTGCCTCCTGCAGCGAGAAATTACTGATTTGCATCATGTCACCCCCTTCTCAGCTGTTCTGCAGGTGGGACAGGGGCAGTTCAGCAGCCTGGGAAGGCATAAGACTCTTTACATTCATCTTTCCACTCCTCCCACAACAACATGCCAATGCAGAGTAGCCTAAGGGTTTATTATTATTGTACCTTAGTGTATCTCTCAACTATTTTGCAGGAGGCTATGAAAAGAAGCCTTGAATTCCACAGCAAAGCTTCCCTCAGCCAAGCCAGAGCCTCGCTCTAAATATTTCAAAAGATCAAAGCCAGATTCTCAGTGACGTTGGGGATGTTTTCAGATAAACTTCAGAAAATGGTCCTTCTTCAGCTCTTTGCTTCTTTGAGAAGATAGGTAAAATTCTAATTTTTCTCAAAGAACTGTCATATGTGTAAATATAAATTAATGCTGAATTTTAATGAGGTGTCTAAAAGAGAGAAGACACTCATCCCATGCAAAAAGAACTATGTTTTGGGGATACTAAGATATTAATTTTCTTGGTAAAAAAATTAAATTTGTCTCAAATAAATTGCAAAAGATAAGTTGATGGAAATAAAAAGACATACTTGACCAAGGTGAGAGTTCCTGGTGAGGAATTTGACCTACAGATAAGCCAGTTTTGCTCTCCTCCAAATTTTTATCTAACCTATACAAAAAAAAATAACCTGGTTAATGACTGAAACATATAAATAAAACATTTCAGTCATCCTCCACATAGCACTGCAGGAGCTCTTTCTGTTTTATTTCTTAGTGCATTTTATGCAGTCTGGCTATGACTACATTGGTGATTTATCCTGTATAAACCTTGACACCTTTCATGGCAGAAGCACACCTGGCTTTCTAGGGCTTTGGCATAGATGAAGCAAGCAGGGTAATCACTGCTTATACCCAGAGCTGTCTTAAGTTCTGTTAATATTCATCAGATACTCCTGCTCTTTATTTCAGTATGTGTCTCTTAATCCCACCATGAGGACAACCTAATCCAAAAGCCGGAGAAGCAAGACCATTAAGCAAATTCATGAATACTTTCCTCATAATACTCATCTTTCCTATGTCAACATAATAGTGATGTATTTTGCCTTTAATATTAATAATACATTTGTACTTGAAAAAGGTTTTCTTAAGTATTCCAGAAGTTAAACAGCCAAATAAAAGTTGTCGTATAAAATCAGATGTATTCTGTACCTTGTGCTTGGACACAACGGTGTCTCCTGGAAAGTGCCTCCTGAACTTGGGAAAGGCTCAACAAAAGGTTTCGTGGCTTTGGACAAGAAATATGTAGAGAGAAATCATTAACCTGGGTTTCTTCAGGAAAGTGGAAAACATCAATGGAACTAGAAACACACTTGAGCAGCATCAGAACAAGTCTGTTCGTATTGTTGGAGACCTGGGGACTCCAAGTGTGTGATAACACAAGTACAATTTAGGACAGATCAGACAGAAGCTTGATTAATTATGATCACAGTGGGATCTCCCCCTCTGCTGCCTTGGTCTCACCCCAGTAATTGCAGAGACCCAGCCTATCCACTGTTTCAGGAAAAAGACAGACAAAGGTGAGAAAAAAAACTATCATTTCGATGTTAACAAAGACAGACTCCTTAAGTACCTTACTAACTGCCATAATTCTAGGAGGAACCAGACAGTAAATAACGTGACAGTACAGAAAGGTGGCTCTTGGTGGAGCCTACAGGAGTGGCAGCTCAGTATTATCTGAGCTGAGAAGTGGAGAGTTGGCAACAATCACAGCTTTTAGTTCAAAGGAATGTTCTTTTAGTTAGGCTAAACTGCTTAGCCAGACCTCTCAAATCTTAAATATTCATGATTTTACCACCACATCTTAGATTCCTGTTCAGTTTCCTCCTGCTCAAGCTTAAGACTTGAGACTGAAATAGTAATGATAAATTTTAAATAAGTTTATGATGTTCAAATCGATAGTAAACAGTTTTTTTCCTCATTTATACAGATTTTTTTTTTTAACTTGAATAGTGAAGGTTTGGTTACCAAGTCATTATTTCAGGTGGGTGGGGTTTTTTTGTTTGTTTTGTTTTCTAGAAGAAATATCTTACTTTTTATGACTGAAATATCTTACTTTTTGCCAAATCTAGCCATAAGTGGTTAGTCAAACCTCCTGTGTTAGTGAACTCTACAAACTGCTTTCAAATTGTAGCATTGGTTCCAATTTCATTCTTTAAATAAACTTTTAAGAGTCCTCCCAGCAGTTTTGTGCCTGTCTTTCCACTTGGAATATCTCAGTCAATTCCCAGTCAGAGCGCTGAAGGATGCTGACTCTGCACACTCGTTAGCAGATGACATAGGTGGAGGGGGAGCGGGGAGAAAAAAGATATAGAATATGATTCTGGAAAATTTATACATAAAAATGTGCTGAGTTTGTCTTCACAGTCATTGGAAGTTTAAAATATTTTTAGTTCTCCGATATGAAAGACATAAAAAGAAAAAACATTTTTAAAAAGACTGAGTTTTGATTAATATCTTGACATCATTTATTTTTAAACTTGAAATAAGGGGAAAAAATATATTTTTTTTTCATTTTCTTTTTATTTCACAAGGCCTTTTCCAACTTTATGTTCTAACAGAGGAGGTTAATAGGCTAAAAAACAGTAAGCAAACAAACAAAAAAACAGAACTCCCCCAAAATTATATCAAAATCATGAAAGTTAGAAGTTTATTTTAATATAAGTACGTTTTCTAGGGAAATTTGCTATTTTTAGTTTTCATCCAAATAAAAGATTAGAAAAAATGTATAGATCAACTAGATGAAATGACTTCTACTCATCACGCTGTACAATGTGAAATTTAGCTAAATATTGCTTATTAAAAAAAATCTTATTTTCTGAATGTCATGAAAAGAACTTTTGTTCTGAGTGCTATTAGTTGTTTAACGTTGCCAAGATTAAGATCTCCTTTGATTTTCTAAGTATTATATGTCAAAGGTTTAATTCCTGTAGTAATCAAGATAATTAAGAAAAAAATGGGGGGGGTTTATTACTTCCCCGCTGGAATTTTTAAAAGTCTGGCAAAGTAGCTATCACAACCATTAATATAACTTATATTTGTAAGTATTCATTATTATATTAGTATGATATACTATTAGAATAATCCAGGGGTATTCCAAATGACCGGAAGAAATTTAGACAAAACCATCCTGTCAATATTTTAACAGAGTGCACAAGAACATCTGTGTAATTATATTCCTTAGCCTTTGGTTCCTGGCTCAATTTGCATATCTAATGACACCAAAATTGAGGGTTTCACTGATGCAAATGCACCATCACTCTATAACAACCGTTACTGTGAACAAATTGCTGAGCACCGAGATCAAATTTAGAGACCCTGGCAAATCCAAGTATCCTTGATTTCCTTTGTTGGTGAAAGTATGGAAAATAATAAAATACATAACTAAGGGTGTGTTTACTATTCCATCATTAATGATATCTAAAGGTGACATATTATTTCACTATCGCTCTTTGAAGGATTTCTATAAAGCCAGTACAATCAGGGGTCAGACATGGAACCAGACATCTAAAAGGACTCATGCTCAGTGATGGCTTGTGTTCCATTTTGCAAATTAAAAAAAAAAAGAAAGAAAGAAAGAAAGAAAGAAGTAGATGAACAGTTTTTCCAGTCTTTTGCCCTCATTTTCTTTTGTTGTTACTGGAACACAGGCTTAACTAGGCTTTTTTTGTAGTCCTTCATCAAGTCTTGGCAGCTTATCGCCGGCACCAAGGCAGGATATGGGTTAGCAGAGTATTAGCTCTGTGTCATCTTCACTTGAGACCAAAAAAAAAACATTCAGTCAGCTAATGAAAGATAGAGTAGACCTGGCAGTTTATTATAAATCCTGTGCGCTCATAAGTGGTCCCAACAAGCAGGTACACTTCTGCAGCTCTCTGATCGGCGGTCGGGCATTTCAGGGATGTGCAGAGGATAACGTTCCCTTTAGATCCCTCTCTGTCCTTTGCTAATCTCCTGTCAGCCAAATTCTCCTTGCTCTTCTCCATTTTGCACCGTATTACATTTTAGAAACCCTTAATTAGACCCTGAGGCAGGTTACAAAGGCGTGACGTCACTGATGAGTCAGCATTTCAGCCAAGAGCTGCCAAAGTTTTTTTGCTTTATTTTTAAGTCCCGAACTCGAGAAGTATCTGGCTCTGCAGCTCACTTTCTGGGTCTTTGAAATGCAAATAAGTAAGTCCAGTAGACTGAAACTATCTGAATGACTCAGAAATATCAGAACACGAAAGGCTTTGCAAGTGCAATGCCCTATTTAACAAAACTTTTTTAAAAGATCATGGTGGGAAGCACAGAGTTTGTCATTTGAAAGTCTTAAAAACATGGTCTGCCTAATCACAGTCACCAGGCCTTTGCAAGCAAGATTTTGAATGTATAGGTATAAAAGTGTCCTTAGCTACAGCACAGTTTCCACCCAGTTCACCAAAGACCCTCTTCCTGGTTTTATGTATAGCATGGGGTAAGTGTCATGGTGCAAAGAGGAATGAGCTCAACAAGTTAAAGGTCAAATCCTCAAAACCACCTTTATTCAACCATGATTTCTACAATTCACATTATGCTTCAGTGGTGCACACGAAAACTGACCTTAGCCTCAGGGAGGTCCCACTCCTACAAAGAGAGATGAGCAAATGTTTGAGAATCCCCTTGACTAGGTACTTCTCTGACAGACTGCTTCCTCCTACGTAATAATTGGTAGGAGTTAATTCAACAGAAAAAATTTGTTCCTGTAAGATTTTAGAAGCATGGGTCTTCAAAGCCCACACCAACCAGAAATATCCTACAGTCATTAATCATTAAGTATGATTCACCAGATTTAAATGTTGTACAAAAATACCAATGTGGACGCTCATTCCCAGACACGACATCGATCCCCTCCTTTTCCAGTATGTTTAAAGAGAGTGGTAGAATACCTTTATTTGCCATGCTGTTGTCTTCTTCCCTTGCAGATATGGGGCCACCTCCCCTTTTCCCAGCTGCTCCTGCTCATTTTCCCACTCCGACTTCCGTACTCAGCACAGTGCTCTAAGCCTTTGTGCAGGTTGTCAGCTGCATCGGCCTGCACATAAAACACAACACAAGACAGAGATCTTGCCTTAGGGGAACGGAATAAAGGGGTAGAAAAGGTGCACTGGCAAGTTATAATTTATTTGCTTTTAACAAGGCAAATAGCCCAAGATTGTGCTACGGTGGCTTTTCAGAACCGACCTGCAGGTTAATCTCAAAGTGAATGCTTTGTAATACGACTGTAAAAGTCCGTTAGATTTCTAAGCCACTGAACACTTCTGGAGAATCAGGGTGAACAGTGTGATGGCTGCTGCCATCACAGTTTGGAAGGTGCTCGGCAGAGCTCTGGATGACACCACTCTGCTCTGTCATCCAGGACTCCTATCTGCCCTCCTGTTCCACCTGAGGAATCCTACCTGGGCAAACAGTGGTTTGCCTTTCAAACAGAGTCCTTCTACATTTCCATGTGGATTCCCTCACAAGTTCTTGTTAAGAACTGCCTGGAGGAGAATGGATGCAATCACAAACTCTACAGCGGCTCCTTGCAGAGATGAGTTGGTGTTGCCTACCAGGGTCAACACAGGATCCCATAGACCCAGATCCCACCAGCATCCCAACAGACCGGTAAAAGTTGCTGGGTGCCACCTGGTTTCCCAGCTGATTCTACCCTTTTGGTATCTCTAAGCACAAGAGTTTTCCTACAAACATAGGCAGGAACCCATTTTCAGATGAGGAGAGCAACTCACTGCTTTATGCTGAGGTGAAGTCTTAGGTCAGCATTTTGCTGCTACAAAACACAGATGAGCTCAGCAAAGGTCTTTAAGAAAACAGACCTTCTTAGACCTAATTTCAACCACCAGTGAGCAGTTTGTGCCATCATTCTTTCTCACCAGTCAACGCTGTGAGCTCAGCCATTTCGCCTCGCCCAGTCAGTTACTTCAAATCAGTGCTGTCAAGAATATAAATAACTTTTTTATTTTAACCCGTTGCCATTCCTCCTCCTCCAACAGATTCAGAGATTGAGCACCCTGCTGGAATAGCAGACAGAAACTCATCCCCTCGTCCGAGTCCAAGCACCTGTACACCATCTCACTTGCACAATGATTGCTGCACTCACGATGCAACCACTGCATCTTCCGTGTTATTTGGAAAGTTATAAATGTAGCTGAGAAACTAATAAATGTACACTCCATGGCTGCCTGTTTACCCCCAACTTCTGTTTGGCATCTCCCATATATTTGAAGTGAAAAAAACCCCAACCAAACTCAGCTAACAAAACAAAACAAATTATAGGAATAATGAAAGACTATACCACGAGATACCTGCCTGGAACAGCGTGATTAATTCAAATTAGCGTAGGGACTTTAGTGGGCCACAGGGACACGGTGATTAATGTGAAAGATACTTCATGCTAGAATAACAAAGTAGACTTCCTCAGTTCCATATATTACAGCAATTAAAGTAAAAAAAAAAAAAAAAAGACTGCAATATTTCTGTGAAGCTAAAGGTGTATCTCTATCAGTATCTTTAGCCCAAAACTTACCCCAACATTTCCTAACTCTTCCCAGTGCGACTCCTGCCATGCCGGGGCACTGGTACTCCTCCCTGCGCCTGCTCCATCCTTGCAGACACAAGCCAGTCTCCCTTCCCCCCATCACGTTTCACCTGGCTTCGTCACATCTTAAAGGAACGTAGAACAACTGCGGAGAGAGTACAAACAAACAGGAGCTGCCACAGTTGTGCTCCAGAAGAGCTTATTCCTGTGTGGGAAGTGCTACAGTGTGCTCCAGAACTTCTCTACCTCTGTAAGCGGAACGCCTTGGGATGGTGCCAGCAGTGCCAAAGAAGGAGAATTTCACACCCCTGGTTAATCTGACCACGAAAACTTCGCATCAAATGAGATTTTATTAACATTGTTCACTGCTCACAGAGCGTGCTTGTGTGTGGCGCTGAAATGGGAGGAAGAACGTCCTGCTTCCCTCGCTTGAACGGACAGACAACTGAATGAGCAGTCTGTATGTCTGCATTTTCAGTTATATGTGCTCAGAAGGAGACGTTCTTCATGTGTTATGCAGGAGTACTGTGACTCAAGGCCTGAAGTTGCTTGGTATCCACAAGAAGAAAAACTATTCCCTGAAAACTTCAGTTTGTCCTATATCTGGAAAGACTCCGCTCTGAAGTACCTTGTGCCATTGAGTTTTTCGCCATCCATTTTTAATGACTGGGGAAATGTCCTGCCTAAAACCTAGACATTTATATTAATAAGGATCAAACAGTAAATAAAAGCATTCAAAGGCAGTGTTGTCCCCCATGGCCAAAGACAATACCTTTTATTTGCCTTCGCATAGTGGAGTCACTGAACTGGTAAATAAATAATACCAGCTAGCACAGAGACTGCTGCCATGTTCCGTGCCAAAACGAACAACACACTACGCTTGCCAGGAACAAAGACAAAAACAATACCTTGCATAATGTGATTTACAAAGTAAAATTTAACTATCCTCTGAAGTAATTAGCAAGTGCATGAAACACGTAAACAGAGAAAAAGGGACATCTCCTGCTTCCGCATCTCAGGCTGCCAGCGGCGGATCGGGAGGCTGAACCTGTTTGACAGTGACAAGGCAGCAGCAAGAAAGCGTGGCAGGATTTCACAAAACCACAGCTCTTTCAGAAGGGCAAATTAGCTGTTTCTTGTTCTTCTTTCTGCCCCTCCTAAAGTATGCTGTCTGTGTCCAACTAGACACAGAGGGACGCAAGACAGCTGGGCTGTCAGGGATCCTGCTAACCTAGATCTGTCAAGGTGAACATGTGAAAGACTTCAATTGTCCGTACACTGGCTGGAGGAGGAAAACGATGTGCTCTCCATACTAAGCTGCTGCCACAGGGGAGTCAGCAAGCTCTCGGCAACACTTCATGGTGTTCAAATATACAATGTATTCCAACTTTTCACGTGCGGCATGAGGATGCAGTCGTTAGGTGTCCACATGGAGGGGATGCTGCTAAAACAAGATATGAGGAGGAAAAAAAAAAAATCATGCCTTGGTTTGTTGTCCTGACGGAAGAGCCAGGGTTGGTTTGTTCTTCACAGGTTTTCTTTACCTGTGGTTCAGGTACCTACCTTCTCTGAACTGAAATATTGGCTATTCCAGAAGCATTGACTCAGCTTTTCATCTTTCTGTGACAGAAATTACTTTAAGCCTGAGTACTAGACGTACTGGCATCCTTTGAGGTGAGGTGTTTAAATGGAGAATCACATCTATTTCATTTGGACATTAAATTGCAGGAGTTCACCACAGTCTTCCCAGCTTCTCCCACAGGTATTCTGGTGATTTTTTTTCTGGGAGAAATCATTGAAGTTACATTTTTGCATAGTTTTCTAATATTAATGCACAGACAGAAGCACAGTGGTACATGCACCAGCGTAGAAAAGAAAGATTTTACTAAAATAAGAATTAGAGATGAAGAAAAGGCTACACTGGTAAACAGTATCCTGACAGCATGCTCAGCAGATGTCTTTTCCAGGTAAATCTAGTCAATAGTAGGATGAGTTAAGAGCATACTTAGAGAAAGCAATAGGTGTTTTCAAAATGGATGGGCCATTCACAGCAGATAATTGAATCCTTCTGGTTACTAAGTGCCACTGAATTCAACAGGAGCTGCCCATACATCCAAAGCCAACATATGCTTCTGACAGACACCAGATAAGGGGACTGAGGAGCAGCACAATTCTGAGCAATAAAAAAAAGCATCAGTTTACAATAAAAACTGAAAATACAAATACAGACTCAAATGCTTTTATCATGGCCAAACTTTTCCCAAAGTAATGAAAAGCTTGGGTGGGACTATGTGATTTACTCTCTTTGGTGCTGTTTCATAAAGAGACAAAAGTCTCCCTTCCCTCAGGTGTAGTCTGAGGAAAAATGAAGTACTGGGCTGTTTTACCAGAGGTCTGAGGTGGAGGAGTTGTAGTTGTGTGGGTGTGCCATGATTTTTCCTTTGCCATTAACCGCTCATGTTGAGTCAAGTATATATATACACATATATACTTGTAAAGAGTTTGGTTTCAAATTCAATATCCTTTGGGACGCTTAACTTTGCTCCCATAGGAAGAGCAAGAAAACTGCTCCTACAGCAAGAATTTTGACATCCTCCCGACCAACTAATGAGGTATGTCAAGGGTTTTGCACAGCTTCACAACCTCCCATGGGGAAATGAGAGAGTTCACACGATAACTTGACTAAAGCAGTTGCTGGAACACCCACCTCAGGCATGTGCTGGTGGATAGATGAAGACAACCACCTTCCAGACATACTCAGCATTATACATCTGCTTTTTGCTTCTTTAAGAGCATCTTATTGCATGTGAGAAACCTCCAGGTAAAGTCTTGATGGTATCTAAAGGCAGCAATTATCCATCTAGCTGTAACGAACAAAGTACAGTGACGCGTCACAGTCAATACGGAGCTTATACCAGCTTCTCATTGATTTATAGGAAAACATTCAATCTGGTGGGTGCCCATTTGTGCCTGTAAGATCACAGCAGTAGACAGTTAAAAACAAGACTTCGTGGACTTCCTTCATGTTGTGAGCCTTGATTTCCCTAATACAGAGGACCCAGAGCTGACCTGAACTCTTTGACTTCTTCTCTTTGACCTTACCCTATATGATAATTATCTTTTTGGTACATTGCTAAATGCACATTAACATCTTCTTATCCTAGGTTTTTGTCTTTGGTTTCAGCTGTCATGTATTTGATCGTCTCCCTGTTTAAATAAAACTGACACTCCAAATATTCCTGTTGCCTCTGCTTTGGAATTAATTATGCCCTGTTTTTAATTTGGATTACGGCTGTACATTTGCAAAAATGCTTTGCTGGGAATGCATGCAGTATATATTGCCAGCAACTATTCTCAGACTACGTCTACGGAAGAAGCTCCTATGCCAGAAAGAAATAAACTGCAAAGTTTGAAAGACTTTGTCCTAATTAAAACTTTATTATTTGTATTAAGCATTGGGAATATGAGGTGAATTCATGCAGCCTCAGAATACTATTTTGCTATAAATTTTGTCAATCTGTAAAGGTATTTCTTTGCTATTTCCCAATATTTCTCCAGTATTTCTATATATCTTTGTAGGCTTCTGTTGATTATAGTTGTAAAATATAAATTAGCTCACAATTCTCTTGAAGACAGTGTTAGGACTAAATCTATAATGCTCTTCCCAATACATTTGAAAAAGGCAGAAGTGAGGACTTCAGAGACATAATGCATACTAATGTCTGTGCTGTGTGATACTTCACAGACATTTTTCCCAAAATAAAAATGATTAATTTAGTCAAACGTTGGGATTTTGAATCTGTAATCAGCGATAGGCAGATGTTCCTCTGATATAAAAATGACATCGTTCCACTGACATTGATGTAGAAAAACCAAAAGCCTTTCTATCTCTTATCTTTGGTTGTGCTTGAACCATTATGTTTTAAATAACTGCTTTCAAGAGCTAAAATAATCCTAGATTGAAGCTGATTTTCAGTACATTTTTTCTGATGAATCAGATGTGTGACATTTTTTGCCATTTCCCCTGGGCCAGAAGAAGGGGAGTCTCCATTGTACAAACATTCCCAGCAACCTTACAACGAAATATTTTGAGGCGATGCCAGAATGATGCATTGGTCTGGCAAAGGTGACTTAGGGTCATTCTTTTGTTTACAGATTATTCCTCTGTAAGTTCTAGATACTGTTTTATTATTGGTACTGTTCTCTAAAATTGAAGATGTTCTATTTTACCACTTGAGAGATGTTGAATATAAAATTGCAACCTGCATGATTCTGCCTTGTGAGCAGTCTACCAGCACCAAAAACTCTCTTTAGCCTGACAAACATCTGTGGAAGCCTCCATCTGTACTGGGAATTAAATAGACAATGAGGAACACGGCCACTTGAAAGTAATTTGTGTCTACCTCCCAGCTTCCACTTAGTCTTAGTCTTTTCCTAAGAAATATTTAACTATTGTGAAAAATGCTTGCAGAAATTCAGCACATTCAAAAAAAAAAACCCAACAAAACCCACAGATTTTTATCCTTGCAGCTGACAAGGATGGAATTACTGTGAGTCATTATGGTTTGGAGAATTGGGAGTACCTTGTGCAAGGGTAATGGTGCCGGTGATGCTGCTGATCCTTTTGGGAGCGGTGACCTTTACGAAGAGCAGCAGCATCAAGCACCTTCCTTCCCCACCGAAAAGCACTAATCTGCAAAGACAGAGAAGAGATGCACAGAGTCCATAAGCACCTGGGACTAGTTGCTAAGGAGGTAGCCCATGAATATGAAAATCCAGTGCACAGAACACTGGGCAGCTCTCTGGTAGGCAATGTCACCAAGAGCTACGCCCTTCCAGTACAGAGCACATATTTTTTTATATTTTTTTTTTTTTTTTTAATTTTTTTTTCAGTCCATCAGATTTTGTGCTTGTGCTCTGAGAATTCATCAGCCAGCTCTAAAGGCATAACAATAGCTGGTCAAGGACAGAGCACACAATGCCTTTTCACAAGGGGCAAAGGCAATCAAGAGATTTCACACATATTTGTGCTGCCTGAGAAACATCCTTAATGTGTGGGGACACAGACAAGGGTAAGAGCAAGAAAGATAAATTATCTTGCTCCTAGCTACAGTCAGCCTGTGGATAGAAGCAGATTGACACAGTTGAGTACAAGCACCACGAGCCAGAGACTGTAAATACCTGTTAGAGTGCAAGCTGGGCTGAGCAACGAAAAATGCCTCTCTCCTTCTTCCTAACCCTTCTGCTCATCTTTATCTGTCTCTCCTGGTAATTTTATCATCCTTCTCTGAGAGCAGAGAGGGGATGGAAAGGGTAAGTGGCATTTCTAACCCAGACCCTGGATATTAAGAGTGAGGTATTTAAATCTGTAAGATAGATTTAAGAGTCATCAGCCTCCGGAGACGAGCTTTTAGATTAGCAGCTCTAAAAACTCTTCGGGAATTACAGCTAAAGCAACTCAGACAAAGCCTCCCAGTAATCCCATTTTTGCACATTTGCAAAAATGAATTGAGGAGGCTGAGATATATTCAGTCCTTCTGAAACCTGGTAGCTTAAGTGGCTACTGCTGCAGATTCAGCTAATTACACTTCCAGGTGCAGATCCTACAGAAAGATTTAGACCTGAGAAGAAATACCTGCAAAAATGTTGAAAATTTCTTGGAAATATTCCTACCTGTCCTCTTCGTAATCCTTCTATATGCCGCATATGTTGTAAAACTCCGTCTGCTTTGTGATGGCTGAGACTTTTATACAGAATACTACACTTTGGGACACCACCTCATTTGTTGGATTCAGGTCTGGCACTGCATCCATCATTCCTAAGACAGGAGAAACTAGCCAGATAAAGCCCAGAAGATAAGGGCCAAGCTTTAGGTTTCACTGTGTTCTTAACATGCCAGTGTAGCATAAGCCTCTAGTTTGAATCTGAGCTAGGATGCAGCCCATCGTGCTGCTTTCAGAGGATAGTCCCTGCAGATGTCACCCCTTTATAGAGCACAGACAGCTTTAACATTGCCTTGTGAGAACTCAAAACTAACGAAAGGTCACTACCAAGGCTGACATGATCAGGCATACCCAAGGATCTGGCTTTCCTCGTCATTTAAACTATGAGAATGGGATACCCTTTTACTCTGTTCCAAACTGCGCATGCAGGTTTCCCATCATAGAAACTACGACAGGGGGAGGAAAGCTGCTGAGTGTCTAAGCCTTGTCCTGTCATTTGCAGGGCACAACTAGGGCATGGAAATCTGGAATCATTTCCACTAATTTATATGTAGCTATAACTATGCTTAACCTAATTAGGGGCTGTGCCTGGGAACATCCCAGAGAATCATTCAAAAGCGAGCCTCAGCTCCCCAAGCAGACACGTCCCAGAGCTTACTATAAATGCGTGTAATGGACAGGAAAAGTGGGAGTCTTGCTGTAAGAGTTGCCGGTCACTTTGTCTTCTTACGTTCCTGCGCTGGAAAACACAGGGGAGAGCTCTTTGTACTGGGCAACCGATATCCTGGAATCCTGACTGCGTCCAAGAACAGCACAGTGATCATCTGGACACATGACCATATGGCAGGTCATATGTGCCAGGTGAAGGTCCCAGGAGAGGAGTTTCCACCTTCAGAATATTACTGCTAATGACTTTCCTCCAGATTGCGACAGGCAAAATGTACAGGACCTCCATCAGTCTCATACCAAGGTCCGTAAAAGAACCGACACGTTTTGTGTGTAGCAAATTTAGTACAATATTGAGATGTGAATAAAAGCAGAATACATTGGAACAACATTATCAACATATTTCAAAAAAAGCAGTAATACTCTTTGATGGCCTCCAATTGAATTTTCTTGGGTTTCTTTCACTTTGACTTGGAAATTATTTCATCTACAAAGAATTTACCACAAAACAGAAATAAAAATAATGTCGCTCAGTCAAAAGCAAACCCTTTGCATTTAACACAGAAACACAACTCCTCAGAACAGCGTGAATCCCTCATCAAAAGAGAAACTTCATTGTTTTTCAAAATCAAATATTAGTGATTACTGTAAGGATCACTGTAAATATCATCTAGATGGGTGCTCGAGGAGCCCACTGAACTCAGGATCTATCCACAAAAGCAACTGTGCTAATAACCATAAATTAGACTCGAGTTTACTGAATATTAAGATTGCCGAATATTAAACAAAAACTTGTGAATTCCAACACAGCTCGTCATCTTCTAGATGAGCCAGCGAATAAAATTGTCCCTGAAGTGTTCAAATTCATGTACTGCTGAATCACATTTTTCATCCCTGACTGAAAAGCAGAATGACTTCATGTTATCTTAGGTTTATCTCCACGGAGAGCTGAAGACAGCTACTGTCACCCTGTATGCCAGGTCTGTCGCACTTAGGACATCCTGCACTGGGAGCCTAAGAGTATTGCAATTTTTAAGCACCATCTTCTCAAAAACCAACTGCAAGCACCGGAAAATTCTTACCAAAGGAGGAAATAAGGAAATCATTCCTTCAGCTGCAAGTCAGATGGAAAGGCACACTTCTTTGCTGCTTCGTTTCCAGGGAGAACAACAACAAACAAATCATAATCAAATGCAACAAGTTCACGATTAAAAACTCAATTAAACCAAAACATCACAAATAACGCCTGCTTGCTATAATTAAAAGTTAAAGCACAGAAGTGCCTGCCTTCGAGGCAGTTCTTGTCTGCCAGAATCCATATGCTTGCTTAGATACCCTGCTGATAATTGTTTAAGAAATGCTGAGAGATATATACAGTTGAAATATTGGTGGGCTAACTGTAAAACAGCAATAAAAGCATTTTACTTGTGAAAACAGATAAAGTTAACTATGACACTTTCTAAATATATACATATATATACACATACACTTTTCATTATTACAACAAAGCGTGACCTGGAGGCAAGGCCCATACAGAAAAGGGAAATGGTGTGGTGGTATCTGACAAGCCACCACCCCACCCTTCCTCTTCTTCTGTGTCTCTAAAGAGAAGAGCCCCAACATTCACATTAAGGCTTTGAGTGAACAACTGCATTAACTTGGGGAAAATTCCCCAACAGCAAGAGCCTTCAGGATTTTCCCTGGTCTTCTGGGACGGGTTAGCACAGCCGGAGAAAGGCCATAAGGTGGTTTTTGTTGGTGTGATACCCCAAAATACCTGTGCCCTACTCCTCTAGCAGCCTGACATGGAACAGGCTTGGAAGTACTGAAAGAGCCCATAAGCAAAAGGATTGGACCAGCAAGATCTTCGTTTTTATGCCAAAGGAAGTGTGTCAAAAACAATGCCTTTGCTATTAAAAATTAATTGTCTTAAGCAGTATGTGACATTAAAACATAAATTTACAGCTCACTCTTTTAAGGTGCTGAACCACATGGCTTTAATCCACGGAGGCATTAATGCAGGTACTTAAACTTTGTACACGTGTAGTCTGATTGATGTAAGCACTTCCCTAAAAGGGGCCAGATTACAAAGCCTCTTTGAGGATCTAGCCCTCAACAGTGAAAAGAAGGAGTTTAGGCCGAAGACATCAGAGTGGGCTAGAGCCCACACGTGTTATTTGCATTTTGAATGAAAGCATTTTAATAATTTAATCACTTTTGAAAACCATTGTACAGACGATCCCTAGTCATTTTGAGAAGCTAAGTCCTCTTAAATTCTAATTCTTACCCTTCCGCTTATTCACAAAATAGCTTTAAGAAATATCTTGCCACGTCTCAGCTTTTCCATCTCCACAATACTTACCTCAAAGGGCTATTGTGCATGTCATTAAATAATGCTGGTAAAGCACTCCGAAGATCTGCACTGGTGTATATATTCTAAGAGAAATCATTATTGCAGTGTTAGTACTGCAGGAAGTTTGATACAAATCCATGAACTATACCATTGGTTACAATTCTTTAAACACAATCTCCGGCATAAAGACATTAAGTGTAAGAAATAGTTGACTACTTTAGAACACAGTTGTGTAAAACCTTTATTCTTATAGCTATATTATATTCAAATGTCAGAATACATCCAAACCCCTATTTTTATTTTAAGCTTGGCTGATTTATTGATGGCTGTGCTTAATTTTTAAAACATTTTCTCCTTTGGAAATTAGTCTTCTGTCAACCTTTCTAATGTACACAGACTGGAGTCACAGCATTCATCTTAAGCAGCTTAGCATTAATGTTTAATTCTGCAGTCTTTACCCTGGCTGTGCAGAACAGTTTGATAGTTTATGTCTTTTGCAATCAGTAGCTAACACATATTCCTGTGTTCTCAACCTTACTGATAGTAAGTTGCTGCTCTCTCCCACTTTACTTTCCCTATTTCCTCCCCTCTGTAATTTCTACCTGGTTTAATACCTGTATAATTTTTCAACAACATGGAATTTTGAAAGCCAGCAATGTAAATGCTGAAGTACAAAGGCTTTCTGGCCCTTTTTTGGATGCTGGAATTCATGAAATACTTTTGAAACAGATTGTCCTAAGAAGCAGAAACAACATCTTAACCCTCTCTCACACTTCATATAGGACAAAATAAAACATAGGGTGCCTTGTGTACCGTCACATGCTCCCCAGAGGAGTTTAAATTGGCTTAAACCCACTGCTTTTCATTTTTCGTATCTCTGGTCTACATTTATACATGTTACACACATATATTTCTTATAGGTTTTGCTATCTGCTAGAGGCCACACAAAAGCAACCCCCTTTTTCCTCCGGAAGAGTGTTAAGGCTGCTACTCTGAAGTACATGAAGATTGGGTAGGTCCTGATTCAACAAAATATGTGCTTGACATTAGCCCCTGCTTATCTTCTATTAAACCTAATAGGACTAGGCACTTGTTTAATGTTAATTATACACTTCTGTGTTTTATGGATTGGGGCCTGGATTACTTATTTGATTACAATTAGGCCTGTGATTGCATGTTCACTGAGCTGCGACTATTCAGCAATGAGCCTGACTGCTTGGCTACCCCCCACCTACCCTCCTTCTCAGGAACCGAATTTGCTACGTCTGCGGTGCAGAAGGGTTTCTATTAGCCCTGTGGTAATGATGGATTCTGTTCTTTCTACACATTCAGCTACAGAAATAAAAATACCTTTAGTTCTTTTGCACATGGTCGCGGGGCACTGAGAGAGACAAACTTCCTCAATGAGAGGGTTAGCAAACCATCCCCAAAACACAAACCTCTCACATCTTTGGTAGGTGAATATACACATACAGGACTCCTACCCAGAGGAGCTGTAAACAAGCTGAAACTCTTCTAGCCTCACTCAAAACTGTCAAACTAAAATCAAGAGAATAAGTACCCTAGGAAAAAAGAGGAGGCAGAGCCACAAGATCTCACTTCTTCCACTGTGAAAGCAGAAACTTGAGGGAAGAAACTCCTGTCCTGTTAAACACTAACAGGCTTAGAGCTTAGTGTGACTGCAGCAATTTAACAGTTGACCTTGCAGAGTCAAAAACAACCATCAGCTGGAAACAGTATTAATTATAGTGGTATAAGAGCGATGCATTTGAAAATCATTTTATAGAGGGTAATGATCACAAAGTTTTTTTTTCAAACAGGCCATTTCTTTATGCAAAGTGTCTTCTCCAGACAAACACATTAAGGAGAGCTGATACCCTCGTCAGAATGGGCTTGTGGTTAAGGTAACAGATTGCGAGTCATTTCCGAGGTCTATGTCCTTTTCGTGTCTTATCTTTGAGAGACAGATTGTGAACCAGTTATTCTCATTGACGAGTCCTACCCGCGCTAGCTGCCCCGTACGAAATAATGATGCAGCTCGTGCAGGCAGCCATCCATCACTGCAAAAAAAGACATTCTCAATGTAACCTTTAGATTGCGTGAGATGTTCAGGGAAGTTACGATCTCCTCCCGCAGTTAGCACAAAGGTCGCCCTGCAGCTGGTGTGTCAAGGTATCTGCAATATAGGTAAAGACAGCCTCAATGGAGCCAGACGGTATCTTTCCAGAATGTTTGAGCAAAGGTTATTACAGGTAAAATATTAAATTTTTAATATTTTCCACTGTAAAATCATTATAGTCCACATCCCTGCATCTGTTTGAGACCTGAAGAACAAATTTGAGGCTGAAGTATAAAAGAAAAGGAATAGTTAAATACTGATTCATATAGAAAAGCTTGGTTTTTTTTTTTTTTTTTCATAAATGACAATCATTCAAACTATCAATCATCTGGAGAGGAAGAATCAGCAGGCAATCTAATTCAGGGAATTAGATTGTAATGCCTGATGTAGATCTACCAGTTAATTTAAATAATGAGTCACCTGGTAGGCAATCAAATCTAGGTCAGGACATTTAGCAGGCTGAAAATAATGAGTCTAACAGCAACAGAGCTAACAAAACAATCCAGATAATAATGACAGCACAGAATGACAGCCCTAACATAATCAGACAGCGTGCACAAACTGTAAATAGACAGAGTAAAGAGAACGAACTTGTGTAGGGAGGCAAAACATATTCTCCAATGAAACTATTATAGAAGAATTATGTTTGGTTAAAAGGAAGCATAGTGACAATCACAGTGAGGACATACAATATTTATGTGCTCTTACTGCATCTATGATATCTGTGACTGCATTCTTTTCCAGCTTTTTTTTTTTTTTTCATTGCTGTTGTTTTGTATGTAAAGCAAATGTGGTAAAATTTGGCTGGTGTTGGGTTTAGGAAGTGTGGCAGGAAGGCAAAACTTTTCCTAGTGACTTTTCCTGACTTTCACTTGCACTGACTGACGATCTTGATTTTACAAATTGCTTCTTGGACCGAGAAAATAAGACTAGTAGGGAAAAAGAAAGTAAATGTTCAAACACAGGTACCCCTGCAGTCCTCTCTGCCTCGATGTATAACTGGATAGGTCTGGCAGAAACCCAGGTAAAAGGGACAGGCACCAGCTACTGGGAATTTCCAGACCATGACCTCTGCAGCCACTGATGTCATGGAGCCTTGTACCTTGTGCTCTCCAAGCAACCCAGAGGCTGTAACCAAACACAGACATTTCTGCTCCTCAAGAGTACAAGCAGAGGACTTTTTTAAGTAGAAAACACTAGATGTCAGCAGTTCTCCTTGCTCTCCGAAGCGTGCTCCCCACTCAAGAACACAGCGCTCGTTTGAAGCTAATCCAACAGTTCCCAGCCAGGGGCACAGGTACCATTTTCTGGGGTTTTATTATCTCCACATAGTCCTGTCTGTGCCTGGCTGACACAAGGTGTTTTCTTCCTATGTTTGATTTCACTCCCATTCATTTGCTCAAGCAAAGCACAACCTGTTGGGTAGGCGTGTCGGGGAGCTGGGGTCTGAAAATGTGCTTACATACAATCCACCGAGAATTATACTAAGGGGAGGCCCTTTCTTCCATCCTTCCTCCCTTCTCAGGGGTCTGGTCCAGCATTTTTAAATGCTTTCCTTTGGTATTATGAAAAGCTTTGGCTTGCTAACAGCATTACTAAGTTATTCAGATCAAATGTGGAATGGCAACCCATTTATCTATTGAGATGCAACTTGTAATCTGTTACCCACATGATGCTCCAGGCAACTGGAGCTCTGTTGGCTTGTTGCTAATACTGGTCTGTTGAGTTTATTCTGTTTAAACTAGCAGGGAATCATACAGGAGATGACTACCAAATAAATATTTTTCAACTCTGGCATCTCATTATGCCTTCAACTTCTTGTTACGTCTTACAATGAATGATGGCACTTCTTTTCATAACTCCAGGTAGCTAGCTAATGTTGAACAGCCCATTTTTTCCTCTTTGTGAGCTGCTTTTTTTAGTTTAGAATTACAATTTCAGTTTTAAAAGCATTGCTGAGTTACATCCACAGATTTAAAAAAAGGATAGGGCTTTGTAGCTCGGTTTCATGTTTCCAAACGTGTCACCAACTTCTTTGCTCCTTCAAGAAAATCTGTGGGAGCTTTGGTGATTCCTTACATCATGCTTGCTTTTTTTTTTTGTGAAGTCAAAAGGGAATAATCAGACTTTATTCTTACTTACATCAGGGCAAATCATATTTGCCTATGAAGTGGACCTCCTGTGGTGATAAAGTAGTATCTGGTAGCTACTTGCAAGAACTTCATCAGGTTTCAGTAATGTGAAATGGGTGACTCAGTCTAAAGTGGATTTTATAAAGATGTAAAAACTTCATCTTCTAGAACACTTTTTTATCATTGGCTTAAGAGTTAGCCATAATATTTCAGTTTTGTTTACCCTTTTCCTCCATTTCCACACACACACACAAAAAAAACAAACAGTGAAAGTAATTTCTAAAGCATTCAGTATCAAAAGAGCAACAGCTCTGCATTCCTACAGCAGCACAAGCTGAATCATGCCTGGATTGTAAAATCCATGACTGAGGGGACCTGACAGAGCGCTCAGGGCAGCAGATGCTGAATCTAGAGATTCCGGCTATTCCTCCAGTCCTGCTAAAGATCTTTTGTCTTTCTTTGCTGAAATCACGGTATATTTTTGCGCTAATTCTTCTCTCACCCTCTGTTCATACAGCAGGTTTCTTTTAGGACTTCTGAGCTCTACTGCAACAGAAGCAGCAAGAGGAACAAGAATTGCAAAGTCACACTACTCCTTTCCTATTCTGTGCTAAAGAGGGCTCTCAGTGCTACAAACTCAGATGTCTTTGTTGTTGTTATTATTTAATTCCATAATGTGTTCATCTGGGTTTATGTGCTCTCAAAGTTAACCAGAACTTCTTAATATATCAGAGAAGCAGAGCTCATTGCACAGAGAAGGTTATAGAGTGTTCTGAGGTCCAGTTAAGTGAAGGGAGCCTTGTAAACAAGAAATGATAACCAAAGAGTAGACCGAACATTTCAGAATGTACAAGAAAGGACCAGCCTGTACAGACAAGGTGAAAATCACCACCTTTTACCTAGTCCCTGCATTTAATTTGCACGATTTTTGTTTCACAAATACTGGAGCTTGTCACAACCAGAATGTTTCTCAGAACATTTGAGTAGTAAGCAGTAAGAACATTTGGCTAGCTGGCCTGCTGAACAGGCATTTCCCTCTTTTTACTTATATTTTACGGTTTATAGATACCTGAAACAGTAATGCCATAAGTAATTCTCCTTCTAGCCAAGCCTGCTTAAAATGCTCATTCAAAAGTAATAAGAGCAATATTTTTTCTGATCAGGTCCCCTTGGAATGAAATCATGGAAAAAACGTTCCTGCCAGTTCATGCTGATTACCTGTGCGTCTCATTATTTTAAACTCTATCGGACAGCCGCACAGTCATAACTGCCTTTCAACAGGAACTACCACTGAATCTTTTAAAAATAATTTTACTTCAATTTCTAGCTAGTTCTAGCTTAAACAGCACATATAATTGCCTAATAAGCAGTTCATAAGGAGAACATAATTTCAAAGTAAAATGTTGGACCTATCCAGTCTTTGACAGTAACAGAAATAAGAGATGCCTTTTAAGTTCTCCAGCGCGAGTTATTCTCTGGCAGAAGAATCAGCAACCTGGAAACTCGTTAGAATACTGATTAAACTTTCAAAGTATGCACAAAATTATATAAAAAAATAAATAAAAATTATTGTTACTATTGAGCAACTATTGAACTTCAAAGGTTAAATCTATTAACATTTTCAGAAGTACTAGTAGGCTCTAAAATACTAAAAATCTCAACAGGTTTGTTATGTGGACAGGGAAAACTTTCTACGTCACTAGAAATTGTTGTCATTTTGTTACTGCATAAAATATCTGTAAAAATCTACAGAGTATCGTACGCAAGGTCTAGTTTTGTCTGATCTCCTGTGTAAGAAAGGACACGGCACTTAATCCATATATTTTTTTCCCCTTAGCTCAGTTTTGCCTGCCTGACAAGCTCCCAGTTGCAAAAAGCCTCATTATCTTGAGAAGTCCCAGGAGATGATGGTCTGGACAAAGTCACATTAAGTCCTGAGGTTCTCTGGGAGATTTCTTAAGGACTTACTGCAGGTTCACTTCGGTCACCAGTGTCAGAATATCTCAACTCCATTGCTTCGTCCACGTGTGTGTCTGAGCCTGTGCACACGTAATGGATCCTCTCGGTCACCTGTGAGACCAGGACTGGCAGGAGAACAACAGGCTGGAGGGAAAACAAACAGGGAGAGGACAGGAGGACCCGAGTTCTTCAACATAGAGATGGGACGTAACTGTTAAAAATTTTGGAGCTAGTCATATCCAAGCAAGGCATGGCCACAGATCTAAAATCCTAACTCATCAGGTTACAACGGATAGAATACATTCCTCACTCACCTTCTAGAATCATGTCTTGATTCCTCAAATAATTAGATGTTGAAGTCCAAAGCCTGAAAAAGAGATAAAGGGTAAGGAAGCTATCCTATACTTCACTTTTTTCAATGGCAGGGATGCTGAGTAGTCTAGATAATGTGCTTCCTGTCAGTGTGAACCATTCTGGGATGAATAGAAATTTTTAGCAAGTACCAAGAGAATCACACGTGGCTGACAGATCAGGTCAGCTACCAACTTGGGCATTTAACATCCAGGAATGTTTTCTGTTCTCTGGAAGGCAATAAGGTCAGTTACTACAGCAGATACATTATAAGCAAGCAGTAGATTCAGTTGAGATGTTTTTATGGGAACGCTCTTCTGTTGAAAAAATATTCAGTTCTGGAAATTGGTACATTTTGTCAGAATGTCTTGAGTCTGATGAAACTGCACAAACAAAAAAAAATTATGAAAGAACTGAACGCCAATGATTTTCATCAGGTCAACTGCACTTGAATATCTCCATCCATTATTTTAAGTTACTTTTTCTGGTTTTATGTTATAATTACAAATTAGGTGACCAGGATGTAAAGTATTCTAAAAACTCTATATTCTGCTCCTACTTGATTCAAATGGGAGACTTTTGGCCTCATTTTAAAAGAAAATATTGTGTTATTAAGATGCTACAAATGTTTCATGAGATTACTTTTAGTAAAAAAACCAACTCATGAAACCGTACCTGTATAGAACAAATATCATATAAAGTGAAATAAAATTGCACAATCAAAAAAAATAGAAGACATTAGTTAATACAGGAAACACTTTAGAAGGAAAGAAATTTTCTTCTCCCATCAGCTCAAGACAGAATTGCCTGTGTTTTTACTCCCAGAAAATGAGAAAATAATTTTGTCTATGAGCATAAAAAAACCTCATAAACTAAAGTTGTACGGTCTGAAGTCATAAATCAAATGTAAGACAAATTACAGAAATGATCAAATAATAACCCATTTTCTGCTGCAGATGTGTTTGTGGCTATCCCTGTGAAATACTCCTTTAGCCTGCTTTTCCCCACGATTTTTTTGAAAGTATGGTATATCCAGTTGCTCAACAAAATTCTTATTAGTTGAAACATTAATCACTGGTTAATTGTAATTACTTAGCCCGTGGAAAATTTGGGAATGGAATTAGACTGTGACTACAAGTCAAATAAAGTTTGCTTTTACTATTGATTTTAACATTTTTGAGACAGATGTTCAATATGGTTTGCTTAGCAATTTTTTTTGGTAATGCTTGGTCAATGTGCTGAATAATAATTGAACTCAGTCTTTACACAATTTTTTGGTCTCACATCTAAGTTACCTTGTAATCATCAATTTTCTTAACAATAGATGACAGCACATATATTGCTTTTCCAATATACCTGCATAAAATTACAAATCAAGATGTTTTTGAACTTCTACACACTTTGTTGCTCAATAGCATGTACTTGACAATGTTAAAAATTATTTAAAGCCTGCAGTATACACTTTGGCACCTCCTTTGAACACTTCTAAACTTTTTCAGTGTTACAGTCCAATGGCCTTTGCTTAGTCTCACAAAATTTTAACGATGCTTAGAAGGTCAGATCCTCAACAGGCTTTCAGTGTTGGGATGGGGCTCGCTCTGCGTCCGACACTGGATTTTCTCAAATCATCCAGAGCAAGGCTGTGAAAGTTAAGATTAAGGGCTTAATTTTTCCATTATTAAAGTCAATGTCTTTTTTTTTTCCTTCTCTTTTTTTTTTTTTCTTAAAATGGAATCTAAGAAAATGTGGCTATCATATTATAATATAATGATACAAAAATATTTATTTTTATAGCAAATAAATGATTCATTAGTATTTGAACTTACTATGGATTTTTTTCTTGAGCTTCTGAATCAACCACACATTATCACTTCCAGTGGTAGATTATTTCGCTCTATTTTACCGAATTCTGGAGCTGGATTCAGGAATACGTGGATCAAAATCAAAGGCAGAATGGACAAAGTCCTCGTCGAACACTGACCATTGAAGAAGAGGCTTGACCCTCATGTTCCCTCAGCTTTATACTGAATATAATGTACATGGGATGGAATCTCTCTTTGGTCAGTTTAGGGTCTCTTATCCTGTCCTTTCCTTCCACCAGGTGCAGCCTCTTAGTTTTTGCACCCCCAAAGTGCCACACAAGATTCAGCAGTGACCCTGGTCTGCACAGGAGCAAGTATAAGCAAGAGCCTTTCTGCACAAACCAATTCTTGACAGTAACTCCAAATATTGAGCGTTATCGCTGCTGGAAGCAGACACTGTTTGCAAAAAACTGCTGGTAACTTCAGACAGCGCAGAGACTTAGCTGAGAATTAAAATCACTGAACAGAATTAGTTCTGTCCTAACTCAAACCAGGACATTCTCTGGTAAAATACTTACTTTTAAAATAATATCTGAAAATATTACCAAAAGGGGGGGGGGGACACACATTTATTTAGAATAGGTGGTGTCGTTTAATTTTAAATTCAATACTGAATTGATGCTGCTGCTTCTGTTCCCACCATGAGTGACCATAACATGAGTCACCTAAGATAGCTATGTCTATTATTATGCAGCAAAAAGGTAGGAGTTATTATTTATCTCCAACACTTTTAGCTAACTCTTTCCCCATTTCCAGTGAAGGTTAAAGTAATAATTTATTCCTCAGCAGAAAATTACAAGGCTTCCACGGTGACTCATCTAAGTTGGTTGGGTTGCATATGAAAGCAGACGTATAGCTCACCTTTTTCCCCCACTCTTTTTAACCTATTTTATTCTTAGGTTTAACATTTGGGTATTTTTTTTGGATAACAAGGAGTACAAAATTTAAAAAAAATGACGCGTTAAAATTTTTGAGCTCTTCAGCTCTAAGTTGCTAGAGCCAGAGCAGACAGACAAACCAGACTGACTTCCTGACTGCACCCTCAGCCCCAGCTTCTCCGGAAAGCTGTGCTGGCCCTCAAGCTCGAGTCATATTTGTGTTCCTTACACCAAAGAGCCAGCATTTACAGCAACATCACAAGACTTCACGCATTTCCTTCTTATATTTTTTCTTTCTTTTTTTCCCAACTGAGGCGGTACAATAAAACACACGAACAAAGATCCAAAGTCCTTCTGATACTCACAGAATTACCCCAATCCACAAGAAGGCGTTTGGATGCAAACGTGGGCCAAATTTCATCAAGCCATGCAGGACTTTGTGGAAAAAAAGCACCCTTGTCATGAATAACACATCAATAAATAAAAAAGCGTTGCCTTTCTCAGGACTCTTTCCTACAAAGAAACCTAGTAATCGTGAGTCTGTTCCCAGACGTTTTTATATGCACAAACTAAGACAATGATTCAAAGTAAAATCTCAAAGAGAAGATGACTACAGAACAGCAGAAGTCAAGAGTTACAATATAAAGGAGAGTATCAGCAAAACATTGCATTGGCCTCTCTACATTTGGTCACGATATAATTAATCCAGCCCAAATCCTTTTGTAAAAGAAATAACTAGTAAGATAATTTTAATGAGTTTTAAATTGCGTGTTCTACTTCACATTCTTGCAAAATTTAAATATTGGCAATAATTCCTCCACCAAAATATTTTCTTCTATTATAATTTCAACAAATATAGCGTATGCAAGCCAAGATAGGCCTTTGTGGAAGAAAAGAAACTTTGGATAATATATCATTAACCTTAGGCCATATTTTAATCTGCATTTCTAAAGGTTTCTCTTTGTGTACAGTTTACTCATTACATATTGCCTGCTTACAACTAGCAAATTCAGCAAACATTATTTATCAGGGTTCCTTTGTAGGCGAACGGCTGCCTGGGTTTCCTGTTGTGCTGCGGAGGACAAACCAAGGAGGCAGAGACTACCGGAAAATAAATGGTTGATGCTCAGGTTTGCACTCTATTTCTTTAAATGTAGTGGAAATGTCCTTAAGAGCTGCAAGGACACCTGCTAAAGTGTCCCAAGAGGAGACTAATTCATGCTCTGACCTTTTATACAGGTTTGGTTATAGCATACATTCAATTACCCAATTAAAAAAAAAAAGAGAAAGAGATAAAAGAAAACAAGTAGAATTCATAGCAATAACATCTTGATGCCTCTGATTCTTGAACTGAGTTATGCCTCACTTACAGGCTACAATAAGGCCCTCAAAAAACAATAATTCAAGGACAATAAGATTTTTTGGAGAAAATATTCTAAACTGAATTAAACTTTTTTGATGAGGAACTTTCTTTTGTGAAACAGACTAATTTTTCTGTTATATAATATCATATCTGAATTTTCTGCCCACTCTGTACTTTGTCTTCCAAAACCTAGAAATGAAAAATATGCCCTCCTTTGAAAGGAGGAGGAGATTCTTTAGATCCAAGGGTAAACAGTGCTTTTCTATCACAGTAAATGAGACAATTTTGTTATTACTCCACTCTGTTTTTTTCTTTCTTTCCCTAAATACTGAAGTCTGAAACTAAATTATCTATCCGTCCTCTTCCAAGGAACTGAAAAGGCAGCTTTTGCGTACATCTTAGCATTTTTAATAACCACAGGAGTTTAAATTTTGGAGTTTGTAGGTAAATGCAGCACTTTGTTTTAGTTGAAAGAGGATATTGTTCTTTTTCTAGCATTTCGTTGTGTTATTTGATTGCATTGTACGTTCCATTTCCTAGCTGTGTAAAAGTTGCAAAGCTACATGAATCATAATAAAATTTAATTTATTTTTTCATACGATACCCAAAGGAATATTGTGGTAAAATTTGGCTATATACTATGAACACGTTCAGAAATACATACTTACTTTATTTGGTTACTAAAGCTGCTGAATCTGTGAAGGACATCAGTCGGTCTTACTAAAAACTGTAGGTATTCATCAGTTGCCAGAATCCAGACTTATTTTTTTCTTGGTGTCACTGATATCAGCCCGAGTTCTATTGAAGAGTCAATGGTACCACGTTCAAGTCTGCAAATTCATGTGACATGGGGAAAGTTTAAGTTTCATTGATTAATCATTATCATCCTATAATAACAAAGAGTTTTCACATGATTTTGTTGCAAAAGAAACACAAAATCATCTTCATTATATCCAAAACTGATGCTAATCCACATGCAATGTGATACCTTACTCGACTAATTATTACTCACGCAACTAAAAAGTTTGAAGCAGCGGTGGCGGTATTTGTTACAATGCCAACACCACGATTGCTTTCATAACTGACAAAACATTGATCTGCTTTATTTTTTTTAAAGAAATTACTAAATTTCTTCCAAAACTGCATCGTTAGTATTTTTAAAGAATGGCTGAAGACTGAATAGAATTATAGTATTCTTCTGTCAGGAAGAGAAAGGTTAGATTATGCTTCATATTTTAAGGGAAGAAAATTGTGGCTATTTTGGCCATAAATACAGCCTGTAAGAAGAAAAAAAATACTGAATTTGGATTGCCAGTGCAATGCTATTATGCCAGAGTAATATAATATTCACACAGATATGATAGGTGCTTTCAAAAACTACAGATATGTAACACGATGCAGCACATTCTGTAGATTTAACATTCCCTCTTAATAAATATCCTGCGTAACAATTTCAGTATAATAAACGGTGGGTGGATTTCTTATTGATTTTATTGTCTCAGATGGTTGGAGGTCAGCATACATTTGCACAGGACAAGCTACAAATCCCAGTAGTTGTGAGTACACTGCCTCAGCATTTTATTCTTTTTTTTTCATATAGTTGGTACAACAGTAAACACGGAGAATAATAATCCTTAGTTCTTAGCAATTTCTTTTATTGTCCTTTATATTATAGACAATCTTTTGGTGTGAAAGCCCTTAAGAGAAACAAAATCAATAGGACACTATGAAACTGTAATAGGAGTCTACAGAAATCACTCTAAGAAGCATCAGATATAATGGGAAGTGATAATATCTCCATAGGGTTTTTCTTTCCAGGGCAAAGAATCTAATTATTATATATATATAAAAAAAAAGTTAAAAGCTTGTTTGCTTTTTCCTAATAGACTGTCTGATACTTTATAAGGACTGATGGAGGAAAGGTGTCACTCTAGCTTTGAACACATCCTTGAAGTGTAAATGCAGCTCAGCCCTAAGAAGAGGAGCTCCTTCCTGAAGGACTCGTAGAAGATTCTTCCAGAGTATCCATCACACTTCAAAAGGGGAAATGATAGAAAAAAAATGATGGGAAAGACTAGAATGTTGAGGGGTTTATTTGTGCAGGTACTTCAAAATCATTGGGCGCTAAATTCCCAAAGCAACTTCTGAGATACTATGGTGCATCGAGACCTTTCAGAGAATAAGCAGATGCTACAGGTCCTTCATGGAGCCAACTAGTGCTTCTTTATTTATCCCTTGGAAGTAAATCCCAGAGCAAGGTGGTTAAGGTTTTAGCACAATTTTTTTTTTGTGTGAGTTTCTAATATCAGACTGCACAATTCTATCACAGTTTTGAGAGTTGAGGTTGTAAGGTTCCTTCCTCTAATGGCATATTCTAATGACTCACAAAATATACAACAGTAACAACGCTAAGAGTACCAACAAAATTATTCTTACTTAATTCCTATGTTTAGTGATATTCTTAAAACCTTTCAAGAAGTTTGAGGGATGACGACAGCACAGGCCCTGATCCAAACTTACCTACAGTCAGTAAGAACCTAGACTTCGGTTTATTTAATCCTGATTTAGCTAGATAATAAAGCCAGTGCTGAATTTTAAGTGTACAAATAGTTCAATTAAATCTGATGAGCTTAATATTATGTATACAAATCCCTTTCCAGATTGAGTTATATGTTAATCTAAAAAACACAGGCAGAACTTCTCCAATAAGCTTCCTTTTCAAAAGTAATAAATCCACAATTGGAAGGCTCAGAATGAGTACTTCAAAATTATATTCGAAGATAAGTAAAAGCTTCAACGATCTGCTGGATTGGAGACTGGAATATTCCTTGTCAACTAGCATACTTCTGAAACCTGTAACAACAGGCTCTTCTTCACACAGTGTAATTTTGAAATCTCACAAGCTCTTCTTCATATAGTTTAGCTTCTGGTATCTCACGGAGGTATTTTGAGTCACTATCTACAGATACCTGTCTTTCCTCTATAGCCTACTCAGGCTTTGGACAGCCAAAATCTCTCAGTGAAATGCCTATAGAGTCTGAAATAGGTGCTGAACCCACCCTCAGTCAACAACAAAATACCGTGGTAAACCCTTCACTCTTGCACGTTGTACCAATTTATTGACCTGAAGGGAATTGTGACCCATTTGCACTATGTACGTACTTTGTCCTGTGTTAATCCTCAAATCATTCACGTAGCTGTGCAGTAACAGTGGAAAGAATATTCTGGCAATGTAATTTTTTTTATTTGCTAAATACCCCAACAGATCCACACGGAGGGCTGAACTGATTGATCGCAATGGTAACACCAAGATAGTGTTCTATCTTCCCCCAATACCCAGGCACAAGAAACACCACTCAGCCTATATATTCATCAGAGAGTTTTAGTGTTCCTTTTAAATTGTCATCATTCTCTTTGCTTCATTAATAGAACTATTTGCATGAAAGAAAGAACAAATTGTCTTCTGACTGCTCTATTACAAGGTACATTAATGAATATAGGGGGATTTTATTCGTACTTTTATGGTGTACCCATTTGTGTCAGATTCTAGTGGGTTGCTTCACGGACATCTTAAAGGGCTGCTAGGTACAACAAAAAGTGTATTAGAAAGCAAACTTGCACTGCTCTTTTTCCTTATGAAAGATGTCTTTTCAAAGCAGCTTTTACCACCACTCATTTGAGAGCAACTGGTATTTGCCAAGCTAAGCACTTCAAGTTTCATCGGCCTTTGCCCATGCTAAGCGATGGAATTCTTCAAAATTAAAAAAAAAAAAAAAAAAGTTGTAAAAAATTTTGAAGAGCAGAGTATTAAGTTAATGTTTTATTGCTTTAACTAAATAATGTCCTGGAAAAAAAAAACTCTTACTATAAAACACTGCGTTAGAGTCAATGCAAGACTGAATATTATACATGGGCATGTTCACTGCAACTTGGATCCTCACTAGGAAGAAGCTTCTGTGAATGCCTTTGAGAAATTTGCTTGGCTAAACATTGGAAAAATTAAACTTTACATTGAGGAGGAAAATGACCTTCCAGCATGTGGCTCATGGATATTTTTTTTTCGTTATTTAAGGCTGGTCATCACCATTGAATACGAGAAATGAAAAGGCAAATTAAAATGCCTTCTTACTTGTTACCGTTGTTATCCAGAGACCAGCAAAGTCTAAGGGCCACCATGGGGATGGGCTGGATGTGTCACATACAGAATACAAAAATACATTAATTCTATAGCAATTTCTCACACTGTCCCAAAGCAGCAGCATCGTGGCTTCTTTAGCTAAAAATATTCTTAGTCATTTCCCGATAAGGACAGCAAAGTGTTTGTGCTTCAATGAAGTATTACCTAGAAAGCAAATATTATAAACTCACAATATTTACTTTGCAAATATAAAGAGAAATGTGTCTTGGCTCCTGTGACTCCATCTGTATATTGCAATGCTATAAATGCCATGGACAGCTAAACCGTAAGGACCTGTGGTGACAGGACAAGGGGCAGTGGTTTGAAACTAGAGCTGCGTACATTCAGATTAGACATTAGGAAGAAGTTCTTTACTCGGAGGGTGGTGAGACACTGGAACAGGTTGCCCAGAGAAGTCATGAAGCCTCATCCCTGGAAGCGTTTGAGACCAAGCTGGATGAGGCTCTGAGGAACCTGCTCTAGTGGGAGGTGTCCCTGCCCATGGCAGGGGGGGTTGGAACTAGATCATCTTTAAGGTTCCTTCCAAGTCAAGCCATTCTAGGATTCTCTATATACACATGTAGGTATATGCTACATACTAGATAAGGTCACAGTCCTTTCATAAATAGTCCAAAACCATGGGAACTGAAAACCTTAAAATAAACCAATACCAAGGAGAGACAGTTTAAGGAAACTTTTCATATATATATATAAAGCAATGCATTATTCACATTTCACATCTGTGAAATTTCTATCATTGAAAACGGCACTGTACCACTTCTCAATGATTTAATTGACATTTTTTGTTGCCAAAGTAAGCTGAATATTTTAATTTTTTTTTCATAATTCACCACGTAAAACTCTAAATACTTTGTCTACTTCATCTCTGAAAAAACCCAGAAAGATTCTTCTATTGGAAAGTAAGGTAAAGAGCCTTTTCCAAGATGATGTCTTCCTCTTTACCCAGTTTAAAACAAAGAATTGCAAGTGAGGGCATAAAGATTTAGAGCAACCTTGTTCAGTGGGACCTACCAGTGACAGTGATGGGACTGTGATAAATATTTACAAATGTGCATGATGCAGCTATCCTTGACACGACCTAATTTCACTCCATATTCATAATCTGTTCATTCATAACCACTTATCAACTTGCGTGGTTTTTTTTTTATGAAGTACTGTTTGTCAAGAGGTTTGAAGAAAACTTAATCTAGTAAAAGAGTTTAAACATCTCAGAAGTACAATGAGGTTGAAGTTAGCATTAATGTTTATATTCATGAAAATCATTATTGTCTGCGCATTTTTATACCGCTTTTTCTCTCAAGTTGATAACATAGGCTGACGTACCACGATACATTTTTTATTAAGTGTTTGATTATTCAGTTTGATTTCCTGGAGGCTTTAGTGTCTAATTTACCGAGGAGGGAGGAGATCGGCTTAAACTTCGTGCAGAAAAAATAAGAATGACACATCTTATGCAGACCTGTTATGGTGTGGCATTGATTATATGAGGCCAATCTTTGTGAGGCTATAGAAATAATCTCAGTTCATGACAAGCACCAGTGTGGCAGAGCATATCAAGTACTGAAGTGTTATACAAACTTTATGTAAAATCCTCAAGATTTAAGAAGTAGGAAAGAAGATATATTGGCACGAGATTTAACTTCCATTTTAGTGTTGAGTTTGCAACATCTACATTGCAAAGACTAAAACATTTCATAAATTATGCAAATTTTTTCAAGGCAGAATTCACTTCTATTCTACTGACATTTTCCAATCTAGGCAGTGGACTATTAACTAGTCCAATTGTACAACAGGTGAAAATGGCCCCCCACTAACACTTCTCTGATGCTAAATTTAAAATTTGTTTTGTTATTTTTATTTTTTTAAAAAAAAAAGATTTATCACCTTCTCAAGGTTTATAAAGAGATAGTCTGATTTAAGCATTTTGCACTATATTACAATATAAACCATGGTAAGTTGAATATAATCTACATATTACCTCTGACTGTAATAAAATTTATATGCAAAATATTAGGAAGGAATGCATAAGTACCAGTGAAAGATTCCTCCTGAACTTAAGAGAAAGGTTGTATGTCAGGAAACGTCAGTACCAAACCTTTGTGTTCTTGGTGTAAATCTTGACTAATGTTCAGGAATGAAAATGTTCACCATCAGAAATGCAGAGTTATCTTCCACTCAATTTATTTAGTATTGTTTAGTTTAGTTAATCCTACGTTAGGTTTCAGGCTGGCAGCACACGTACTGGAGGACATGCAGCCAACTTCAGTGTCATTTCTCCTTTATATTTTTTTTTTTATATCGTGTACTTATTTTGATAGATAAACTTCCGTTGTTTCTAGAAGTGCTGAGAGTATCAAAGTGAAGTTTACATTTCTAAAAGTATATGTTTAAGAAAAAAACTACATGATATAAACAAAACAAAAAAGATATATCCTGGAGTAGAAAGGCTTTGTGGGGCTTTGAGTTGAAGAAACTTATGTGGAAAGTAGCCAGAAATGGAAGTAAATTGCATCAACATAGATTTATCTCTGCTTACTTCAATGTTTTATAATTCTGATACAAATACTTACACAGGTTATTTAAAAGCACAAAGCACAGCAAACACGAACAGTGAGATAGGACTTGACCATATTGTTTTTCCAGTTATTAAGCATCTGACATTCATAAATCACCAGGAAGGCTGACCAGATATTCTGTAGCCCATCCCATTTATCACTGCACTGATAAGATACGCTTTCTAAACTTGCTTGTTTATTCTGATCATTATATTCATTCGAAATGACAAGATAAATCATAGAATACCAGGTTGGAAGGGACCTCAAGGATCATCTGGTCCAATGTTTCTTGGCAAAACCATGGTCTAGACAAGGTGGCCCAGCACCCTTTCCAATTGAATCTTAAAAGTATCCAATGTTGGGGACTCAACCACCTCCCTGGGGAGAGTATTCCAAAGCTTATACTAATTTCAATAAAACACTATCTTTTGCCATTTGAAACACCATTTAACTCCCACCTGCGCCCCCACCCTGGTTTAGGCATCAGCTCAGGAAAGCATCTGTACAGAGTTAACCATGTACTTACTTACCTCTGAATTTAAGCATTACTGAAAGCCTCAAAACATTTAAATAATGCACTTAAATGCCTTCTGCATAGAAACCTCAATATCAGCATTTTTACAGAAGGCTATTGATTGCAGCTGGCCTTGCTGTCACCTGCAGCTCCTGGCTTCCTGCGGAGAACAGCCCACTCCCTGCTCCCAGCCTCAGACTTCAATGTTAAGCAGTAGTAGTAGCAGCTTAGTATTTTTATTATTGTGTTATGTCAATCAATTACACGGAATTTGTAGCTGTTGTGAAATCCACCGGTTTGTTGAATTTCACAAAAAAAAAAACAAAACAAAACACCCACAAAAAAAGCCAAACAAAAAAACCAAACCAAACTATGCCGAGCAAAACAGACCCCCCTTCCCCAAGTTCAACAGATGGCATATGGCCCCAGCTATACACCAGAATAAATGATGCTGCAAATGTTCTTTGTCCTAATTATACAACTGTTTAAAGAATATACGGCTTTTATAAAGATGTGACTTGTCAAAAGTTAGAAATGCTGCCTCTTGGCAGGCTGGCACACTCCGATGACACGTGAACCTAAAGCATAAACCCATCTAAACATTGCCATAAATAGCAGAGGGAAAGGGGAACACTTTGCTATTTACCAGTGGGTAAAGTTCACTTAAATAATATTTTTGATTCTCACTGCTGCCTGATCTCCTTTCTGAGCTCTACAACTTTTTAATTATTTTTTTTTCTCCCTTTTGACACTGTTCCTCTGGGATTCACAGAGCTAACAGCTCTCAGAATTCCTCAGAGAATGTTCTCATATAAAGTGCTAAGGAAAAGGACCGCTCCAAGAGTTCACCACTAAAGCGGCGATAAGCTTCATTTTGATGCACATCTCTCCCTGTTTTCCCTGACTGAGCTCTTGAGTCAACAAAGTCACCACCACATTTTCGCATTAAGGTCTCTTCACCATTTTTTTTTCATGCTGGACTGTTGCTCCCGTCATTAAAATATTAAGGAGAAATGCTTAGTATGCATCCAGCAGCATTTCCAAGAGCCCTTTTGCCTTCCATTAGTAATGGACAGATTGGAGCAAGTCTAACTTTAAGCCTTTGAAAAAGGAACTATGAGAAATCATGTCATAAAAAGGGTTTAAAATTGTTTATTTATAACACAGTAGCATCCTGACTATCAGCCGTAAACCCGACTTCTATGTGCTAGGCATCACACTGACAAAATTAGAGGATAATTTTCCTCACGCAGAACTTTCAAGGCAGTTGAAATAAATGATCGGAATGTCTTTAAATAGTACTTAAGCTCAAGTATTTTTCTGTCGGCTGATGGTTTGTGACTCGTTCTGCTTTCCAAGGAAACTTCTTAAGCAAAAGCTTAGTTTTAATATATTTGACTTGATTGGACTTAAGCTTGTACTTAATTACGTGAATCAGGTCTTATTAAATAGCTCTACAAATATTGATCAACTGTAATCTTTCCTTGCAAGAAGCAAGATCATGGAAAACACCGCGACAGATGAGAGTCAACATTACAGTGAAACAAATACATCGGCCGTCCAGGCAGCAGTTACTCTCTAAAGAGCGGTCCATCTAAAGGAGTCCGCATTTGACAGACAGCGTCACTTATTAAGTAAAGAGACAGTCCAAATACGTTAATCTCCAAGGATTACAACCACCACAAATGGAAACAAACTTTCTAGCTCTTTTCTAAATTAAACAATTAAGTCTAATATTCACATCCTCCGAGACGTTTCAGTGGAGCTAGCATGTCTAATTTATAATCGATGATTAACAGAAGATGCGACTAATTTGTCTTTGTTATTTGATTTTGCCACAGTCAAATTTACTCAGCAAAATGGAATGGAACAGTGTTCTAAAAACTGGTAAGCACTGAATGAGAAATCTGGTGTGTGGCTTCTTTGCAGACTACTATTGAATAGATGTAATACAGGACAATATCTCTTGCGTTAAGTAGTTTTAACAAATTAATTTTGACCCTTGAGCTTAATAAAAAAAAAATCTAAGTAGGCCCAACATCTCTGTTTAGCTTAACAGAAATGGAATATTTAATTATTTTAATTGTCTGATAAATTTGAAATTGAGAAAGTAACAGCCCTGCAAATCTTAAAATATATTCTCAGTCCCGTGTGTCATTAAGCATTACTCTAACGATTTTACTGCATTCAAGAGGTTACAAAGTCAAGCCCAGCCACCTCTGATTGAATGAGAATTGCACATTAGATCAAGAAAAATAGTTTTCCAGAGGTTAAAGTACCAGTCGAGGGAAGCCAAGACACATTTGCAGGAATATTTAGAACAGCGGTTAGGCAGTGGAAGAACTAACAAAGATGGGCAGCCTTAATAATGATAAAATGCATTGCGCTGAAGTCAGTTGCAGTCATTCTTGTAGTAAAGGGCATGGAATTTTAGTAGCTTCTGTATGAAGAGCTATGACTTGCACTGTCATCTTCTATGCTAAATATAGAGATATTAATATTAAAAGAGGAGACAGCTACAGCAGAACTAGACTGTTAGCCACGGCACGGCTGCTTGTCCCGTCTCAGCTCTCCCAGTTGCCACCGATCTGCAGCCTCTGCAGGCAAGCAGCAGTTGGCTCTCAGTTCTTTTTTGGGTTTAAGAGCTTTTTCATGCCAACTTACCCCGGCGCACGTCAGTAAGTCACACTTTCCCAGAAACCTCTCATGCCTGCAGTGCCATTGCTTTGCACTCAGTTTAAATTGGTGCTGCCATGGAAAGAGCTACATCCTGCAGCCCCCAGCCTCTGGCTTCTGATTTGTGACACCCATCCCCGGTGGGTCTGCTGAACTGGGTCAGCAAAATGCTCATTACAAAGCAAGAAGGTGCAAGGAACTGGAGAAATATCATAGGGAACAGGCAAAGATGCAACTAAACCTTCAGTTGGCAGTATCTGATTATTAACTGCTGCTGAAGTCTAAAGTTTTTGAGCAATCAGATTTCTGAGCAGCGTCACTGAAGTCGGTGATAACTGAGACTGACATTTCCCAGAGAGAGTTTTCAAAAAAGAAAAAAAACAAAAACCACATAAACACATACCACTACCAAAAAAAACAAAAAAGAAACAACAAACCAACAATTGAAACCAAAAAAAAAAAGTCTTACCAAGGATCATGAATGGAATGAAGAGAAAAGTGATTCTGCTTAGGAAAGCAAAGGAAGAAGAGTATTCCTTTCATGGGAAAGAGCCTGTGCAAAGATATATCTGTAGAGGGGCAGATTAATAGGACACCAAAGAGAAGAACTGTTGTGATATGCCGGGAAATAGGCATGTTCACGTGGTACATCTACATTTGTATATTTATACGTGGCAGGAATACAAGTTGCTAATACTGGATTTAATTTGCTGCACAGAAATAAAAATTAAATATCCAGTACAATAGAATAACTCAAATATTCTTACTGTGGAGCATGCTAATCACAAAGAATTATTTATTCAGTTCATTGGCTCCAGGTAGCACTTCCACCTTCAGACTAATTGGCGCATTGCTTTTCTCAGGCAGCTCTCTCGCTTTTGTGAGGTACATATGCCACAATCTGATATTTTCCTGCAAAATTTTCTTTCAAACTGGTTTGAACTGACGTCTTCTACAGTTTATGGGCACGCAGTGCAGCATGCCTCTTAGTAAAATCAGTGTGTGTCTATATCTATCTTTTAATTTTCCATATTAATCCAATAAGAACACATGATGACTCAACTGCCATTATTAGGTCTAATCTCTTCAAGTAATTATTTTCCTAAGTCAAAAAAAAAAAAAAAAGAGGATTTCTGAAAGCTCTCTCTCCAGAGGATGGTTCTGCCCTGGACACAGAAGGACGGATACTAATCAGCAGTAGTAAAATAAAAAGGACAAAAAGTAGCTACAGTCACTATGCTGAGAAGTCATCCCTGTTAAAATCAATACCGTGATTAATGCGGAAACACAGGAGATCAGAATCCATCACGCAATATTTTTCCTGTCTGTACTGTTATTTTTATTGCTTTAACTTTGCTATGCTGATCCGCTTCACTGCTGAATAATTGCTGGAAACCAGCTCCAACCCTTTCTTGGGAAACAAAAGGAGGCTGAGGTTCATGCTTAGCCGAGAAGGAAAAGGATGAGAAGGAAGAGCAAAGCCAAAGCAAATCTGTGTTACTTATAAGAACGTCACAGCATAAACTAAGCCATAGAATCCAGCAGATAATTCCTGCTGAAACTGCTGCACAAGCTTTTAGGTTTTCTGAGATGAAGTTAGTCCCTCTCTGCTGCTGATGCCACCTCTCTGGTGACCCTGGACCTCCCTGGTGAAGCACTGGTGGTCTCAGTACCTCTGCCTCTTTCCTTACACAGGTCTTTTCTGAATTCGTTCTCCACTGCGAGAAGAATCGTGCCCTCAATTTCCATCCCCTGAAACGCAAACACTGCAGAGTAACCGTGAGGCATCGATATATCATTTTAAAAGACAGGATCAGGTTCGTTTAATTAAAAAGTATCTGTTCAGAATATTTCAGTCTTACAATATTTATTTTTTGTATTTAAAGGTTTTGATTGCTGCAATAAAGAATGACCTTGATACATAACAAATGTGTTGGCAGTCTGGTAGTTTAACAGACAAGTTGCCATGGGGGGTAGACTGCTTTATGGGAAGGGATAAAATTATATTTTCTTGGATTCTCAAAATAAAAGAACTAGCCGTACATCTGCAAAACTTGGCTCGTGACATGACAATACTTACTGTGTGGAAACACGTGACCGAGGACATTGTGAAATAACAGAAATAACTATTTCTACCCACAAAGCTAGTTTAGAACGTCGTCATGAATTCCAGCTGTTCCCCATCCCCAAGTACCTGCACTGCCTTCGCATGCCCTGGTACACCTTGAGAGCACTGCGCTGGGGAGCAGGCTGGTGAGCACCAGCAGCTTCGTAAAGAAGGAAAACTAACATTGGAACATCTTAGTGACAGAGGAGTAACTTCAGAAATCCTGCCCCATACAGATAGATTTGTTACTCTGAAGAGACAAACCAGGAGTAACATCCACTATCTATAAAAAAAATACCACAATGGTGTTGTCTTCTACTTAGAAGTTATGCACAAGCAATTCCACTAAAGCCTACAGAATTACACTGATGTTAGGTGAAGAGGATAAATGAGATAGTATATCTACCAGAAAAAAAAAAGGAAAAACCTCAAGTCTTTCCCATAATTTTGCCTGGTTATAAATAGACCCAGGAGACATGGCAGTCTAATGCGTTGTGCCTTTAATACTGTCCCTCTTCCACAACAATGGCCCACAATATTATTGATTTCTAAACAAAGCCATTTATATTTGCCTTACAACTGACATGGGCTGAACATGTTTTTAAAACCTTTACTGACCTTTTGGTCTCATAACACTAATAAATGAAAACTGCAGAAGAATTCAAAGTGTATCTTTCACATTGAACCATCATTATTTAACCATCTCTAATTACAAAAAAATAAATGATTTAGCATCAGAGAGTCATATGGTAGAGAAAAGGTACATTTATTTTCTACACCTAGCAGATTTCATTAGACAGCTATATTGGGCTTTGCTTCTCATCATCTTGCACAAGTTTTCACATCAAAGATTTTAGTTTGACGCTTGCTTTTTTTCCCCCCCTTTCCATTTTATAATAGTATTGATGTATAATTTAATGATGGAAGATTTTGAATGTGTTTGTTGATAAATAGACAAGAAGCTTTGTTCTCCATAGGATCATTGCTTTTTATCTCTTCTTCATCGAACTGTCTAGACTGCATACTTAATCACAGCTAGATGTTGGGCCTCATCCTGAGCGTCATAAAGGCAACGAGAGTTTTGCAACTGATTTTTATTGGAATGGGACAGAGCACACTTATTGGTAATGTGCAACTTATAAATGCCATTTGCACACATATCAATTTTATTAACTCCCTTAGTATGGAATTTTCAGAATGTAATAGTTTGGCAGGCATTACTTCAGATTTATAGTGCTCCAAGATGACACTATTAAGCCACATTCACACCTCTGAAAATTGCTATAGCAACAGACTAGGGCCAGTTCTTTCTCCACACTGGTGGGTGGGAATTCTCTCAACAACTGAAGCTTCTGCTGCCACGTTTCAGGAGGTGTCACTTCAGGAAAAGGTGGCTATGTGATATATATTCATCAGTATATATGCACACAAATATAGATGTAAATAGTACAAGCAGATGGTCACGAACTCTAAGGGAAACCTGAGGTAATACAGAAAAGCATGGAATGGGGTAGGACTAACTGAACTGCTACAGTGGAGCTCACCTCTGAGAGGATGTCTGCTGAATCTTTTCTTTTCTACAGACCCGGAAACCTGAGCCCAAAACTAGAAAGATGGTTTGAGCATTTCTTAATTATCAGAAATTCCTACAAAAAGAAAGAAGGTGACTGACCTGTCCAACTCTTGGTGCTGTCTCCAAAACTCTGCACAAACCACAGGTGACCTCTTCTGCCATTGCAGAGGAAATATCCACTCGCTTTACCCCTGTAAACTTCCTGAGAATAAAAACACTGAAATCACCAGTTTTCTGGGCACCCTGCAAAGTCACTGGCCACTGCGCAGAGCACGCAGAAGGGTTGAACAGACACGGAAAGATGAAGTCAAGCTTCACTGAGGATGCTGCTGGAGAGAAACCTCATGCCTGAAATCCACCTTTATGGAAGAAGGGAGAAAATCTAGGTAGACACAACACCAAGTCACCTGACTGATTTCTCCAGGAGAAAAGGCGATTCTCCCTTTCAATGAGCTTGCAGTGTTTGATCAAAGGTTGGACTAGATCATCCTGAAGATCTCTTTCAACCAAAGACATTCTGTGATTCTGTGACTCATCTAAGAGAACAGTGAATCAAAGAAAATCAGGAGGAAAGTCAAACTCCTGTTGCCATTTCCTACACTTTTGAGGTCAGCCTTTATCCTGGCTGTGGAGCTAGTGTCTTAAAATGTGAAATATTAAAGGATCACTACTTGTTTATAAAGATACTTTTAAGCAAATCTTTATGTTTCTATTTGCCCCAGAAACAAAACGCAGCTCTGATCCCAATGACGTATCAGGTCATCGTACTTTCAAATTGTATTTCATAATTAGCGTATGGGTCCATCTCCTCTGTAACAAAAGGCAGAGCCAGAATCACTTTTTTTTAGGCAATCTTGACACTGCTGACTAATGCCAAGTCATGCTGGCAATGCTATTTAATAATTTTCTAGCGGAAGACCTAGAAGCAATACTTCCACAAAACTATGAACCAAGATTAATTTTCTACAAAAAAATTAAACTCATTAGATACTTGTGAGTTTGAGATGTTCTCTAAAGACTCACCTAAATCTGAGTTATTGCCTTCTAAAGCATTTCTCAACAATTGCTTTTTGATAAGATTAGAGAGATACAGGTGGTTAGCAGATAATCTTTTGAAATGAAGAGATTTAAAAGCCAGAGGAGTAATCTCCTCAGTGCCTAGAGATGGAGTGTAACTATCATAAAATTCTCTTCACTTTTTGTTCTTTGAAAGATAAAAGGAACAAAACCGGGGCTCAAATTGATGTTATGCAGAGATGCTGGCAGAAAGCAGAATAAAGAGGCTGTGGCTATTCCACAGGTCCAGCGATGGGAGGCAGCAAAGCAACAGGAGCTTCCTTCTTCCACAATAACTGGTTGGAAGGCAAACATCTGATGGCTTCAAAGCAGGTGCTTGAACATGGGTGGCCTGCACGCCCTCTGTTTTCTAACCACTGGGCAACACATTCTCTCTGTCTTTGCAGTAATATTAATTTGATGATACTCCAGCAGAAGACCCTTGTCTTCTGAGACCTACTGAGACAAGAGCCGACATAAATCATATCATCTTAAATCAGCTGTGCTGAATCTGGCTCAAGGCTCTTAGGATTCCTGGTGCTTAAAGGTTTTCACTAAAATGTCAAATCATTGCCGTGGCCACTGCCATCAGCTGTGTCACCGTTCTGGCTCCAGAGTATTCTCCAGCTGGTCACTATGTCGTGCGCACAGGATGATACCAGCAGGCACTTCTTGAAAAGGACTCCAGAGGAAGAATTAAAAAAAAGTAAAAGAAATATTTCACAATTAGCAAGTGAAATGGGATTGTCCTCACAAAAGATCTACTGCATCAAAAGCTGAAATGCAGCTGCTTCATCCTTACTTCACCACATGTTTGCTTATGTCTGTGCATAATTTGAGTTCTCCTCCGTGCACTCATTTGCTGATACGTGGCTATGTTTTCAATGGATGAATTTTGAAAAGGTGATTTAGCTCACCAGCTATGGAATTTATTCTTTCTTTTTTTTTGTTGTTGTTGTTAACCCAGCACTTCCTTACAGAAAATGCAGTCACTACGCAACTTGTATGTGATTACATCTTGCTGAAAAAATACTATATTGATAATATGATATAATTTGTTCTTATCTGTTGAAAGGTCACTAGTTGTCCTGGAGAAGTAAAAGGTCACAAATTAGAAAAAGAATAATAATTTTAAAAGTGACATTTAAAGACAAGGAAATTGACTTTGAGGAGTGTTCTAAAGAACTGAGAAAGTCAATGGGCCAAAATAGGAGTCTATCCACACTTCTTCTGTGAAAACCATTTTAAACTGCTTGCCATTTGGGGCAATACTCTCGATGCCAGCAGTAAATGATACACATTCTTTTCCCTGACCTTCAGCTCCAGCCAGCTCGGTTCTGTCTATCCATCTTCAACTTGCTTTGAGCTTCCAACGGATCAAGGTGTGGAGTCTTCTGTGACAGCTGCATAAACTGCATATTATAATCTAAGAAAATTCTGTCAGGACTTTTTCTCATTTACTGTTTTCTTTTCTTCTGAGACTACTTGTTTCGATATGCTTTCCCAAATTTCCCCCCGATTTCAGCTAGTCTCCTAAATCTTCTTTCTGTTGCCTGCAGACTGATCTCTGACAAAGCTCTTTCCCCTGACAAAGTCATTTCAAGGATCACTAAACTGCAAATCACTACTGAAGAGAAACTAAAGTTATTTCATGAATAAAACTCGAAGTGAGCTAAACATGATCTATCTTTTAAAAAAGCAAACCCCCCATAGTCTTAAGATAGACACAGAAAACCATTCAGTGAAAAGTGCAATCGTTCACGTAGAGCAGAGGTAAATCTCAAGGCGGGTGACGAACGTGGAATATCTGCTCTTCTGTTTTCCCAGGCTGCATTGTTGGCGTTATTCATTTTGTGTCTAAACTTAAGACCCAGCCCTTTAATGGGTAGATAGGCTTGTAAAACCAGGTATTGTTCCATGCTACTGTCTTTGTAAAGACCTCCACGATACCGCAAACCAACATAAGCACAACATTTATTTGTGTTACCTGGTCTAATGTATATTAGCGGATTTTCTCTCGGATTGCTTATTCAGCACAAGGCTGAATATATGCTGGAGTACTGCAGTCTGAAGTAAAGAGCCCGTTTCCTGCTTGCTTTTAATCAGTCTGTAAACTGAAGTCTGCCATCAAGTAGCTACATAATAGTTGTGGGTGTTATACCCTGTCAGTCATGGAGGATAATTTAAATTAGTAGGTTTCTTAGACAGTGCTTTTCTCTCAGATATCGAGTTATTTCTGTCTTGAAAAGGATACAATAACTTCAGATACCCGTGTGAAAAGCCACATGAAGCTCATGGGACTTGTAGATTTGTTCCCATGTATAATTGCGGCGTTCTTAAATTGCACATAAAGCCTGCTTTGTACAAGTTATCTTCATCTTTGGTGATTAAAACTTCAGGACTACAGCTACAGATTTTAGAGAGAGATTAAAAAACCCACAACAACATTAACAACTCGGGAATCAATTCTCTTCAACATATGGGGAATAACTTCAGTTAAGGGCAAAAGAAATTCCCTACTGGGTGAGCCCTCTGATCCATCTAGTCCAGCTGGGAGAGACTGCAAGACCTGTCACGGTCCAGAGTCTTCTCCAACATCCACATTTCTTGGATTAGGGATATTAGCGCAAACATCTCTGCTTGATCCTTTCCATCAGTATATTTTCATGCACTTGTTATCCATGGATTTGTCTAATCCCTTTTTGAACAGGCTGATGTTGTGTGTCTCCACAACCTCTTGAAACAGTTCCAGAATCTCACTTCCACAGTAGAAAAAAAAAGTACTTTTCTGTTGCATATTCTGAATAGATTTTCTCATAGTTCCAATGACTTTCAGAACCAAGAGAGGTTTGATATTAAAACGCTCCTTTAGTCTACCCAAAGTCCAGACCTCAGAGAGCACGGGACAACACACTCCTCTTGTCCCGCTGTTCTCCAGCACGCAACCGCGCTTGCGACGTTCACCAACCCACGCTAGCGACCACGCGGGCTCTTCCAGTCTTTTCAGAACTACCACATCACAGCTGACTGAATCTACAGATCTTCCCTTCTGGTTAGTCCCTCCATTTGCCATCAGCCACGGGGCAAAAAGCCTCCCTGTTGCACAGCCTTACCCTCACTCCTTGCACGGACATCAACGGGAGCGGCGCTACCTGAACGTGCGGCAGAGACCACGCGGATCAGAGGTTGGCACTTTGCCCTTGTTGGGCTCTTAGCTGGGGACTCCTTAGCGGGAAAACACCACAAAAGCAAGCAAAAAACCACCCCACAATTTCTGCCAGGAGACAATTCCGAGAACACACTGATGTTGTGACATGCTGTGTCAATATGATTAATCTAACCACTGACATTAAGCTAAGAATGATCATTGCAAATATCTGATGTAAAGATCTTTCTCTAAGATGACTGATTTAGATGGAACACCCTTCTCTTGTGATTTCTTAATAATTCATTAACCAGTACACATAAATATCTCTAATGGTGTAAGGAATGAAATGGAGTCAGGAAAAATGGCAGTTATGTTTTACAAACTAATTCTTGAAGCCTATTTCAACTTCTTTTTTTCTTTGAAGTGGAATTTAGACAGGTGCCACTTGGAGGCACTCTTATACTATTCTCACTTGAAGTTTCTTCCAAGCATTTCAGGCAGGGAAACAGTAATTTTGAAAATTTCTCTTTTTCTCCTAATAATCATCTGGAAATGGGTAATTAAGAGTGGTTTGGGTAGTTAAACTTTGACATTACTCGTATTTATCACCTTGTAATTTTGTCAGAGGTAAACAGGTCCCTATATGTTCAATAAAACCAACTCAATTCCCTTATGCAACGGATAATAAAGCGTTGTCCGTGATGCAACACTGTTTTTAAAGAAGTAGTTAGAAAGGATTGCAAACTGCAAACTTACAGAAATTATTCACTTTAAAACCCTGTGGGGTTTTATCACTTCGGATTCAAAATTAAACACACAGATTATCACTATATTCTGTGTATGCTAAATTATATAAAATCATCTTTGAGAAGCAGAAAAAAGTATTTCTGTTTTATAGGCACATATAATCTCTCCATTTTGATTGCATATTAGCTATGGAATCTTGGAATACATTTCATTGTAGTTGGAGCACCGCCCTTCTTACACTGATGCGAAACTCAAATAATTAGCCTAAGCGGAGATGACATTTTGCAGAGCATTTGTGCACCATAACAGTACTTTCAAACTTTTTAAATGTGACGTATTCATTCATTTTCCATAGTTCCAAGAAAAATATTCATCAGGTTAAAAACCAGCTTGCCCATGGCTTTCAAGGCAACATGTGGCATACCTGTGAGAGCCTACAAAGGAGGACCCCTTGTACCCCAGGGCTCTCCTCAGTAAAGGGTGCATCGTGGGAACTGGGCTGCAAACAGGAGAGAAACAAAATCATGGCTCAGAAAGTCACAGATTGGGTCTTTTCACTCTAACCCAGGACTGTACCATTCATGCTCCTGCACCACCTCTGCATTGGGTCGACTGACCAAGATTTGTAAGGGAATGATGCAGGATCCTGCTTCCTTCTCCTCAGGCTGAGGATGTGCCATTAAGAGCAGTGCAGGACCTGTGCTCAGGTGCTTCTAGTAAACCCCACCAGCACAGCCTTATGGCATCTCAGCATCAAGCAACCAGTGATATTACACGGTCCTCATTTCAAATGACTATCTGACACAGCTACTTTGTGCAAACACCACGTGTCATTCAGAGACATGTACCTCGTGTTCATCTCTCCAAAAAAAAAAAAAAAGCTTTGCATATGCTCTAGACGAATATTAGGAATTCCTCAGAGTGAAGGAGATTAGCACCAACGATACTTGAGCACAGCGTAAGTCGAAATACTGAGTAGTGAGAAATAATACCTGCCTAGGGAGCCGTAAGGACAAAAGCTTACTTAAGGAGAATGATGGGTTTCAGCAGCATCATAAAGAAGGCGACACGTGGAAGCCACCTTACCAGGAGGAAGGCAAAGGGCTGAAAGCCAGGGAAGTCAAGGGCCATGAGAAAAAGTAATGGGAAGTGAATTTTAACTCTTTAGAAGCCTTCTGGCTCTGCTTGCATCCTTCTTTTTAGGGTCTATTATCCTTTCTTAGCAGCACACGCTGACCACGCTTTTCTGCCAGGATGTTTTACTTTCCTGACACAGGAGCAGCCCCCCCAGGGCCAGAGCAGCACTGCCAGATCCCACCACCCATCTCTAACAGCGAGGAAAAGCCAAAGCCTGGCCCTGCCCATCCCACTGCCAGTGGCTCAGCACCCACCAGATGTGTTTTCCAAAGAGTACCCTGTCCACAGGGGATTTTTCTTCCATGTGTCCAGCTTCTACCTGAACGTCAAGTCTCTTTACTGGGCCTTTTTATTTTCTCCTCTCTGCTAAAGACATCTAAGCTAAACATGTACAGCATATGGAGGTAATATTGACTGTGAAAAACCAATGAAGACAGAGTACAAATTTTCCCAATATCCTGTGGCAGGAGTTTCAGAGCTTATCCCCACACTTTACAGCTTGTTTGTTTTGAACCTGTCACCTCCTACTCATCCTCCTCTATCTTCAACCACTTGAAACGCTTCTTGTTTTGCCCTTTTCCTCTTGCCTTGTTATTTACTTACTATTTCTCTTCCTCACTTTATCTCTACTCTTGTGTTCTTGTTCTTCCTCATCTTTATTTTCCCTTCCAGTTTCTGCAGCCCTCTCTCCCATGTCAGGTATATATTATCGGCATAAAAATATTCTCTGTAAAATTAAGCAGGAATTGAAAAATCCACACTTGCTAAGCAGCAGGATTTCTTATAGGTCTTATTCTTTTCAGAGAAGCCTTCTGGCACCATTCGTAACACAGAATTGTACTGAGTAAATAACTGAATATGCTTTTTTTTCAGTGAACTGTAGTCTAGTTGTTTTGCCACATCGAACCCTACTCTCTTCTCTGCTGAAGATTTTCTATACAACAAAAAGGCTTCAACAGAACATCACTTAACTCAAGCAAGTATTACATGGAAACCAAGTTTCCCGAGAAAAAGGTGATGGAGGCAGCATAAAGAATCTGATGCTTGTTAGACTTCTTGAACTGTCCATTCTTGATTGTGAGATACTAGTCCACCACCCTCACCAGCTCAGTTAAACACGGCATTCTGAACAGATCTCCACGAAGGATGGTCCGGAGTCAAAATCCGAGCAGCAGTTGGATTGTGGGAGCATCAGACCCTAGCACTGACTCACAGAAATCCTTCCTTAGCCTTACCCACTGTTTCATGGTAGAGCAGTAGATGTGTCCAGGACTTCAGCATAGAAGGACCCACACCCTGCACAAAAGAGATCAGATCCAACTGCTCAGTCTCTCTGCTTGAGGATGTTATTAGAGCACAGAAAAGGCTTTTCCTCGTGTTAAGTTTCCTTTTAGCTAATACTTCATCCACTCTTAGGTCACCAAATGATGTATGCGTGTGATTTTACACCCAAACTGGTCCCTGATGCTAATCTGACAGGCCAACTGGTGAAGCCTTAAAACACTTTCCTGTTAAAGTGACTAGACAGAGTTGAAACTGTGCATTAGGGCGTCAATCACAGAAACCATCTGTTCTAAGAGCTGGGTTTTTTGTGCTTTCCAAATTCAAGCTTTCTGAATGAGATGCTGACTGTTTTATAAAATACTGACAAGAATCAGTATACAAGAAATTACCTATTCAGCATCTCTTAGAGAGGATAATTGACAGTAGTCAGTTAACAAGTAAAGATGTTTTGAATGATTAACATTAGGGAGGATGAGTTATAGAATCTCTTCATTAATTCTGTATTTAATTAACCTTCCTAACACTTACAGTTTGAGAATTGCTTTGCAAAACATTGCACACGAGCCTTAAGGGCAACGTGTTGTTTCCCATGGCTAGTCACAACCGTCATAAAGTAAACCTGAGATCTGGATGAGATTTGCTGTCTTTCTTCGAGATAATACCCTAAAGAAATTTTATTTTTGGACTTGAATGACTCACTCTAGCACCATCATTGTCTCAATTATCACACTCACTTTTCAAAACTACAGAAGAATGATTCAGAGCAGTTATGCGGAAAACCTTTTCCCCCATTAGGGCATTCCAGCAGGAGAGCAGCTTGCTCAGCTGTGTCACACCATCTCCAACCTCATAGGTGTGCAGGACCCAAAGTAGATCTAGCCTTGAGCAAGTGTCTAAGACTAAATCTGACCCTGCTGGAACAGATCTAACCTGAGATCTCCTGAAGCCACTTTGCAACCCTTGGATCCCAAAATATTCAACTTACATCCAGTACTCCATCATCACAACTTACACAGACATTAAGCTGACCTTGCCTTGTCTCAGATGTCCCAACGCTCCCTAATCCTCCACAAGTTTAAGGCAGAGTCATTATACTGTTTCAATTCCCACCAAACTAACTACAACCCTGATCTCTGCTCAGTTCCCCTCAGCAGAGCTGACTGTGATTTACCACACCAGGTTTTCCTAGAATTTCTGCATTCAAAATATCTGTAAAGTATATGGATCAATAGCAGAGTGTCACATGGAGAAATACAAATATTTTGAATACAATCATTTCCAAATTTTATGCCCTTACAGTAGCTACGTGGCATTGTCATCTCCACCCTCTTACAGTAAACCCCAACCAAACTCTTTCTGGATATGTGCAGGTGGTTGGGGAGATACTCTCCTATTCTGAGAACATAATTTACATAAAGAACCACTTAATACTGAGAATTCAGAAAGGAGAGAACATTGTAACATCAGGTCCCTGTTAATCTACAATAGAATTAGTCTTCAGTTTGTTCTGAAAGTAGCAGGAACCAACTTTCTTCGAGCTGTATTCCCTATAGAACCTTATCAAGCCGTTTAATCCGTACGTATCCTCTCTGATATATTCCTTTTATCCTTCACGATACCAGAACTCTCGACAATACAGCGTTGACCTACTGGCACACAGCCGAAGTAATAATTACTTCTCAACATGCTGCACACAAAAAAAATAAAATAAAATCAAAATACATGCGGGCCAAAGCAGTTCTAAGAAGCAGCAATATATAAACTTCAAGGAAGAAATGTCCACAGAGAGTGGCAAGAACCTCTCCATGAGGCTCTTCCTTTCCCATGTTGTTATACCGAACAAGAAGATGGGGGAGCGAGCATGACACTACAATTTACTTTTCTAAATAAAAAAAAGTCTGAGGTGGATTTAAAAAAAAGTCTGAGCTAGATACATTACTTTACAGCACAGCATTCCTTTCTCTCTCAGCAGCCTGTGAAGCTCACGGTGCCCTAGGTGTTCTCAGAAGGGCTGCTGAACAGACTGCGGTGATAGAACAGACCTTCGCTCCGTGAAATCCTGCTGACAGCTACGAGCTGAATGCTGCAGTTTCTTGTCCCCTTAAGATAACACAATTGCTTGGATGCAGTTTGAGGGAGTGATCCATCTCTGATTTGACAATTCTAATTAGCAGCTCTCTTATGTGCAACGTGATGGCATTTTATAGCAACTTTCTGCTGCCTATTAAATCTCCGCAGCCATCTTCTATGAAATAGAGCACTTTATAGATCGTTTGGTGCCCGGTGCTGTCAATTATGTTTGTTTATACTCAAAGACTTTATTGGTGTTGTAACACGCTGGTTTCGGTATAAAAATTTGTGTCTATTATACCTAGCGAGATCTTCCAAGACCTCAGCATTTCTCCTCTGACGAGCGACTGGCATTTGAGGCTGGCCCAGGAGGGCTACTGTGCCCTATTATTACTGTTTCCAGAACACACTGTATTTCAGGTATAAGGTTTTGTACGTTTAGAGACGAATTTTTCTTCCCCTCCAACGGAGGTGATTCATAATGGAATACAGTAATCCCAAGAAATATGACATCTGTTTAAAAATATGGTTCTCTGTTACAGTCACGATGACATATCACATTTTGCTTGGTTGAAAACACGCTAGAAAATGGTGTTCATTTGAGATGTGTTATGAAATGTCTAAACAGATTTTTTTTTTCAATAGTATAACATCTTTCCCCAAAAACCCACCACAAACTAGACAATTACACAGCAGGGTCATACCCTAGCATCCCTGTTAGAATTTGGAGCTAGTAGACCAAGGTCCATCAGAAATACAAGGAAACGAGCTTGTCTTTTAGTTATTGAGTTTCTCAACTGCAGTGAATATGAGTTTGTTTCAGTTTGGGGTTTGTTTTTTTTCTTTCTTTTGGAAAACTAGTCTTTCCATCACACAGAAGGTGATAAATTACTGAGAAAAAAAAACACAGTATCTTTTCTTGTCATGTGTGGATTGTACCAGAGATCTGTTTTCCCTGGTGTTCTTGGAGGAAAAAGACAGTATATAAAATAAAGTTTTCCTTCTCCCTCTCCAGAAATCCCAGAACAGCAATTTGAGCTTAAACGTTACCTTAAGCATACTTTAAATTAACCACTGAACACTTCCAAAACTAAATTTAAAGATGAGTGATCAGCAAAAATTTTGTTACAACACCAAAAAAAAGAAAAAAATGATTGTAAAGTACAGATAAGGAGGTCAATGATATATGCACTTGAAATGCTTGCTATCAGCAGACAGAATGCAAAGCACAGCAGGGCAGTTACAACTCAGGGTGATTCATCTTTTAAATGATAAGACTTTTCTAATTTTATGAAGTATTTGTCATATCAAGTGCTTCCTACTTCCATGAAAGATTTCTCTGACTTCCTTCCCTTAGGATTTTGATGTACAGTACACTGTTGTCTCCGTATGAGGATTAATGCTGGAATTATAAACAAACCACTCAATATTTAAAGCTACTGATGGTGGTAAGTAATGCTCTGAAAGTTGAATTCTCACTGCACAGTTACTTTACGGTATCGCATGAGGCAGGGAGAACGTTCTCTATTTTATTCAGAAGGGAGAGGGCCTGAAGAGGCATCGATTTCAAAATTATTTACAACTTAGCTTTTTTTTTAAAAACTATTATAAATTCTCCCTGTAAACTGAGAAAACACTTTTTTTCCTTGGGAAATTAGTCAGGAGGCTATATATACGCATGTATTTAATACACAGGCACACATACATAGAAAAAAATGCTATTGGAGAGGGAAGATTGCGTCGCATTGATAAAAACAAAGATAAAAATTCAAATAGGACCTTCAGCATAACCACTATCTCCCAGTCATAGTGTCTGTGCAGGAGTTAAACCATCCAAGAAAACCTGTGGCTTTCCCTGCCAGGTCACCCTCCTCCTGTACTCGGGGCACCTCCCGAATTCTGGCTCAGGGATTTCTCCTTCAGCTGCCAGCCCCCAGCACTGTTTGCGCTGCCAGGTGCTCTGCAGATCCTGTGCTAACAAGACATTTCTTCTGCTCTGCTGAAAAACTTTGCCTTTTGCTATTCTGGCAGGCTTCCTTCTCTCTCAGTTCTTCCTTTTCATCCTCATCCCCCTCCTCTCCTGCCAAAACACCCCTCCCTTTGTCCCCATCACAGCAGCCGCTATCTCAAATGGGGTTTATTGCCACCAGGGTTGCCAGCGCTCCTTGTGACTGAACACAGGCTCGGATGTCTGTCGGGAATTAATACTACACAACTAACACCTAACTTTAAGGAACGACAAACCAAACCGGGCAAACCCTCACTCATAAAAGTGGAAACCTCCCACACCAGAGCGCCCAAGATACCACTCACTCAAATCTGGCGGGGGGGGGGAGGCCCACGGAGACTCCCTCGACCCGTGGAAAGAGGCGTGTCCAAGGGGAGGGTCCGACTGCCAGGGCCGCTGCTCTGCCAAGAGCCAACTGCCCTGGCTCTCAGGCAGGACCCCCCATTTATACCCCAGTCGAAGGTGCGCTGTGGTCATTCTCACTGCCTGAGGGACAAGGCCGGACACAAGAGGGACAAGCGCAGCCCCCGAGCCTGTTTGCTGAGGGCGCCAGCCCCAGAGGCGCCAGTTAAGCACCGTCGGGTGCGACTGAATGGCCGAGGCCTCCAACTGCGCGGGGCGAGGCGCCAAAGTGCTCAGCACAGCCCCTGTGCTCCGTCTGTTTTGCCTGTGGGGGAGGCTGTACCTGCCACATACAGGCCATCCGAATAACCTTGGTCCCCAAATATCAGAGAGGACTTCTCTGTCACACCCTCAGGCCATCCGAATAACCCTGGTCCCCAAATATCAGAGAGGACTTCTCTGTCACTCCCTCAGGCCATCCGAATAACCCTGGTCCCCAAATATCAGAGAGGACTTCTCTGTCACACCCTCAGGGATGACGTGTTTCAGCTTTAAATTGAGACTTGCCATCACACCAGACAATTTGCTTTAAACATTTTCTCGAAACCTCTTAAAGAATAAGAGACCTCATTCAAAAATAAGCGGGATCCTCTCTCCTATGCATAAAAAAGCCCAAGCCAAATTTACTTAATGTGTTAAATAGCAATAACCAGAAATGGCAAAGAATGCTGATACTAAATACTATTTGTACTTGGAGAGAGGGAGGAATCAGCACCACCCATCCTGAAATCATTGTTACATTTGGCGTCGCTCAGGGTGCCATAGACAAGGATCAATCTTCCCTCTCATCCGCATTCAAGCGTGGTTTGGATCTCTGCTGTGTGTTCTGCGCTTCTCCTATTCTCTGCTGATTTTTGGTAGAGAGATGCATAAAATATGCAACACAGACCTGTGGTGCAAACTGGAGGATGTAAGTTTATTCCTGCTTTGATTAAGGGAAAATACACTTCCTCACATCTATTCCCCTTGGATCACACAGGCAGGAAAACAGAGTTCCATGGTACGCCTCTGGAAAGGAGAGTGCTGTTAGCCCAAATAACTCAATTCAGTAATAAAGTAGAACCATAAAAAAAAATAAATCACAGTCCTAATAATTGACTAGAACTGTGTGACATCCCCTATGCAACAGAAATGCCTCTACAATTTTTAAGGTGTTGAACTCATGGAGTTAGAGTTTACATTTTAGCTGTATAATACAGCTCATATCTCACCTAAGAATCAAATTTAATAAAAATCTATTGGAAAGCCTTAGGCGTATTTTAAACAACATCCATTGTTTTTTATCCAGCATCTTGAGATCTATATCCAAAATGGAACTTAAATAGTACAGCTCATAAGCAACACTCATGCTGAGGATCTTTCCTATAACTTTTTTTTGTAAGTAGACACACACCATGAATCAACTTTTGTGGTATATCTTAGTATTTTTCAAATGCTACTCTTCATTTTCTTTTTACTTTGCTTGGGTGGCCACCCAAAATAAAAACATTTGCATATAATGAGCAGTTAAACACAAACCAATTTTCATTTCAGCATTAATTTTATAAAAGCTAAAGCTACTACATTTTATTTTAAAAACTTAACTTATATGGTATTTTAGAATGAGTCTTATTTAAAATAGACTGCCTATACAGTAGACTTTGTAACTTAAAATGACCTATAGAATGTATAGCCAAAGCACCTTCTGATACGTGTCCCTTGTACCAAGTTGATCCACTGACATGCTCTCAAAAACTGGCTTAACAAGGAAATTATTTCCAAATGTTCTTTTCTTCACTATATAGATAGGAAATAGGTTAACAAAAAAATTAATTTGCCCAAGATTATCTAGAGGATTATTTGCAACTCAGAGATAAAGATGAGGATTACATATGCATCTTCCAGCTCTTCTAACACCAATACCTTCCCAATAGACCCCGTTATCTCCCAGAACATACCACTTAAAAACCCACCCAGAAGATAAACAGAGGATGGGTCAGACAGCAGCCCTGCTTGCTGCTTTCCCTAGTTAGAAATGCAAACAAGAATTGACCCGATCTCAAACCAGTTATCAAAGTGCACCTCCTCCAGAAGCCAGGCCAAGGGAACTCGAGTCAATGACCGTGGATAAAAGCTTTTCCGATAAACTCTTAATTCATTAAAACAAATGGAGACTTTAAATTGATGAAGATTACAATAAATTATTTCTTAATCCTGCTGCATCAATCTATCATACGCGGTACTACAACGCAACGAGCGGTAAAACACTAAAAGCTTTATGAAAGTCATCTCATCTTTGCTCAGAGCTCGGTGGTGGCTGGGGGTGGGAGAGGAGGATGTAGAGGAGCGATGGGTCACAACTTCTGAGCAAGTGGGAAGGTGGAACACCGATGTCAGCATTTTCGGTGGCTTGCATGCCTTTGGCGGTTTCCACAAGCTTCTACCATACTCTTCTCCACTCCCTGGCCAGGTTTCTGAGCCCTGTGCTCATAAAGGGAAGCCCAGTGGAAATACCTAAATATTCAGCAGACAGGACTTGAAAAGACACCGTGTGGCCTTAGTTCTGCCCTACACTCAGGGTTAGCATCACACTGCATCGAATGTAAAGCTACCTAAATCCAGTCAGTGCAGAAGGAACATGCCAAAGACAAATGAAGAATACAAGAACCACATTATGGTACAGAGGTTGACTGTGCCGTAGATAGGATCATTCCATTCTGGTTGCTTTGAGGAGTGTAAGGAACAGGATGGTTCCTGCAAGTTTGGGGAATATTTCTAGCTGTTAATAGCAGCCTAGGGATAGCTAAAAAGATTGTGCCACAGAGCCCCATTAATTTGAACTCTGCTATTTTAGGATTATCGTATTAATTCAGAAAATTGCAATACCATTAGTTAACTCTTTGTTGTGCACGCTAGTATTTGTTAAACTGCAGAAATAGAATCAAGGGAGAAGCTGTTTTCAGAGTTCTTGGTATTGGTAAAAAGAGGGAGCAATAACTCTACGGAACTTTTACTTATTCTGAAACAAAACCAGCCTGATAAAAAAACATACTTTGAAAATATTCAAATATGGTCTATATTCACTGACTAGCTCAGAATTTGGCTAGTTAATTAATACTATACTTTTCTGTCCGATATATTTTCTCACTGATACTTTTTGGATTCAGAAGCTTACCTCAAGACCAACTGATAAAATGCAGTTGTTGATTTTGATGCATTAAACTGGATCCTCATTACCTGAGACTGTTTCTCTACTTCAGTGTGACAATGGAAAGGGCGATACTGCCTCCAAGGAAGTGTCTGAAGTGGCACAGCGTGGAAAGAGGCGGATGGCTCTGTTCAAGTGTCTCAGGCTGTACGACCTCGCTGACTTTGGTTGGAAATGTCAATGTTTACTCATAAGGATGGTGGTCGCTCAAGGCACTCACATCCTATTAACTTTCAGAAACTCATGGGAACTTCCCAATGATTTTTATTTATCTAAGCACATACGGTTTCGCAGTAGGACAACAACATCATGACACAATCTCCTTCCTTCTGTGCTCAATGTTAGGTGCTTCAAAAGGCCAAGTGAATTTTCCTATGATTCTACAGTTTCCGGGGAGTTTAGTCCAAGGAGTACTCAGATCTTGATTTTACTGTCTATGCTTCACAGGTCAACGGAGCTTTCTATCTGCTCATAATACCTGTGCTGATCTGCAGTATCTGAGAGATCTAAACCCCAAAAATCAACCAAGAAATGCTTGACTGAGTTACGATTCACTGCAGACATTTTCTGTGCACCACAGCACACTCAAAGGCAAATCTGGTGGGAATACTGCAAGAAAAGGTGTTGTCGTAAGTTTTTTTTGAGTCCAGTGTTGAAGATTCAAGACTTCAGATAAAAATCTGAAGTTTTGAAGTTCTCCTTGTAATAGTGTATTATACTTAACATGGTCATACAACAAATTCAAAATGTTTTATAGTTTTATAGAACTAAATCTTGCAACATCCCTGTGAGACAGAAATGGAGTATTAGTTGTTTTACAGATGAGGAAACTTAAGCACAGAGCAAAGTACATGACTATCAAATTGACATTTACTTTCAATATCTAAGATGGACACTCATGCATCTAAATGATGGCTCATGTATTCACATTCAGAAATGAGCACCTTACTCCAGTTCAAAAACTGAAGCTGCCAAACATAAAATACATAAAATACTAAAAATAACCTAGTGAACATCTGAGGTAAATTAGATGACTTATAAATAGACAACATCTACCTGGTAGATTTTCAAACAGCAGCACTAGGGGGTAAAGCAGAGGGCTAAATATTAATAGCAGTATTTTTGCTACTGGCCTCAGCATCACTACAAAGAGGAGCAATTATTTTTGGCTTAAGAGTGCACAATTGGGATGTTTATTTATCACTTTGATAAATGGAAAAAAAAATTCAGTTCACAAATAGAAGCACAGCAAGACAGTTAGCAATTATTATTGCCAGAAGTTGGTCCATCTCAATAGAAGAGGAAGGAAAAAAAAGTCTCTCCTAGCTAAATATAGTTTTTGTAATTATCTACAGCACAACATTCATCACAATTTTTTTCTATGTGAGGCAGCTTTATGTTTTCCCTGAACTGTGAACTCAGGGCATGCATTTAATTTTGACTTTTTGTGCCTTCAGAGTTTGGTCCTGTCACCTTCACCCACCTGCCGCTTCCCAAACCTCTTTTCTTCTCTGTGAGCACAGAAGATGGCCCAGACGATACAAAAAAACATCATTCAAATCACTTCACATCTCCAGCACCCGCTCTTCTGCACGCACATTGGATTGCTTTACTTCTATCCCCTGCAATAAATTTTAATCAGATACTTTGTACCCAGTTGTACTCTTGTCTGAAACCATCCAAAGTGCTGTTGTTGCTAAGGAAACCACTTCCCCATTATCCTTACACTCAGCTCTGCTGCCTCCTTCCCTCCATCTCTCCTCCCTTTCCCATCTCCCCATTTTTCCTTGGCTCCAAGGGGCAGCTCTGGCACCTCAAAACGAGCAATGAGCCACTTACCCACTCTTCCCTTGCAGTGCAAACTCACTCAAAATTCAAGAAATTACTGCAACCAGAATTTGTGGTATTTCAATTATGACCATCCTTGCACAGGCCCATTATGTTTAATTAGTCCCTGTGCAGCAAGACAAGTCAATCCCAGTGGGCTGTGAGAGTGAGGAGCTCTAACCCACTATGGAAAAAAAAAAAAAAAAAAAAAAAAGGCAAAAAGCAGAGAAGGGCTGGGAATGTGAGTGCTTGAGTACTTTTTTTTCTTCCTAAGCGATAAAGTTCTAGACTCTTCCACTCTCCTCTGCAGAGCATTCTCCTCCACGCCAGCCCCACCACTACTAGGAAGAGTTGTTTACCTCTTTCAGAGAAATGAAGTCCCCTGAGCCGTTTGACTGCAGAATTGATTTCTGACCCTTTGCTTCCTTTCCCGTCTCCTAATGTTTAAATTATGCAGCCGACAAGCCGACCACAGAAGCAGCTCACATTTAGGGTTATGTTCTCCAAGCTGTGAGCAGTGCATGCAGAGCACAGCTCCACCACATGTAAAAAGAAAAAAAAGCCAGTGAGGAATTCAGCTTTCACTAACTCCCTCCTGTATGACCAGACCCAGAAGGCAAAAACGTCAGCCAAGCTGTTAACTTTAAAAGGCGCAGGAGAAAGCACAGTATGGAAAGGAAGTCAACAATGTTAGAGTGCTTTCTTTGCGAGGAGTTGATAAAACAGCATTTGAATAACACCTCAAGTTTTATTTTGTAGTTGATTTATGGAAGAGTTAATATGTTCGACTTAGTCAACTCCCTGAAGAAAAGAGCCTTTTAACTTTCTATTGTGCTCATCAGTAATGATAATTTTGATGCATTTCAACTTTTTCTGCACCCATTACTCTCACCCCTCTAATCCTCCATCCCTTGTTTTAGCTTTTTATCACTTTTTAACTTTGTATAGTGGGTTGTAGAAGAGACACAAGGCAAAAAAGCAGAACTGAAGAGCAAGTAATCTCTAATATTGTAAAGGTTTCTCCGTACTTTTGCTTTTCCAAACAAAGCCGCGTTGCCGTGAATATCGAGTGCAAGGATCCTGCTGGGTCTGTTGCGGTTGTCCTATTGACTTTCTCTGGATGAATAAGTTCCTGTCAAGAGCATCACTAAATATCCACTTTAGAAAAGCATTTTTTAGCCATAAGGAGCACGTTTTACCTTCCTTTCTAGAGTAGTCAGAGGCAACACTGCAAAGCAAAATGAAAAAGCAGTCTTTGGAGACAGATATAATTATAAGTAAATACTTCAAAGGCATTAATTAGCAGCATTGTTTCACCTGTGTTTTGGATAGGGAGTCAAACATCCCTCAGCAGAAATCGCTGGTGCTCCCATACTTGCTACTACCATTTTACAAGTAATAATTACACCGAACAATTGTACTGCACCAAGCTTCAGGTACTTGAATCGTATGAAGTTAAATTATTTCATTGTAGGTTCTTCTACCCCGAAGAAACTGATTGTGAACTAACTGCGTGGCAGCTTCTTAGTGTTTCATTTTGGTCAGAGACTGAAGCAGGGGTAGACCCATCGCACCAAATATCCACAGAATTCCAGAATGGTGATTTGATACTTCAGTTAATTATCTGAAAATAGTCATTGGGATGAGTGAGGCAATGGCTCATCTGCATTCAGCATCAGTGCCATTAGATGAAGGCTAAAGAGAAAAATCCTACAGGAAGAGGACATGTGAAGAGATTTGAAAAATAAAAAGATAAAGTACAGGTCACTTTATCGGTCTTCAGATTTGTAGAGCAGCAGAGCAAATGCTCACTGCAGAACATGAGCCATGGCTCTGCATTTGCCAGCAAAGAGAGCAGCTGATTTCTTTGGGCTTTTTATGTCCAAAGCCCATGTAGTTTTTATCAAAGTCTACTGCTCTCACTGACACAGACAACACAGCACTGATATGATACAGTGAAGAGCCTTAAAGAGTCTCTTAAATTATTTTTCATACAGTAAATTCAGGAATTCTTGACTCGTCAGTGTTCAGCCCTTTTCTCTAGGCAGAGAGTATGAAAGATTGTCTGTTCCCTTGCTTTGCCAGGATGACATTTAGGACTTCTCTACCGCATACAGAACAGAAATCCCACAGAGAAGCTCATGCATATATTGCTAGATATTTACAAAGGTTTTATTCTGGGGAATATCATCATCAACAAACCTATGCATTATAGGAAGTTCAGAGACAAGTGGAAAAGCAATGTTCATGTATCAGTCTGAAAACTAAAATAAGTGCTAGAAAGCCTGGAATTGTTTTGCAGAAGTCTTGGAATTCGCACCACTACTATGACCCTATAGCAGCTATAGGAAGCACTGGCTGTGAAAGCAGACTAGAGGAATGGTAGTGTTCCTAGGCCTGCCACTTACTGCTGTGACACAGCATGACGACTGTCTTCTGACATACAATCTGCAGCTATCATGTACTCAGAGGGGTCCTCCACATCAAGTGACAGAATGCATTTTGATTCTTAAACACCTTTAGGTTTGCTTGACCTGGAGCTTGTAAGTGCCTAGCTCACCTCCTTCCTTTGCTGGGCACAGGGGAACATCCTTATAACTGTTGTTAGGATTTCCATCTGAGATGTAGAGTTCACTATTTGAAAATAGGAATATGCAGTTGGGAGTCTGAAGCTGTCAGAAAATCGTGCAGCTATTCACCGGAAAAAAAAAACAAAACAAACCAAGGGAGAAGTGTCTTAATATCAGAGCTGTCTTGACATTTCCCAGCATAACTGGACCTGGCTGTAGTCTCCAGGAAATCAATTCACGGAGAAGCCACAAATATCAGCTAATGCCTTGATTCATAAACTTTTATCCGTGCTGGTATAAAATTCCTATTAAAGTCAATAGAACTATAGTCTCATATAGTCAGGCTGCAGGACCAGAGCAGGTGAGAAGTTAAGCAGCCTGTTGAAAGCTCCCTGGGGGCAAGGGTAGGGGTGTCCTATAGAAACCTTCCCTGAGGTTTTTGGTTTTTTTCTTCATATAGATTCATATTGTCCTCATTTTACCTACCCAGAACACTCTGAACTAAGGGCATTGCTTAGCACCGTAGTTTTGGTAAGGAATACCTAAGTATTGATCACTACTGGAAGGGTTCCAAAAACTTTTTAAACTGACACTTTTCTTCCACGCTAATTAATTATTATTTAGTTATTTTGAAAAGAAGAGTTCCTGGTTCCACTTGACAAATGTTTTTATTATTGTGAATAAGCAGCTTTTATAGGAGTAGGTAAATCGTTGGAAGACTTTGTTTTAAGGACCACAGCTCACTCCTTTATATCTGTTATTTTTGACAAGAGGGAAGAAAGGTTAGAGTCATGTACAGCATAAATAATTGTCAACTAATGACCTAAAACTTCAGGGTCAAGTCTTCTGTGGGTTTATTATTAATCTCTTGACTTCAACTGACTTACGGTTTCATTTTGGGGAATTGTTTCTAAGGAAAATGAGGGCTGTTTTTTTTTTTTCCTTCTTATGAAAAATATTGTTAGTTTTCACTGTTTTCTCAGGTTGTCATGGATAAGTATCTTAATTATGAATTTCCTGAATGCATAGTATGCTTCTGAAGAAGAGGGGGGTTTGGGGGCTATTTAGTTGGCAGCAGGGTGTTAATGCTAATTGGGGCTACACTGGGAATTCTTCTTACAGGTACTATTACAATGGAAGTAGAAATAGCCAAGAGAACAGACACTTATTTAGTAGACAGATACATTAAATATAACTATGCTTGCAATAATTAATGTATCAGAAACTTGTGAAAGTAAATTGGCTGTAAAGAGCCAGAACTGCAGCTTGAATTTCCAAGTCTCTGCTCCAAAACGAAGCAAGGTCAGGGATGGGATTAATTTCTTCCACACAGGTTACAGTCTCAGTGGTTGTTTAAAAATTATATGACCATAAAAAAAAATGACTGGTGCCTGAGAATGAAGTGGAAGGGTATTGTTTATCCCCTGACTGATAAAAATCAAAACTCATTGGAACTTTCTCCAAGTTTATTGGATGAGGTACAGGGTCCTGCATTTCCAGGTATTATGAACTGTTTAAATGATGGTCCTGTGACCCAGTGATGAGGTCCATAAGTACATAAGTTACATATTATACATATGTCACTGCTCAATTAAAATCACAGTACTAAGTGAGCTCTCAAAGTCCTGACCTAGGAGGTGGGTAACATCAATCTAGGGGAGGCTCCCTCAGGGAAGCAACTTCGTTTGTATCTAATTCCTTCTCTATGGCACTGCACAAAGCGGTTTATTTTTTGAGCTTGTTACTTATTTGTGGACAGTTCTTTATCAGCAGTTGTACAAGCACGGACCACAGAACCTTACAGCATGGTGTTAAGCATGTAACATCAAGTTACAAAGACAGTATTTCTATACACTGATCAAAAATACAGCACTTAGAGATAAAGCCTATTGAAAATATAGCCAGGAAGGGGACTGATTTTCCATCAGGTGCCCTTCACTTGTAACAGCAAAGCTTTGGTTTACAGGGAGAGCCAGATCCCTCAGCCCTTACAAGAGCAGAAGCTTTTCTGATAAGGAACTGACCATGCTAAAGTAAAATCTGCTGCTCTGAGGACCAGCTCAGCAGGGGAAAAGGCGAAGTTTCCCCTTCTGCCTGAAAAGTGGAACACACAGAGCTCCAGCTCTTCTAATGTCTCTTTTCATACTGCTGAACTCACAAACAACGTAAAAGGAATTTCCATTTAGGTGAACAGCATTAACAACTGCTTTAAGTACATACTGGAGGAATTTTTATATTTTTTTAAATACTCAGAGAAGTTACGCCATCTATATTCTGAAGTTATCCGCTACAAATTCTGGAAAACATGTACTTGTGTGACTGCAGAAGTGACCATGTGGTTGGCTGAACTGGCCTGGATGTCTCCACACTATTTCTTTCTTGCAATGTAGAAGGAGCTGGCTGAACAAAACCCCCTACCCCTGTAGGCAGACCTTGCAGCTGATTAGTCAGACACGCACTTAAGTCTATTAATATGTAGCTCTATTACCATAGCAGCAGGTTAAAGTTAGAAGTAACTAGATTTGAATAATTTAAATATGCTAAAAATACCAACTTCTAGGCTTAAGTGGTTCTATTTGTCACCCATAATGACAATTGCCACCTGTGTTAGAAAGTCTCCTTAGAAAACTCCGTCACTTCATATGCACATAGGTCTCGTGTTTATGTATTCTTACTCCAAAACCTGTCAGACAATTCCACTTGCAGACACCGAACCCAATAGCTTTATTTCTCAAATGCAGAAAATACGTGCAGTTAGGTTTCCATCCTAAACCAATAGCCAGATGTTGGAAGAAAGCTGAATAGAATCACAGAACTGCCTAGATTGAAAAAGACCTAAAGATCATCAAGTCCAATCATTAACCTAACACTGACAAGTCCTTGTGTAAACCTGTGCAGTTTGATTCAATATGGCGCAGCCAAGTTGGCCTCTAGACAAACCCAAGTATAATTTCATAAGTTTCTCTCTTGTTTACATGCTTACAAATACACAAAGACCACAGAAAAAAAAATTAAATTTAGATATAAAAAAAGTAATTTTGCCATGGAAACATATGATAAAAACTCATACAAAAGAGGCAAAGAATACCAAACCATATTGTCCTAGCATCTCAAATTAGTGGCCGTGCTTGAACAACAACAAAAAAAAACCCTCTCAAGCATAAAAATTAACACTGGATTTCAGAAAGGTGGTAGAAAAGATAGTTCCCCTACATCAGTTTGCCAAAAAGCAAACTCAGTGATAGCTAATTTTTTCCTAAGAACTCCTGAGTACTCCAGAGCATCCAAATTAATCCGATGTCAACCCAAATCAATATAAACCACTCACCTAAGTAAAATCATTCAGGTGCATTAGTGTTCCCAGGGCTGCTGGTTTGACTGCAATGGGAAAGAGACGTGGCTCTCAGTTAACAAAATTCAAAACCAATTTCTATCTGTACTTGTATTTAGCACAGACACAGTATTCAGGGTCTTGGCTTGTCAGTCATTTCTTAATTAGAAAAAACTAACAGGGAACATTAAACATCTCCCAGTTTCGTCTTTCAATATTCAAATTATAGATACAAGCCTACTAGTAGCAGCCTCCTGAAAGATGCCTTGCAGGTACAAGAAAAGAGAATTTTACCATCAGGTGATTACAACTACAAATTTACCTGTCACTAACCCAGTTGGGAAGCTGATCTAATGGACACCAAATTGAAGATTTTGAAAGATAAGAGATAGAATGTATTGCATAATACAGAAAAATATAGCTACCTCTATAATTTAATATATTTTCGGAATGGACAATCTTTTTCTCCTTCTAGGAGAGAAAAAAAATTGCTTATTTTCTTATTTATATGCCAGATCTACAGATATTAAAACATTTTCAGCTGCCATTTATAATTGATTCCCTCTCTCCACCCATCTGATCCAATTCTTTCCTGCTAGTCAGACCACCAAAAATGGATAGACACAACTGCATTTATCGCAACTGTAAGAACAAATCCCACTGTAGCAGTGATTTTTAATCCCTATGTGCCAGTGAAATTGGCTGAGTGCTACTTGGACCACGTTGGCTCTCAGCCCACGCACGCCAAGGTGACCTTGCAGTAGACGGGGAAAGTTCTCGTGCACAAAAACGTGGGGAAATTGCTTCCATCTACAGAAGCTTTTCTGTCATGAGACCTTGAAGATAACAGCCCAATGTGTCTAATGGGAAAGGTGTGACTCGGTGTCCACTTCTGGCTCTGTGGTCACTCCTGAGATGACAAACCACAGCCAGTCAGCCTGTGACATTGTGCCTCAAAGGATACTCTCCTCCTCCCTACAGCTTGTGCAGCTCAGTGCAAGTGGGGAAGCAAACATTTTGTTGGGTTTTTTTTTTTACCCTGGAGGAAGAAGGAGGAATATGGCAACATTATAGCTCTGATGGAGCAGAGACACCCTCAGCCAAGGGTCAGCGTGGATGCAGGTGTGTCTACACATCTCTCAAATCCCCAGGGGCAGAGCAATCCTATTTTGGTGAGGTAACAGAATGGACTGAGTGGCCCATGATGAAATGACTGCTTTGTCTTTGCCAGGCTGCCCAAAGTACAGTCAAGGGTGGGAGGCAGCAGAGCTGTGGTCCTGGCAGGCCAAAGACCGTGCCTGGGCATGACAACGGCAGGGCGGCTCTTTCTCAGAGAGAGAACAAAAAGTACCAAATTTTCCTAAAGTGATGTTGCTGTGCACAGCAGGAACAGGAGGCTAATGGGCAAATAGGGCTGCGGCAAGGAGCTTCTGGGAGGGATTTTAAAGAGAAGGAGAAGAGCCAGCTGAGCTTACAGAACAAGCTGATACTGATAGCTGTGTGAAATGCAGATACAGGGAGCCAGAAAGGTTTTCAGTTTGAGCTGTTGTTGCAACCATGGATTTCCAGCACTGCTTCATTTGCTGTCCCCACTAGATTGCCGCTCTAAATTTCTGTTAGAATATACTGTGCTGGGACATCCTTCTCCTGGGATCATTAGACATATCTCAATTTAGCTTCCCAATAAAAATCTCAAAGCTACAATTTCATTTGCTGAAATAGCTCTGTCTCTGTTGGCTGAGGGCTCTCAGATGGGGAAATAAGGGGAGAACAGCTGCGGTACAGAGCAGCTGGCTAGGGACAAATACAGGAAAGGAATGGGAAGGACAAGGTAGCTTCACAGCAGAAGCATCCAGGAGAAGGAGAAGCGATGCATGCCAGCAAAGACTTTATTTCATTGTGTTCCTGTTTCAGACTTTAATGAATTGAGAAATCTTGTTCAGACCAGAGCCAAGACTGACAGTTCGCTTCCTCGTTCCGTCCTGTTGTTTGCTCCTCCCCACCGTGCTGGGTATTACTTGCATATAACCAACAGCTTTAGTATCTTAAAAAAAAAAAATAGAGCAAAAAACCCAAGACATCTACCCACTACGTGGAGTGATTATATAGCACAGCACCACGCTGAACAGCATGTCATGCCTGCTAACCTCATAGGACAGCTTCTCATGTTTTGTAGATGCTGACCCATGTGTCAGTTGTGTTTCTCATGTAGCCAGTTAAAAAAAAATAGTAATAAAAATCCAAGATTATGCTTCTTCTGTTATATCGATGGAGAGCTGTAACCAAACAGCAAGTGGACTTGCCCATCGAAACAAGTCTTGAAGGACATCATTAGTACTCTCAGCCTCCACACTTTGAATTGGCACCCCTAGGTCTTTTGGCTTTATCTATTCACAAAAACAAGAAAATGAAGGAAGGAGAATAAGAATTGTTGGCTGAAAACCTGAAGGCAGAAGATGCAAACATTCACAGAATAATTATGTTTGTAATTCCAAAGCAACAGGAAAAGAAAAACGAACATTACAAGGAAATGTTAACAAGTTTGGAGGAATAGTGAAGATAATCCCTGGGGTTAGGAAGCAAACCAAAGAGCTCTGAATGTATAGGACGGTTGGTGTTAAAGGAGAGCCCACTAAGGACACAATATAAAATAAACCTGATGCAGGGAAAATGGAGGAAATAAAGGACCTCTTTAACAGTCCAGATAATCAAAAGCAAATTGTATTTAAGTGGAATTGTGCTGAAAGTGGAAATATAATTAAGGACAAGTGTGAAAAAAAGAATAGCACAAGTATGTAGGCATAAAATTGAAAAGGCAGAGGCACAAAGCAAGTTATGACCAGCTATTAATGTAAATGAAAACAAGACAAAAGTTCTAGAAATGGGTCATCTGTAACAGAATATAAAGAATTGCCAAGTTCTCCTATTCTAATCAAACAAATTATGGCAAATACAGAAAAGCTCAAGTATCCAAAGCCTGCGTGCCTTCGGTTTTGACTAAGGTTAATTACAGTCAGATACTTGAACAATTAATTTTAACTAGAAGATAAAAGTGTAGGACAGGAATATGAAAAGGACAGGTTGAAGAGTATTTAAGTTAGACACAGTCAAGTTTTAGGGACATATGAAATGCACTTTCAAGTACTCAAGGAATTAACTTAAGCCATCTAAGAACCATTAGCAATTATCTTTGAGAGCTCAGAGGACAGGGAAATCCTGGGGGACCAGAGAAGGGCAAAGAGAACATAGACTCTTAGAAGAGAAGACAGAAGGAAGGCCCAAAGATTTAAAAATCAGTCAACCTTGCTTTTATACTTGGAAGCGTGTTAGAACAGTGCTTAAAATGATGAGACGAAAATGTGACCGTACTCTACGAATGGCTTGAGAAAAATTAACCTAGTCACCCAAAAGAGGTTGTCCTGACACTGATGAGAACATGGAAAGCTGCAGATATACTTCTGTGAGGTTTTTGATCTCTAAATTAGCTCTCATGAGTCTCGTAAGTAAACTCAGGAAATACAGTCTAAATAAAGTTACTATGAAGTGTATAGACCGTTTGTTTAAAAATAGCACTTAAAGCTCCTTTCACTATCCAATAAAATGGAAAGATGCTTCCAGGGATCTTCCACAGGCGGCCTTGCCTGTTTTGTATTTTCATCTGGGGTGGTGGAATTGACTGCACTTCTTCACAGGTCTGAGAGATAATGCACTCTTTAGCCAAGAGATGCATGTTTTCACAAACACAGCTGTTTGTGTGGTCCCAAAGTAGTAAGCAGAGAATAAAGTGGCGTTTTGCTAGAGGACTGGGAACAGTTATTTTAAGTTGGAGACATTTCTGTAAAGATTGCCTTGCATAAAATGCTGTACGTAGTTACCGTGCTCAGCAAGTCTAAGGTTACCTCCTGCCTCGGAGAGAAATCCAGTAGCAGAGCCGAGCGCTCAAGTGACAGTGCTGAAGACAGATATAAGGAGATGAGGATTTATCAGCTGAGATAAGGTGCTTTGGCTTCCTCATTAGTTACAGTCACTGTGGTTGAGCAATTGCGTAGCCTCCTCCTCCAGACCAGGGGGGACAAAGCCAGCTACAAATTGCTGGGAATGCTGCATTTATCATCAGCTCCAATCCACTTCCAATCTAAGCACTGGCGATGCCGTTGTATTTATACCTCACACGGGAGGGGGAAAAAAAAATATTAATAGATGTAACAAAGAAACAGTCATTCTGCAGCAGTTTGATCCAAACTCTATTTCAGACTTTGGGAACTCAAGAAGCCGTAACTGAACAAGCAGTGCAACACTAGCCATATAGGAATATTTTTTCTTGAGAATCAACCAACAATAAGGACAAGGTAGCCCAGCTGAGAAGCAGGCAATGTTATTTAGGTGGTGCACTCATCTAGTACAGCAATATTGCTCTTGGGACTCAAACAACAGCTGCTCAAGACCATGGAAATCCAAAACTGTTGTCATAGAATCATAGAATGTTTTGCATTGGAAGGGATCTTTCAAGGTCATCCAGTCCAACCCCCTTGCAGTGGGCAGGGACATCTGCAACTAGTGCAGGTTGCTCTGAGCCTCATCCAACCTGACCTGGAACATTTCCAGGGATGACATGTCTACCACCTTCCTGGGCAACCTGGGCCAGTGTTTCACCACCTTCATTGTAAAAGAAAAAAAGGTGGGAAAAAAAAAATATTCTTTTTGTTAGATTTCCTTCACCATCTTCCGTAGCAACAGATAAGGAACATGCTCTCCCTCATGAAATCAAGGTGCTGCTTCAAAATCTGAAACAAGTTGGAAAGAAAGTCACAAGTAACGGAAGACCAACTAGTCACAGTACTAGAAAACAGTACAGCAGACAAGTTCTACAACTGTCTTTCCTTGGGGGAAAAAAAAAATCTCTAAGAAATTAGCCCTTTTGTAGAAAGAAATAAAAGACACTGATGAACCTCAAATGTCTCAGTATTAGATAGAATCTATAGAAAATTTTCCCTGTGCCTCTAGTGTTTAAAACAGCCTGTATACCTCTTACCTCTTTGCTCTTCCGTAGGGTTCACAGATAGTTTTATGCATAATATGGCTTGACCCAGAAGACTATAAATCTAGGTAATACGTGCCTTGACAGAGGAACTGAAGATAAAACTAAGCATGACACAGTAAATTTAAGTTGTTGATATGATAGTTGCATAGTAACCAAAACAGTAAGTTGCTGAGGTCTTGTTTATCAAGCTAAATTAAATTCACATAGAGGGACGCGAAGAACAGTGTGAAGGGTGTTCTTCCTCACTTGTGCACTTCCACATGCTTTAGAGCTCTGAGCTTGAGGACTAGGGGTGAACCAAAAAAAAAAGGAAGAGTGGACAAGATTACTTTTCCACCTGAAGACTTCCCAACAAGCCCGTGGGGGTGTGAACACACAATATTTCAAAAGAAAATAGCAAGGAAGAAATCAGCCTTGTGCTGCTTTGCCTCTCTGAAAGCATTTTCTGCAAGTTCTTTTCTTGCTGTGGAGTTGTTAGTCTTCTCAAGTTTGGCTGAGTGATGATGATATTGAGCATGAATGCTCGCCTTAAAAGGATTGGTGGGTTGGGAGGTTAAACTCTAACAACTTCTATTTTCAAGAAACTCATTGGATCTCTGACTCCACAGAAAAACAATTAACTTATTTCCCTAAAATGCTCTATTTTTGTGCCATCAGCATTACTCCCCACACCAGTGACTTGGCCACTGCGGGATCTTTTGACCTTAATGAGACCAGACTTCTTATGTAAAACATGAGCAGAGTTCTCCCCCTCTTCTTCACAAATATTGCAACTCTAATACAGAGCAGCAAGACAGGTCATCATCCTTTTTCGTCCAAGTAATAAAGAGTGTTTCAAAGCTGTGTCCCCCAGGCACTGTGTACGCAGAGACACATGCACAGATCCCGCTGCGCACCGAGACCTGAAACTACAATACACCATTAAAAGGTGTATTTTTCCTTCAAAGTCCATTTATAATTCCCACCAACACCTATGGGAGCTGTGCAAACCCATTAAGAAAGAGATGAATATACTTCCCTCCTGAGCATAGCCTTGAATTACAAACCAAAAAGAGCTACAGAGGTCCAACACCTGAAAGAAAACCTTGAGAAAAAAAAAAATCCATATTTCTAATGGAGATGCATCTGCTTCTCTCACTCCAGCAGCGCTACGCTCACCTCCATGCCGTCATTATGCAGATATACTCTCTATGGTGAAAGTTAAGAAGCGCTAATGATATTTAAAATCCATTTCCAAATCAGCCCTTTCTACTTCTCCCTCCCCATCTGTATCTGTTTACTTGGCTGGAAATCTTTCTGCAGCACTCTGGTATTTTTCTGTGGAAAAGTCATGTAGACATTTATTCAAGGACCAGAGAACTTCAGCAGGTTTCCAAGTTCCTTTGGTATTTGTCAGTACCAAGCTATTTTCTTGCTTTCCATCATAAACCGTAGTCATAATGGAACATACTTTGATAACAGGAAAGTAAGTCAGCTAACAGCTCTTGCCCAGGATGTGGACAGAAGTTCTGGCCAGTAGCTCTTCATAGACTCAAAACTGTTCTTACAAGCACTTTGTGGGGGCTTTTCTCCCCTTCTAAACTTCAGGGGTCTCATCAAAGCCAGGTTTTGATCTTCCTCAAACAGACCGTTAAAGTCCAATGATGTCAAACATGTGCTGAAGAACAAGCACAAGTCCTCAATGAGGTCGGAGAGCTCTCCTTTGTGGCTAATACGGGAATTAACACATTGAAGTTACTTTATACAGAAGGAGTGTGGGATGACATCAAAGCTCATATGTGTGAGAAATTAATTTCTCAAATCCAGCTCCTCATTTGTTTTTAAGGGTGTGATGAACTAATTCCTACTGCTGACATCTCCTGCACGATTTCATTGCCTAGACTGGAACAAGCATAGATTGAATCAAACTCAGAAGCAATTATAATTTGTTTCACCTACAGACAGATGATGTCCTGGACTAGCTCTAGAGAAAGCCCAGTTCTTTTCCACCTGTGTTACATACGGGCCGACTGACCTGCTCACGTTGTTTTGCTGCTGTATTTTATTTCTTTCCTGGCAAGAGAAGGGTGATATTTTCCAATTGGAGTATTTCCAAATCAGTTGGCCTTAAAAACAGCTGTATAGGCGTAACTGCGTAAGGATTTCCAAAATGCTAAAAGAAATTCCTGACACACGGTAATTTCCTTATTTTCTACACTTCACTATTATTTACAGCTAACTTTTGATACCAACCCATTGCACAAAGCCTGTTCAGTTACGGGTAGAAGATCATTTAAAACACTCCAGGTGTTGATGGTGCTCAGGCAGCAATCAGAGAAGTTTGTGGCAGTCGAATGACCCCAGGGAGCTCTTTGTTTTACAGCTGCCATAACAATGGCTGGTGCCTGTTTCTGCCCTTTTGAAATATAGATTCTTTAGGTTCATCCAAGATGTCTGGACAAAGGTGCCCAGAAATCCTTTGCTTGTTCTCCGCCGTACACAAATCAACCCCTCAGCACGTGCTCACTGCCACTGAAGACTGTCCGACCTGCTGCTTACCCGCTTTAAAATTGATTTTTACATCTTGGGAAATTTAAAAGCCCCAACAGTACAGGATTTATGACACATTTACACCTCACCTCAGGTGCATTGAACACACTGCACATGACTCACCACACATCTGAGCACACACTTCTGTCCAGAAAAAAAAATGAAAGAAAGAAATGCAACACCTTCACCTTGCTACAAGTACATCCCAAGTAAAGTCCTGTCAGCAGCACTGCTCTGCCTGAATTTCTGCAGCCCTCATGAGTCTGCCTTGCTTTGGCCACCCATGGATGCAGCAGGTGCAGTTCATGATCATTCCAGATCTCATCCTAAATTAGCCCACTGTACTCAATTGCTAAAGGGAGAAGTGTTATCGCAGGTGACTAGACACAGCAAGTCAAATATAAAAAGATGTTCTTTTCCACTGAAAAAGAATACATAAAATCTTCCCCAAAAAATGCCGTGCCTGGAGTTTCAGGCTTTCTCATCAGAATTCAACACACCACCAACACCTCTAGGTAGAGCAAACACTGCGGAGAAAAGCAAGACTTGGTGAAGAAACGAGCGTAGCAATGGGTTTCAACACACTATACTTAATTCACCTTCCTTTTTTTCCTCCAAATGCACTGCCTTTCACCACCATCGCAGTCACTCAGGAGGAGTTCCTGCCCCACGGCCCTCCCAGAGCAGGAGCCTTGGCTGTGCACAGCTCTGCCTGTCAGGGCACACAAGTCTCGCCTTGTATTTTTTGGCTTGCAGCATCACAACAAATGGCTGTTTTTTTAGAGGACAGTGGGAAAGGGTGAAGGGTGTTGGAGCCTCAGGGGGTCGCTCACAATTATCGCAAAGGAGAAATGAAGAGTTCACTGAAACAGCAGACTGCAAACTAGCCTGTTGGCAACTCTGCTTGGGTTGATCAACCAGAAAAGTCTGTACATAACATCAGGAGAGAGCAGGACTTCGCTTTCCAGCCAGCTCTTTTTTGCAATGCAGGAGTTCAACTTTTTGATTATTCCTGATGGTTTAAAGATAAACTTTGTTCTAAACTATTAAACCATGGCAATGGGCTAAGCAAGTGATCCTTCTAATGGAACATCGATTACATAGCAAAGTCTGGTGCAGGACTGAAATAGTATGGGTATTAAATGGCTCTTCAGCAAGGAAAAATGATTAGTCATTGAAAGTTCTAACTAAGTTCTGATTTGAAATAAAAGGTTGAGTAAAAAAAATAATAGTTTCTGCTTCATTGAAATACTGTTTTGACTAACGCTTTTGAGGGCTTGGTTTTATTACAGGTTTAAGAAAGAGAAGGGGAAAATTAAAATTATTTGAAAAAAAGCCGTTGACTTCTAATCAAAGCACTGACAATATAGTTTTTCTACTTTGTTAAAGTTTGCTTCATAAAAGCTAAGCAGCAACCATATTCAAGCATGTAGGCTGTCAAATCTACACCTTGTCAGAGATTCCACAGCGAAACCTCCATACTACTGGTTTTCATCACTTTGTTTGGCTTTTACTGTGTTTGAAGAGCTTCCCGCCCCACCTCTGAATTGAGCCCTACTCCCCAGCAGCACTCAAGGCCAACATACCTGTAGTGAGATGGGCCACATTTCTGCTCTCCCCTGTCTCACATAATTCCCCTTTTCCAGGGTGACTCAGACAGCTCTTCTTTACACCTCAGGTAGTTACCTTGACTAAACCTGATATTGCTGCCTGTCAACAGCCATTAGCACAGTTCAGTGAACCACTGCACTGAGGGTACGGAGTATCCCTCCTGATCAGAGGTGCACCAGAAAACTTAGGTTTGTGGCAGGTGCAAAACCCGCTTCGTTTTGTGGCTGAGCAAAAGGAGCTCACTTTTCATCCATTTTATGTCTCACCCGGCCACTTCCAACAGGGAAATGCATAAAACTGCCACGTAAAGAGGAGAAACAGGCTATACCTACTGCAGGCTCGCTCTGCCCACATGCAATCATCCAGCAGAGGCAGCTTCGCACACTCAGCACCACTTAATTTATAAAGCTTTCCAGTGGAGCTCAAAGTAGATTAATAGAAAAGGTGGGGAGGAAGTGAAAAACATGGAAGAAAAAATTAAGAACAGATGTTACTGGATGAAATCTGGAAAACAGACAAGATTTTAAAAAAAGGGCTTCTCAGATACTCATTCAATAAATGTGAATATAACAACTATCCCAACGTGCGAACAACACATAGGGCAGCAGCAAATATTTACATCTTACTGTTATTTAATAGAAATTCATGTCATCCGGTGCAGGAGGGAACAACAGTCAAGCTCATGAAGAACATATTTCAATGTTTTTGCTCAAAGAGGCCACAACATAATAAAAAATTTCTACATAAAATGTGTTTTTACATATTCACGCTGTGAAAGAGAGAAGACAAACAGGTTAAGGCAACTCGCTGACCTAAGAGCCAGAAGTTCAATCTTTCATTTACTACAGGTAGCAGAGACCAACAATGTCATCCAAAATGCAACCTCACGTCTACTAGCAGCTTGACACGCTAAAGGTATTTATTATTTGTCATTAAATTCATCACCTCAGTGGAAAACAGCTGAGCAACTAAGCATTAGTAACTATTGAGAACTACTGCATACCACAGAAATCAGTGCATTTTTCACGAAGGAACACAAAGAAAGGAAAACTAAAGAAATTCGGCAACCTATCAGCAGCTGAAAAGAAAGCAGCTTCCCAAACGCTCTCCATTAAGAGGAACGGAGGAAGAAAAAGAGTCAGGATTGGGACGCACCCACATGTCATTGAGGGAAAATGAGCAAAATAGGTTCGGTTGTGTACAGACAGCAAAGAACTGCATCCTTTGAAAGAGACAAACAGAGCTCTTTTTTGTTTGAAAAGGTCTGGTATGGTCAACAGTGGTAATAGGTTAAATGGCTACATTTAAGGACACTTTCCATCTGAATAAACCTACTCTTTCAAAGAAATGTCAACATCTCAGAGGAGCAACGAGTTTAAGTGGTGCTGAAATGCATCTCAAAAGACTTGAATGTAATGAACTTGGCTAATGGTTTAGTAACCGCCTGAAGTCCCGTTCATTGTTGGCGTTGTTAAACTTGGGTGCAAGAAGAGCCATCAAACTGCTTCAGCCCCCCAGGGGAAACTGGGGGCAAATGGAACCCAGGCACTTAAGGAATACTGGTAAAACAGTTTTCCTAAACAACTCTGGAAATTCACATGTATGCAAGATGTCCATTTGAGGTTGGTGTTTTTTTTTGCCTTGAAAAGAATCTAGGAGCTAAGGTGTCATGAATTTTACTTTATCTATGGAAATCTCCTGAAGCACGGTCTAGAGGGATAAGGAGAACACGTCCACCACAACACAGCTTCCAAACTCGGTGCTTAGGGCTTCAGAGAAGCTGACCACACGCACCTTTTCGCAGACAAATAGGACTGCCGAGAGGACTGCTTCTTTCTGCAGCTTCAGAGACACTGCCGAAGAGCCCTCAGTGCAGGGGAAAAAATGCCTTCCGGGGATGAGAAATCACTTCTGAAGTTCTTTTCCTTCTGTTTCTGCCAGCCCCGTGAAAGACGCGTGTGGCTCCTGGAGGCTGGCTTTGGGAAACACAACCTGAAGTGAACACTTCCCGCAGTCACTTTTACACCTGAGCTCGCTAAATTGTGACTAATGACTCCAATACTACGCTGCACATCTTAAGCCGTGAAGAAAATGAGAAAACCCCTCACTTTACTTGCCTAGCCAATATATTTTGGGCTCCTTCATAATCAGTGCTGTACCTGCCTGTTGCCCAGGGGCCCTCTCAGAAAGGCTGTACATTTTCAGAAATGTCCTCTGCAACCACCAGTTAAGATGGGAAGTTTCAAACTGAGAATAGTTGGTGTGGGTTTCATCTTTTTTTTTTAGCATATTTACCTCCTACCATTAAACAGATAATATCTTGGTAAAAACAGGCTCAATTTCTGACCAATGCTGTTCTTAAGCTTTCAGGAACCTTGCAAAAGTCAAGAGGGAGAAACTCTTAGTAAAAGGAGAAGAGGTAAGAAGTCACTTTTACATTCTCCCTCATATATGGGGGGGAAAAATATCATCTACTTCAATCCTTGACATACATCTATATACTTAGTTAGATTTCTTACTCACAAATCTCCAAGCCACTTTAGACCAGGGAGAGTTGCTCCCATTTTCTAAAAGACAAAGAGGATCTCTCGCATAGCTTGGAAGGATAAAATTTCTCATTTTATTGTATGGTTAGGACCATACAGTGAACATTAACCACTGCTCCTTTATTAAGATAATACCTGCCAGATTTTCTTACTGGCTTTTCACTGAAGCCTCAACACTAGGCTGGAAAAGAAGTGTTTATTTTTTGTACCACCCAAGTTAAAGGGTCATGATCCACCATATAGTATTGGGACAAAAAAAGTGCTTAAAGAAATACTGATTTTGCACTCTAAAATAAATATACTTTTTTACCTGGCAATAAATAGGAATCTTAAAGTTAGTCTGTGATTTCCTGAAAATAACTTGAGAGAAATATGCTGCGACGCAACCGCATAAGGAGCTCAGGCACCTCACATTAGAAGTTTTTCAACCGTGTTTCTTCAGGTCTTGCTTTGTGATGTATGACATTAACACAGCTCTCGATGTGAAAAACCTTTTAGCCTTTCATGCTATTTCACACATACGTGGATTGCTGTATTTTGCTACAGCTTGTCTGTGCTCTCATTCGGAGGTTAAAAGACATAAACATTCCCCGTGGCTAAGTGCTTGTAATTAAATACAGTGCTGAAGAAGCTAATTAAAAAAATGTTTTGATGCTAGCTGCATAATACTTAATAACCTTCCTAGTGGAACAGCTGTGCTGAAAAGATGAAATTTGTTAACATTTCTAAGCGTGTTACAATAACATCACATTTCCATGACTGCAGGCACCAGGACAAGGAGACAGGCATTAGCTTGGGTGGCTTTGGGGCTACAGGGGGTAGGTGGCACCTAACCTGTCCCCAGGACCTGGGCACGGGGGAACACTGCTCTGCACCGCTGCTTTCTGGTACCACTGCCAAGGCATTATTTTAAGTGCACATATACCCTTATGGTAAAGTCGGGCTTGGATGTCTTGGGTGCAAAAGTTGGAGAAAAATATTAATAGAAAGTTAAATCCAGGCAAAAATCTGCTTCCCATCTCCTGGTGAGGAGCTTCCCTTTCATGACAGGAGTGTTTTGGGGCTGTGTACATACTCTCTGCCCTTGGACTTCAATGCAAAGTGTAGGGTCCCTGGATTCCAGAGGATACAGCAGGATAGAGTGACCATTTGCTTACTCAGTCTAGCTCACTTACCCCAGATTTAGCTTTTTTTTTTATTTTTTTTACCAAATCACCACGCCCCAACAGTTACTGGGACTTTGCTGTTCAAAGTCATAAATGGTCTCATAAGAAAAAATAGAATAAAATCGCTCTTTTCCACGCCTCAACATCACAATCAGTTTTCACAAGCCACAGAAGTCACAAACAGATCACTGTAAGGGACGGGTTACAAATATTTCAACTTCACATGCACAAGGAAGAAAGGGGACAAAGCAAAATCAATAGCAATATGTTTACTAATATGTGTCTTAGCCACAGGCTGCGGCACAGAATGCAATATACATAAGGTAAACATTTTCAATGCAACACAGTTCAATAAAATGATAGATATTCTAAAAATAAAGTCTCCCCAAAGAAAGAGGAAACATAATAACTACCCCAAAAAAAAAAAAAAAAAAGAAAATCATTGTATACTGATTGCTGAGGCTACGAGGATACATGCCTTGAAGGCTAACTCTGTAACAAAAAGATCTTTTGGAAAAATAGAAAAAAAAAAAGTAGTTTCTCACAGATTGTAGTGGAGTACATAGACCAGAGCTGCTGACTGGGTGTGATCAGCAACGCTTGCATGGAGGTGAACTTCTGGCAGAGGGCTGGATTAGCCAGAGAGCTCAGTAACCTTCAGGGGATGAGAGGGGAGATCTGAACAGAGTCCTACGAGCTCCCAGGCTGCAGCAATGAGCTTTCCAAGTGGAACACTGTCTTCCTCACAGCGCAGTATCTTCTAAGAGTAAACAATGGGAGCGTAAAGCAAAAATTAACACTTGAAAAAGTGGAATTTCCATTTCCAAGAACTGTGAAAGGTCCTTGTTCCTCCTGCACTTTTCACCTCCCTTCAGTGTCACCGTGGGACTAATTTCATCCTACATTGCCAAGGTTTCATCTGATCGCCGTATGGAAAGAAAACACAAATCAATCCTCGCTGTCTGTTTGGCAATCATTTGATTTTTAAAGCAATCCCCTAGTGTGTGTGATTTGTAGGGGAGAATCTGAATTTGACAGCCTTGTCTCACAATATTGCACATAAATTACTTCTCAAGCAAAATCTACAAAACACTTAGCTGGACTTGTTGTATCAGAAAAGACCAACTCCTTATCAAGCATCTTCCTACCCAGAACTGATCTTCATCATTATTCCAGCCAATTGGCAAGAGCCAGAGTCTGTAAGGATGACAAAGTAAGGAAGCAGCGGTTCGTTCAGATTTTTTGATTTAATTATTTATATTGAGGAGCCTCAAATCACTGAACTGCAGCCCGGTTAAATGCAGGTGCTAAGGGTTTGGCCTAATTGCTCCTTTTTTTCCCTCCTCTTGCCAGGCTACTTGCTTTAATCCTGTCACCGCAGTGACTTCCACAGCCTAATTACACCTCGCAGAACCAAATAAAAAACTAAAAGAACATGGCCGAGGTTTCTTGAGCACTGTCTTAAGTCATTAATAAAAATGAAAAATAATTTAGGAAAACAATAACTCTCCAAGAAAAATAGAAGAGGCTGATTCTTCATCTGATTCTTTTGCAAGAATACCTGTTTTTGTGGCTGCAGGATCTTTATTGCAAAAGAACGTCTTTTTGGATGGCAAAAGTTTCTTGAACCTTGAATGACGAAGTACCATTTTTCATTATGTTAATTTAAGTGGTAAAAGGGTTTCCTGACTGACACTAATTGATGGTCCCTCCTGGGGCTTAATTGACAGGAGTTTGTCTCTATAAGCCTGCACTGTTAATCAGCTCCTTACCCACTTTGAAAAAATGTTTGCAGCTGAAATGTCTGTGGGGGTTACAGACAGACAACATTGATTCTAAGTGAGGGTACTTTTGAGCACTCTAGCTGCGCTGTTTCATTAAGTTGATATTTCCTAATCTCACTCTAAGGCAGAAAGATAGCATCTTGGAGGCATTTCCCGTTCGAGTTATTTTTTGTTGTTGTTTTGTAAGCATTTCATTTAGGTGCTAAGTGTTTCCTTTTATCTACTGCAAATCAGTAGGCTTGCATAACTAGATGTTAAATACTGTTTGAAAACTTATAGAATTAGCTATCAAGCCTTCTTATTTCTCAATGAAAGAGTCATCCTTTGAGTCCCACACTCACAGTATTCCTGTGGTGATACCATATTTAGGAAATACAAGGAAAACATGTTATGTTATAGTGATTGGACAAATATTTTCTTCCCATACAGCACCACCTTTGAATATTTTCTGAAGTTTCTGTCGACTACTAAACTACAGCAGTATTGAATTACCCCAGCGCCTTGGTCTAAGATCTTTGTATTCTGATTTAGAAAGTCCTTTTAAAAAGCAATGCTTACTGTCTGAATTGAGCCACAGCCAGTCCTTTCTCCTATAGCAGCTACCAGTGCTATTTGTATCTTCTAATTTTTAGCACATCTCGTGTGTCGGGTTTCTGATTTCTCAAGCAATCCTGTGTACTCCCAATATAAGCCATTACCTATTAATAATAATGGTACAATTATTATTAACACCCAAGACAGGTGAGAAATCTGAATATCTCAATTCCTATCTGTCTTGTATAGAAAGAAGAGGAGACTTCCTAACATTATTTCTCAATGGAAAGTAGCGTAAGTGGCAAAGTGCCACTTTATATTTGATTTCCTTTGTTGATTATAGTCTTTGTTCACTAATAGTATCAGAAAACTGTTTAAAAAACATTTTAAAGAGTAAAAAGGGTGATTTATGATGCATTACCAATTATTTTGCAGATGGCAAGGACGCTTGAAAGCAATAGGAACTGCTGAGCAACAGCGTTGTCAGTGACTTAGAGAGGGGCAGAGAGCCCACTCTACGTGTTAGGAGGATTCTCTCTTCTCAGAATTTAATCCTCAAAAGGCGTTTGGGAAGATAAAGCAAAACAGCTATGAATAACCTTAAATTTAAGTTATGAAGAACTAATCCACAAGTTCATTTTGGGGATGTGACTTCTTTTGCCCTAAGGCCACGTTCCCAGCTTTTGGGACTCAGCTATAACACCACTCTCCTGGAGCCTCAACAAAACCAACCCCACTTGACTGATTTACATTCGTAGCACTGATGTAAAGAGCATTTTACTAACCCGTCATGCCAAATACACCACTCTCCTCTATACTGCCCTCTCTAAAAGCATCAAAGTTGTTTATCTGTTTTCACAGCCCTTAGCAAAATAGCAGCTGCTCTAACAGCCTTTGCTCATTCACTCCACAACACTGACAAACCTGAGTGATGGAAGCCAAACAAGCATCTTCTTGCTATCTTTTAGTCTTGTGAAGAACACTTCAGAAATACCGGTAAAGGTTCTTCATTATTTCCCTTCAAAACTCCTCATAATTTATCTCCTGTGAAGCACTTTGGAACAGTAACTAGATTTTGGAGATGGTTTTGCCCTGTGTTGTACAATGCCTGCTGTAAGGTCGTAGGAGCTATAGACAAGTTGATAGTAATGATATTATTTGGTAGGTTCACAAAAATGCTGAATTACCTCCAATTTTATAATAGCTACCTGAGTGGGAAACACACAGCAGTGAACATGACTAAATCCATTTTTATAGACACCTATATAAATTATTGGGATAAGCTCATCAAAAGCACAGCAGGTTAACTGGTGTACAAAGTGAAAAAAAAATCTGATGATGTCCTAAAAACAGCAATACAAGCGTGGCCTTTAAATTGTTAAATTATTTGGACAGGGGTAATTATGTACATAAAGATAAGCATAGGATGCACACTGAATAATTTATTTCAGATCAAGTTTTTGCTTCCTAGAAAGTCAAAGCTTGTGGGTTGGTTTGAATTTACTAATCATAATGGGCTGACCCAATTTAAACGAGCACATTGCAAGTCTTCAGAACCATTTTCCACAGCGTTCATTTAACATCTTTTTCTTACATTGTTTAGTTGGTCATATGTCAAAAGGTACCCTGTGCTGTCAGGATTTTTATTTTTTTTTTTTCAAGTTACACCAAGATCAAAAAGGTTTTAAGGCAGACTCACAAAAACTTCCAATCGTAAACCATTCCACAATTCATAAATCATACAATTGTCAAGATACCAGCACTCAGTGCATGATGGTGCACATCTGTTAGGCAAGGAGCTACCAAAGCTATTTCATATTTCTTCAGTTTTATTATGTTTGCCTGCTCAATGCTCTGTCCAGTGTTGTTTCTCGCTCCTCTTGGATGCAATGCGACATACAGAATACATAGATACAGTTCCCTGGTACGTCAACCTAACTGTGAGCATCGAACCACTGAGAAATAATAATTAACTGCTCTTGGACTCATTCAGAAAGGTATTTTCCCTTCAAAACTTCACATATTTGGAAATAAGTTTCACTCAGGCTCTTTTTCACCTGTTAACATCATGCACAAACCTAAGTGCTGAATGTTTCCAGTCAGCTAGGGAGATAGAACATATTTATATGCAAGCAATCACACTTTATATAATTAATTAATAATTCCCAATTAATCACTTCATGAAAAATGGCTGGTGCATAACCTTTGTCTTTGGATGTTACCAAAGAATTGAATATTCCGCAAGAAACCCAGCATGTGTAATAAAGTCGATGGTGGTAAGATACGAAGAATTTTGACAAAATGGTAATGTTTGCTAAATTACCTGCCCTGAGCCACACTAGTGGGCTTTGGGGATCTTTTTATGTTAATAATATTTGGGGTAGACCAAAATAGGATTCCAGGTACAAATCTGCCTGTAACGATCTGTAGTAAACATAAAAATAAAACTACAGGGGAGAAGAGGAATAAGAATCCTTCAGCAAACTCCGGTTATTAGGGTATTTTATACAAACACCAACCCCCCTGAGACTCCATGCATATATATATATTCATATCGTAGATGTATCACACAGTAGTACAGCATGTACACAAACTACCCATTCTTGGGGCAGAATGAATTGATGTAGGAAATTGAGCTCATTTCCAAAGACTCAAGTTATCAAAACCAGAAAAATCGATGGCTCAGATTTTTAAGGGAGCCATTTCACCAGATAGCTCTGACATCAAATGTGTGCTTCATTAGGTCAAGGAAAGCGTGGATATTTCCATTGGCTAATAGCCAGTTATTGCGAAATACACAGATCTTTGCTGCTTTTCTAGACGGACGAGTTTCTGCTAGAAGAGTTAGTTTATCAACTGGCTGGTCAAATTAATTTGCTCTTTCTGCTCAGGTACTGTAGTTGTCACAACTCAGTAATTAGGTCCATGCAAACAGGCTTGTCCTAAGTCAGCATTTTCTGAATCGCAAGGAGTTGGTCTGACAATCAAAACTTTCGAGACGAACGCTTAAGGCTTCTATCCAAGCTGCCAGTCAAACATCCAGGCTGGGTTCACTGAGCATACTAGTGCCATGTAATTGTAGCCTCGTGGGGGCATTTCAAGCCTATCTTGACATAATCAATAAACTATTCTCCACAGAGAACAAGTAGAATATTGAAAATAAACATCTGTGTCGCCAAGCCAAGTCCATGCTTTCTTTTCCATTTGCTGTGCCGCATACATTTTTACAAAGACTTCTTGCCCCTGAAGCTATGTTAGTGAGAGGCAAATAAACCCCTTCCCAGTTAGGCCATGTTACCAGCACGCTCAGAGAGAAGTTTGTTCTTCTGAAGAGGTGATGCTTTTATTAGAGACTGATTATAAAGTCAAGAAATAGCTTTCCCTGTGCAGTTTCAAAGGTGCTCACTCAGGTTGTCCCTGTATCTCTTTTGCAAATTCACCTTCGCTGTATTTTCTTAGAGTCAGACTAGATTATACCCCTCCTGATTCACTGGTTTACCCTTCAGAGGTAATATCTATCTTCTTGTAGATATTTCTAGGAAACTAGACTTTTGGAGGGATTCAATGATACTTAGTAGGAATTCTTATCTGTTTTCAACCCCCCCCTACTTCCTCCCTCCCTGGTTTTATCTGTATTTCCACACAGGTAAAGGAAAGTGCAATGCTTCAGTAGATATCGCATAATTTCTGGTTCAAAAGAAATCCCTGAAATTTAAAAACCCACAGAGAAAAGAAACTGAGAGCTAACATTAAGGGCTCTGCACTAAGCTCTCCATACACAATTACTGTGAAGTGTTGTGGGACAAAAGAGCATCCTTGCTAAGCACTGCTTTCCAACTGTCTCCTCACATCATTATATTGCAGCTTTTAAAATGTAACAAGTAAACTCTTAACCCCATATATTTTTGCCTTTTTCTTATACTTTTGAAAACTACAGCAGCAATTGGTTGCTTTTTTCTGATAAAATTAGGAGTTGCCCATATAAAATGCTGTCAAGGAAGACTCAAACTTTATGGATTTTATTTTTTTTTTTTAAGAAAGATGCTCTTACTTAAGAATAAGAGGAGGAAAAAATAGAACTAATATACTAATAAAAGAAACAATTTAACTCCTCGACCTGTTTTGTTTCTCAGAGTTGTTTTCAGCAAGAGCAGCTTCAGAATTTTTCAAGTTTAGACCAATTTGAATAGCTAAGGTAGGAAAAAAGCAACAAGGGACACCCATGGAAAAGAAGAATACATGTCTGACTCTGCCATTTCATGGCTGTGCACACCAGCCCAACTCTTCCCAACAGATACCTTCAGAGCTTTCCTTTTTGTTGGGTTGCTACATAGTCAGCAAGTCTGCCAAGATAAATCAGTCAAAAACCAATCTCACCAAAAAATAGTTGATATTTCTTTGTATCAGTGACCTAAGCAAGCCTAGAGCAAGTACAAGAGAAGGAAATGGAAAGTGGGGGAGGGGGTGGCAGGCAGGAGAGTGTGAATTCTTGACCCTTGCAGTGGATGCACCATCTGAGGTTAACCCCAGCTCCTCAAGAAGCCACATCCTGGTAAACACAGGTACAATCATTTTGCAAAGTGGACGTGAATAAAGAAGCACTTTTCCTTGTCAGCCAATTGAAAGCACAGACAAGAAGAATCACCTCTCGGGACCTGGAAGTTCATATGATAATATTTTGAAACCAGCACTGAATAATACATATTTGGACTGTCAGCAAGATTTACCTTACATCAGGAATCTCACTCATTAAAATACTGCTCCTTTTTTTTTTTTTGCACTCCTGGAAAACCTCTTGGTTAAAATTTCTTGGTCTTATGAGTCCCCTATCTAAAAAAGGGCCTGCACAGCCTTCTGATACCTAGATTAAAAACAAAAATAAAGAAACTACTTTACAAAACACACCAGGCTCACCCCTTCTGTGGAAAGAGACCTTGGATGCTCTATTTAAGCCTAGAGTTGATTACTTCTCACGCCAAAGGTTCACACTGGGGAAAAACTACTTTGTTTTAATATCAAGTTGCTGTTGGGCATCTCTGTAATACTATGCTGTGTCTGCAGCGCCTTCAATAAATATAATAAAAAGTAGTAATGCATTGCTGTGCTACGCTATGACCTCAGACATGTAACAGGTGGGAGAAAAAAGCACCAGGATCTTAGAAGTGGGGAAAACAATTCCAGAAGAAGGCAAGGAAGCAACTCTAAGCGTGTCGAGACAACGAAAGGAAGTTAGAGAGGAAAAAAAAAAAGAAAAAATGAATGCGGATTTAAAAAAAAATAAATGCAAGGAGTTGCTATTAGAGACGCCTAGGCTGGATGAAGAAAAGTAGAGCTCAAGTGGCTGGTTTTAACCTCCCTAAGATGCTCTGTGTCTAGAAAGATACTAAAGAGTGAGAGGAGCTGAAATGAATCAGTTGACTTCGACACAAGCAGCCATTGCAGTGATGCTACAAGAGACACACATGACCTGACTCTCTTCCCCAGTCTAACCAGCCTGTTGTCCCACTTCTGTAGCTGCTGCTGTATTTGTGTGTGTTTGCAGAGTGAGATTTTCATGATGTTAAGCCACAAAAATTGGGGGGAAGAGTTTCTGCCTATTCCTAAACAGCGTGCCACAACTAAAGAGGTGTCAAGGTTGCACTTCAACTGAGTGTCAATAGCTGATGTGGAGTTGTGATAATAGAGGCAGAACCGCAGAAAGGAAAGTCTCCTCACTCTGAAATTAAATGATTTCACCTTTGTCTTATTGCAGGTTTTTTCCTTTATCAAAAGGAAAAGAAAAGCCTCAGAGTTCTGACTCATCTGACAAGTGATGAGGAAAATATGAGTGTGTTGGACTGAGGAAAAGGTGGCTTGTAACTCTGGCTCTGTCCCAAAAATCTGTACAATCTGGAGCAGCTTGTTTCCCTCTGTTTTTAGGGAGCTGGCTCCCCTCGCACACGTCCCAGACCAAGCAGCCATTCTACAGCTCTACATAAAGTACACGACAAAACTTCAAACGTTGAGTCTGCAAATACAATGTTTGGCAAGGCAAGTTATCCTACAGCCCTGTGTTTAAAACAGAAGGAAAAAAATCAGGAAGAGTATTAAAATAGTGGCATCTATGCACCAAACCTCTCAAAAATACCAGCAGGGATGGTATTCTAATTTCACAACACCAAACTTTGGTACTTTTAACAGATTTTTTTTTTTTTTTTTTTAAGTGATCAGACATCAGTTCTGCTATTAACAGCCACAGTAAAATAAAACCTTCTGAAAAATAGGGAAAGCTTATAATATTTCTGTCTCTTTTTTTTCTTTAGTGTGTCCTTGGAAAACATCACTTGGTAATTATGTTTGTGCTGTTTTATTTTTCTCTGTTCCTCAGCCTCCTTTATCTGAGCCAGGTGTCTACATGAAGGGACCAGCTCTTCAAAAGCAGTTAATACCTCACAGCTTCACTTGATGAAGGCACTAGCATCTCTGGAAGTCTGGTCTCCTTAGCCTCGTGGTTTAACTGTTATTGCATTTTAAAAGAAACCAATACAAGAACAAATAATGACTGCAGTCACAAAATACTATTACCTGCAGAAAACCTGCCAGGGCAACCAGGGGCACCCTGGAGACTCTCCACGAAGAGAGATTCTCCCTTTCTTCTTCACCCGTGCCCCAGCTGCATGGTCACAGCTTACAAGAACCAGGCAGAGAACTTGGAAGAAAACCTGCACCAAATGCCCTAAGATTCAGCAGGTGTTCTTAAGTGAGGGACCTGTAACTAAGTGGACCAGCAAGAAAGAAACCTAAAAATATCCACGGTTCAGTTGGCAAGTTCTTGACTGTACACTAGGAAATAAATTTGGAACTATTTAAATTATAAAAATGCCTATTTATTTTAAGGATTAATTGGGAATTTCAAAGGGCTCTTAAAGGGTTTAAGCATTCTTCCAGCACCACGGGGAAACCAATAATTAGCTTTCCTCAGCCAATCTGTACCTTTGAGCACTGGAAAATGAAGTATGTTTCATAGAGCTACCTCCACAGAGGAAGGAAAGTTTATCCTTAGCCTGCCAGGCTGCAAGTGGCTGTAGCCTTCTGCTAATGTTCAGAGAGGAACAGGCATTCAACTAGGGGGGAATTAACAAGTAACTGAGAGAGACAGATGAACCAAACAATTCTTAACATTTGGCTACTTTGTCGAATAACTCCAACTGCCCTTGTTGCATTAATCTGGCTAAGCCATGTTTTATAGCAAACAAGCAGCCATAAACAGTTTCTCTGCTAAATAACCCCACAACAGAATACGTGGGTGTACGTTGTGAGAGCTTTTTCTTTTTTTTTTAAATCATCTTTAAAAGCAGCATCAGGATCAGTGGGAGGCAGCACAAAGCAAGAGCGAAGCAGTATTTGCAGGGGTTTGCTTGGGTGAATTCATTATCTCTTGGCAAACTGAGCACTTTCCTAAGGAAATTTTTTGTCCTTTGGAGTTTTTGATTTAAACACACTTAGTTGGTGCAGCTTCTTCATAAGTCTCGCTTTCTTAAAAGTACCTCTGGCAAAAAGTAAAGGATAAAGGCACAGTAGAGCCAAGTAACCACGGATCTCCATGCAGCTGATGCCCATGTGTAATAAGCCATTGAGTCCCAGCTACATCCCCACAAGCCAATGACAGGAAAAAGGTGACAACAACCTTGACTATCATGTCCTCAAGAAACCAAAATTTGGAGGAGGGCCTGCCTAACAGAAAAAGGAAAAAAAAAACCACCAGGAGAGCTACATTGCCAGCGTTCCTAAGTAAAAGCAAAATCTGTGTAGCTTTTCCCAGGGAACCCAGCCACTTCCCAATCCAACCACATGCACATACCTGTTTCACTGCTGCCCCAGGCCTGCTGCTATCCCTCTTCTCAGCCATCTTCCCCCATGTTTTTCCTTGCTCTTAAATGCCCTTCCTTGCAATTAGACAGGTAATTCCTCCCACCTATGCTACAGAGCAGCCTGGCTCCGCCTCACCAAGCCCATAACATTGATCCACTCTAAAAGATGGTGTCTATCTCAGACCATCACTGTTTACACACCGAGTACAAGCTGGAAAGATGAGACAGATCAGAAGAGAGCCCTAAATATTTTCAATCATGATTATGAAGTAATGAACAGAGACTTGAATCACTTCTAAGAGTAAAGCTAAAGGGAAAAGAAGCCAAACACTGGGAATTTGTTAGCTGTGTTATGTAAGTTGTGTACATCCATGTAGGTGAATCAGAGAATGGTAGGGGCTGGAAGGGACCTCTGGAGATCATCTAGTCCAACCTCCCTGCTAAAACAGGGTCACCTAGAGCAGGTTGCTCAGGATCACATCTGGGCAGGTTTTAAAAGTCTCCAGAGGAGGAAATTCTACAACCTCTCTGGGCAGCCTGGGCCAGGACTCTGGCACCCTGGAGATTTATGAAGCCAAGGTAGATACGCAGGTACCGGCAACACATTAGTAGGGGAGACCTGGTTGCCAGAGAGTAGTAACTGGATTTATCCCAGCAGCCACATTGTGGTGTCCATCCACCGCACTGAGAATTCACCCAGACCACGTAGTACCTGGCTGTTTCCCGTGCAATGTCTGAGCCTGGGTGGGTTTGAAAACAGTGTCCACAGAGTAGGGGAGACCCCTGTGCTGCAAGTGGTGCGATAGAGGAACTTGGGCTCCCAAGGATGAAGGTCGTCAGGGCTGTCACCTGTCATGGCAGCATCTTACGGGAATCTAGAGGAGCATCCTGTCACCTCCATGCTCACCGAGGGCAATTTTGAAGTCAGCTATTTACATTGTGAAATCCTAGCAAGAGTTCTGAGTGACTCTGGGACATCCAGTGCGCTCTTGGGGATGAAACAGGAGTTTGCTTTCTGCTAACGAGAGCATCGTGCAGGTCATAGTCATGGGAAGTCCCCTCTCCTGGCCACTGCCTCTAGTGACAGAGAGGCTGACTCAAAGCCCGTCGGGTCTGTTTCTGGACACCTGGCTCTGCAGAGCAGAACTACATGGATTAGGTTTGACTGAAAAAGCAGAGGAAAAACATAAAGGGAAAGAGTTCATGTGGCTAAACTGTCTGCGAGCACCAGAAAGGTTGAACCTAAATATTAATACAACCTCCTTCTTTCCAAGAATGTATTTCTTGGCCACTCACTGATCAGTTAATCCTCTTTTTTATTCTCCTCCCTTCAGTAAAACTCCCAGGTTATTACAGGTGATATCCAGGGACACCATATTCGCAGTTCCCCTGAAGTATGTTTTACTGCTCCCAATAAAATCTGTACAAAGTTTACAGACTGAACTTGAATTGTGCCCTTACTGGAAGCAGCTTGAACCCCTTGGTTCCGCATTTTCATCCCACAAGTTGAAGATTATCCTCAAAACTATCTAAATGATTAATGAATCCCTTGCATAATTTCTCTTCCTTCTCCTTTTTGTAAATTCTCTCTTATTTTTCTTCCTTTAGGTCCTGAGCCTTATTTTTTATATGTCTTTCAAAGTTCAGCATATGCCTATAGCTCAGTATGGGCCTATCTTGAATTGCTAATATCTTACGCGGTACGTGCTTTCCATCTTGCCGGAGTGAACGTGGTAAAAAGAACAGGATGCTTTTTTTTCTGAGATGTCATGTAACATAAGATATGCAAATTGTCTCTGATTGGGAAGAAGAGATTATTTTTCCTGTCAAATGCATATGCTTTATGTACACTGCTTGTTAGAACGACGTTCAACAAACATTCGACTTTTAACTGCTAGAATATTCCAAAAATGAGTTTTGCATGTGAAATCTTCATCAAGAAGAAGAGAAATGAAAGTACTACACAGGCTATTCCATTACCAGAACGAAACATGGGTAACAAGAAGGATCTGAGGGAATGTGAGCAATGGAGACTGCCAGGTTTGTCTGTACGGTGTTGGTTTTGTCGGGTTTTTTTAATGGACCTGCGTGGCGGGGTATGGGAGGAGGGAAAATGTACGGCAGCGGTGCCAGCGCTTAGAGGAGGGAGGAACCGTTGTCGGGACGCGGCGGCTCTGCGCGAGCTCGGTGATATCCATAGGATTTAGCCAATCTGTTCCTGCAGATGTCAGTTTTATGCATGATTTACCTGGCTCGACGCGGCTCCCGCTCCCGCGCCGGCGCTGCCAACTCGCAGGTTGGAAAGTCGCGGAGCCCCGTGGCCGCTGCACTGCCAGGGCTGCGCAGAGCATCTCTTCAGCCCTCTGCTGCCCTAGAAAAGAGAGGATAAGGCCTCTGTGATTTTGATCTGCTTTGCTTTAGGGTTTTTCCAGAGCTTTTCTGTGTAGTTCTAAGTATTTGTAGCAGTATCTTTTTCTCTCTCTTTTTTTTTTTTTTTTCTCTTCAGATGGGCTTCTACTCAAGATTACAAGTAAACAAAGGAAAACAGGCACACAAAAAAAATTGCTTTTTGAGCCAGACACTGGGACAGCACATACACTTGTCATCCCTCCATGAAGGATTGGCTATTAAAGATGTAATATTTCCACTATATCTCAATTGCAGTATTAACAAGACCGACTCTGAGTGAGCGTATACAGCTGACCTTCTGTGAGCATTTTCAACACACTTCAAAATATCGTATTATTTACCAGTTGCAGGAAAGTGTTCTTTAGTAAGCAGTACAAAGCAATCACAGTGACTTTGGAGATTTTAAAGATTTCCTAAGGAGCCACTAGTGTCTGTAAGATGCCCTTGGGGCTTCTGTTTTGCACTGTGATTGTGCAGTGTTTTATTTCTATCATAAAATGCATACAAAGGGAAAAGGAAAGAAGTAATCTTTTACAGCTGGAAAGCAAATTACAGGACTCTCTTATAATAAGGAGAGATTTTCCCCGAAGTGACACAGTGGGACATTAAAGCTTTGAATTTGATCCTACCTAAATAAACAGGAAAAAAATCCATTGACTTTAGTGGTAGAGGATCAAGCTCCAAAAGGGCTATTTAAAATGTTATGTAGGAGATTTATGACTGAGGTTTTATATATGTTCATTAAGGGTCTTTTTAGTCCCTCCTCCTCTGAAAAACCTGTAGAAATATTATCAAATTCCGTGATTACACCTCTGTGCTGATCTTGCAACGGTGTCTCTATGAACAGCATTCCCATTGAGGTACTTACCCAGATGGGCTTTAAATTAACAGGGGTTCACAAATAAGGATTTGTTATCTCGGCTGTTGGCAACTGTCAGTACACACTAAAGCATTTATAACATTGATGCAGTCGGCAAATAAAATACTACACTTCAGTGCAGACGGTGTGTCGGTACATTCACGATACAAAGCATTACCAGTAATTTCAGGTCCAAACAGTTTCCTATCTAATCTGTCTTTGAGCAGCACTTCCAGAAAGGAAAGAACAGAAACAGTGAGAAAGAAGTTTCTGAGAAGGACTCTCTGGCATCTTAAATCCTTGAATTGTCTTTGGAGAAAAAATTGTATGCGTTTTCAAATTTAATGCTACATGCACCCTACTATATTGGGGTGAATCACATTTAGGAAAATTAGCTTCCGTGGTCAGTTTTATAGAAGTTGGCATTTTCTATTTTGCCACTTCACAGATAATGTGTTGGACTTAATGATCTTAAAGATCTTTTCCAAGCTAAACAATTCAATGATTCTATACGGAACACCTAGAACTGAATTCACCTTGAGAGGAAATGCAGATTTGACAGTGATTATTTTAGGTATGAAAATGAGTATAATTTAATATAATTCAATAACAAAGTGGTTGTAATCCACCTAACTTTACCCTCTTTGTCTGCACTAAACTGTGAAGTTGCTTGCAAGGCAGCTGCCTCTGGGTTATACTTGGAAGTATATTGGAGAGAAGGAATTATGAGCTCCAGTAGTTAATTCTCATTCCAGTCAAACTGATGTCCTGAAAGGACTTGGGTTTGACTTGATGCTTCTTTAGCAATAGGATAGTTCATGAATCGCCAAGCTAAAGTTCATCTCCTTGGATTGTTTTGGAAAGCCGCAAATGTTTCATTGTAAGGCCTGATCCAACAACTGCTTGTGTCCATCATCTCAATCACTACAACAGACTTCAGAAGATGTTTAATAGAGAGTCAGAAAGTGATATGAGATCAATCACACATTTGGTTGCGAACTATCGAAAGATGAAAACAGCTAGTGGCTTGCCTTGAGAGATTCTTACAGAATAACATCATCCTGAAATAAAAACTGTCAAGAATAAGCCTTCCCATTTTGTGATAGTTGCTCAAGTCAGCAGAGCAGCTTTGCTTTTCCCACAGAGCGTACATTTTGTTTACTTATGTTGGGTATAAAAATGCAATATGGGATAAACCAGGTGGCTTCAGGACAGCAGCAGATGAAGCTAACTAACCTTTGAAAGGAAAAAAAAAATAAGCCTCTTAAAAGTAGTCTCTTGAACATCCAAAGAGGATAATGATTTTGTAATTCACTTTCTTAACAAAATCTTTGAAAATACTTACATTCCTGTAAGCTCAGAAGTGCCATTTTCATACAGGCAAGCAAGTCCAGGCTGCCCAGATCTGAGCTGAGCCCTCCCAAAACCATCAGCATTTCAGCAAATCTCAGTCAGATCCCTAACAAAAGTAGCTGCAGGGCCTGGTTGACTCCTCAATTGCTTTATCACTTGGCTTCTCTCTCTGTGGCTGCCTTTACGCAGTTGTGTGGACGTCACTGTCAGTCTGGTGCTGGGCTCTCTGGTTTTTCTCTCTCCCACTTGTGTTTCACCTCAGTGCTTTGAATCGCTGTTATGAGATCCTGTATTATTTTTAAGAGAAATTGTGGGCTGTGGCTGCACACAAGCTCATGCACTGTGATGTTTTGCTGCTGCCAGGTGGGAGGTCTTGCCTCCTGCTTTTCCAGCCCCTGTGGTCCCTCATCTTTCCTGCCAGCTCTGCTCCCACTGGACTTATCTGTGAGCCCAGATGTCTGCATCAGCCAGCAGAAACATACCTTTTTGTTAGAGGTGTATTCCTCCAGCGTATGTAGCTGCACTAGCTCACAGAGGCATCTGATGGGCAGCAAAGCTGGTGCAAAATACGTGGTTGGAACATGTAACAGGGAGCAGAGGTCGGGAAGAGTGGGGTGCCCCCCTTTCAGTGTCAATAATCCCTTATGTCAGCTCGCTGCCTCCTGCAAACGCACCCACAGGCATCGAGTTGGTACAGTAAGATCTTTCAGTCTACTCCTCTCTAAAGCAGAGAACAGCCAGCACAAGAGAGCGGGCTAAAACTGATACGCTTAGACTAAAGCTGCCAAGAGGGAGAAAAGCAGCACATCCTGAGCACAGCCACTCAGGGCTGCGTTCAGCAACAGCCTCCTGTTTGGTATCATTAATGTCACACTCTCTTCTGCAGATACCTCAGCTGGATTCCTCAGAGAAGGCAGCAAAATCTCACATTATTATTATTTTCATTGAAACCGTGGAGTGAGGCTGGAATGAGACATCTTCCTGAAGAGAGCTGTGGCTGCGGCACTGCCCCAAAATGCAGAAGACACATCCCAGTCCTGATGCTGTTCAATCATTTTAATCCCCTGCACGGCAGCATATAGCCTGGCCTCCCCTTGGCTATTACAGCTGCTTCTCCTAGTTTAGTCCTGAACATGAACCTCTGCTCCAGGGGAATAATTATACACTTTACATGAAATTCCACTGCATAAATAGCTGGTCTTTAAGGCAAGGACTACACTCCACAGCCCATTGCTCCTTAGCATCCAAACCACAAGCTACAAAAGCTTCTTTCATGTTTTGGTTTTTTTATCCTTCTCCCAGGATATGTTAAAGCACTTTATGCAGAGTGAGGCATCTTGAGAAAGAGAGACGAGAGGTGCCTTCAACCTGCGTAGTCTGTAGGCTGGTGGCTGGTACGCTCTGCACAGAAAGGTAGGTTCAGGTCTTGTGAGGCAAAGTTGGGGATTCAACATGTTGCTTTCACCTTGGGCAAGTGCTCTCCATGATAAACAATGAAGAAAAAGTTGTATAATACCACCTACTAAAAAAGAAATCAGAGAATGTAGTCGTATTTTGTATGAAGCTGAGTTTTCATAGAATCACAGAATGGTAGGGGTTGGAAGGGACCTCTGGAGATCATCGCGTCCAACTCCCCTGCCAGAGCAGGAGCACCCAGGGCAGGACACACAGGAACAGATCCAGGTGGGGTTTGAAAGTCTCTAGAGAAGGAGATTCTACAACCTCTCTGGGCAGCCTGTTCCAGGCTCCGCCACCCTCACAGGAAAGGAGTTTCTCTTCATGTTGAGGTGGAACTTGCTGTGTTCCAGTTGGTGCCCACTGTTCCTTGTCCTGTCCCAGGGCACCACTGAAAAGAGACTGGCCCCTTCCACTTGACACCCACCCTTCAGATATTTGTAAACATTAATAAGATCCCCTCTCAGTCTTCTCCGGACTACAGCCCCAGGTCTCCCAGTCTTTCCTCATAAGAGAGTTGTTCCAGTTTTCCACGGAGCATTGCTGGCAATGTAAGAGAGTGATGGGCACCAAGGCAACTTATAGCTCTGCTGAGATTAAAGAACTTTCTGCACCCAGTCCTGGTGTAAAAGGAGAAAGGGAAAAGGCTGTAAAGGTTGTACATTGCCACATGGTATTCTGGGGCAAATACCTTGCTGAAATGGCTGCAGCAATTTCTGGAAAGCTGTTGCATTCAGGTAATTATTAAGAACTTCAGCTTTGATTGCTGATACGTTTTCTTCTCAGTAATTTGAAGTTGTAAATCACTGTTTAAATCCCTAAAAATGAAGTGATCGTTAAGTAATTAAGAGTAGAGTAATCTCAGTGATATCTGATCCTTTGAGACGTTGGAAGAGTAACTTTCTTATACAACATAACATCTCTTTAATATTCTCTGTGGAGATTGCAGGGGAGAAATTGAGGGGTTTTTTTTAAGCAGACCTTAGATTCAGTGCAAACTGGGAATATCATGCTCACAAGAAACATGGTGGCCTGAAATCTGAGTAGATTTTGCCTAGATAATTTTTTTTTTTTATGAACACAAGCAGTATCAGTGGAAGTTAGCTGAACTGAACCACTGGTTTTACCCAGGAATGTTCAAAAATGCTGTCTTTTGAATACATATAAAAGTAGGAAGGGTAATCAATCAGTCAGTATGATTGGCCTGGACTAAGCAATAGGTTAACTTTTCTGAAAAAAAAACATTACTTCAGTTTGAGATTCAACTTCTCATCAGAGCAGACCAGGGGCTGTTTCCAAACAAGCATTCAGATCTAAACTAGATATTGTAAAACTTAGGTTAAAAAAATATGTAGCCTGACAACAGAACTTAATACTCAAACTAGAATCAAAACTAAGAGTTTAGATATCTAAAGCCCCTAAGAGTAATCTAGAAAACTTTTGTATTGTGTGGTGCGTTACTATGAGCTAGCTATTAGGAAATGCTAAACACATAAGTGTACTGGAAATCTCAATCCTCTCTGGAGATTAAATGCCACGCTGAATCAGGTTGGGAAAAAAAGGCACTTCCGTTCCCTCCAGGCTCCACAGTCTGCAGTGTATTCCCAAGGGGTTAAATCAAAAGTGTAAAAAGTTTAACTTTGCAAAAGTCTCAGCTTCAGTGCAGAAACCTAACGTAAGTACCGTGCCTCGGCACCCTGCTCTGGGTAAGCAGATCAAACATGCATTTTTCACTTCAGAGTACATTACAGGTGGATAGACTGTACTTGCAGAGCTGTGGGGCCACTGTACAGCAAAGGATGCAGGAGTTCAGGAGTCAGAAAGAGTTGGAAAGATGGGACATAAAGCTCGAGCTGCAGCAGGTAGTCTGCCTGTCAAGGATTAGGAAACCTGGGTTCAAGTTCATGCTTAAGAGAGTAGTTTGTGCATTGCTCTTTGTTATGATAATTGGATGCAGAAAGAAAACAATGTTGGAGGTTGGAGCACAGGTCTCCTTTGAGTCTTTTGGCTTCTGAACATCTCTTCAGGTGCATCACCTTCCTAACTGGAAACCTGGATTTGGAGCAAGAGGGTGCTTTGACCCAGATCAGCCTATAGATTCATTTCTAGGTTGGAGTTTCAAACGTGAGGGATGTCTGAGACATAAACTTTGTCTTCTAGAATGCCTTCTACAGCCAAGGATGGGATCATCCCCATCCTCTGGCCAGCAGTTCCCACACCGGGGCCAGAAGACAACTGGTGCTCAGCAGATCACAGCAGGTCCAGCTCAAAGGGATCTTGGTGGGTGGCTCACCTGGGGTCACAGGATAGTGCTACAGCCTGTTCCTAATAAGCTAAATCTATTCTCTGGCTCATGTAAACTTCTTACATTACATTTCGGTCTACAAGGGAATTGAAAAAAAAAAAAAGGAAAGAGAATGAGGGATTTTGGTCTGGAAATGTCATAAAAGTATGGTGGGGGTTTTGTTGTTGTTTTTTAGTTTAGGATGTCTTATTTAAATATATGGTGCTTGCTATCTTTTTTGAAAGAGAAGAGTTTCAGAGCTCAGCTTGCAGCTTTGAAGATCTGTCAGAAAACTGGAGATTTAGCTGGAAGCTTGTTTGTGGCTGTCCTTCCAAATTTGTAGTAAGGTTCAGTTTCATGCATTCATAACAATTTTATTTGTTTCCTGTTGAGTGACAGGCTAGAGTTAAAAACATCTTCGAAGAGCTGAGGTTTTTATTGGATGCGAATGTAGGTCATTTTTTTCCTTTGGGTTCCTTCGGTAGAGCCTAAAATTCAGACCATTTTAAGGCAAAGTTCTAATGGTAATATGACAAGATTGTGAGAGAACAACTGTTCTTGAGGTAATTTCTGTTATCAATGACACTGATTTTTTCCGTCAGAAAATGCACCTCTACTGTGTGCTGCAATTCTTGTGACAGATCATCAAGCTACACAAGTCAAAGGCATTGTTTTAAATGCATTGGACATGAATGGTACAGTACTAGACCTTCCTTTAGAAAAAACATTTTAAAATTAATTATCTAACGCTGCAAAAGGTAAAAAGTAATAGATATGTATTTACATTTTCCATATCTCCTGTTGAATCAACCTCTGATCTTGTTAGGCAAGGGAAAAAAAAAAAAGCACCTGCCTTTGATAAGGTGAAATACAGGAACAATTCTCTTGGCTTTTTGGATTTGTCATGGAAGTTCTGTATGCAATGTGTTACTTGATTTTATTTCTAGCATGATTATCTCTCTCCCTTGGTGGATTTTCAGCTGCTGGAGAAGAAATTGATGATGAATTTGATCAATGCGAGAAAATCTTCTTCAATGAAGCAAACTGGCAATTTTATCTAATTCCAACTAGATTGAATGAATACCATAGAGATGATAGGTGAAAACAAACAAACAAAAAAGTTTCAATGGTATATAAGTCTTGTGGTAACTTTCATTGGGAAATAAAATACTTTACTGAAGAAGTATTAGCACCACCAGACAACTTCATGCCCAGACTGGGGAGCAAATCTGTAGAAAACTTTCAATTAGACTGAAGCTCTGAGTTTATCCCTGGGTATAATTGAGCTCTGGACATACGGACGTAGGAGTCTTCCTCATTTACGGCTGAAATAATGTGATGATTTTTCTTAGATCACAGCTCCACTAACAGCGTAGGGGAACTTTTAATATCTACCTTTGAGCCTGGTTTATATTCCTCTTAGTTTCTGCTCCTTCTACAGATTTTCCACTACCTTTTTTCCTGCTGCAGATTTTATCCATGGTTTTCTCTACACCTCAGGTCTGGAGGTCAGAGGCATAAGATTATGTTCTTCCTTACTATTTCTCACAGCTGGCAAGCCTTAGTGAATGGACAGTCATTAGTATGTGTATAAAAGATTTGTAACTTAAGAGACACTTCCTTTTCATCTTTGTCATTGGCACAGAAGCTCTTTAGATGAATAGGCAATCTGAAAAAATGCCCAGTTACCTGAGAAAATATTAAATCAGGCTCTGGGCCCACATAGCTGAAGTATCTTAACTGGCTGAAATGTTTGTTTCTTGTCCGTATGGACGCTGAACATTCTGTACAAGAATTACAAACCATGTGAAATGAGGAGGCAATTTAAATGTTGGTTTTGTCCATTAGGATGTAGAACAGCGCTGTTTTCTTCCATATTTCATTTTATTCAGCAACAAGATCGCTGCAGCTTATTATGCCTCGTTATGTATTTAGCAAAATCAGCAAACAAGTTCAGCAGCTGAATAACTAAAGAGGATCACACACGTGTGAAAGTGTGCAGCAGGAGTCAGAAGTATAGAATTAGAAGCTAAAAATCTTTGTAGGAAGAAGCAGCTCTCTAAAGCTCATCTATGATCCTCGATCATGCAAACAGAGCGAGCATCTGAGTGAGGGAACTGCTATTCAGTAGGGTAATTGAGTAGTTATGGGAAGAGCAGCCTGGATCTTATGCATATTCCGCTAAATAAAGCTGTGTCTCGACAGATGTGCCTCTTGTGAAGCTGCTTCAGCACAGGGCTGGGAGTGTGGCACCTCTCTAGCCTCAGCGGTTCCTTTCTGCTTCAATAAATTTCTTGAAGATGCTAAAAAGTCTCCTGGAAATAAAGAATGAGTGGATAAGAGAAGGACTTCTAAGAGCAGCCATCTCTCCTCCCTTCACAGTGGAAGTGATCTGAGATCTCTGTTCTGTCTCCCACTGGTGATGCAAGTGCTGCCCTTCCACCCACTCCCATCTCCTGTGAGTGCTTGTAGAGTTTTTTGTTTTCATTTCAGCCATTCTTTATAGAAAAATAAAACATTTTCTCCCATTTTACACTTTCAGCTGTTTCACAGATAATTTTAAACATCAGTGTTTCACCCTTTCAAAGACAATATTTAGATGTATTGTCTGTGGAAAACACTTTCCAGACAAATACCAACACGAACAGGCAACAAACAATAAAGATCAGTAGGTTGAATTTTGCTCTAAAGCGATCTTTGTTCTGTGTTGAATAAAAGGTTAGCAAAAACCAAATGTCAAAATAAAGTCTTCCTTCCTCAGCTCATCATCTGTACAACTGGAACATCAGTCTGCAACTGATGGCCATAGTCTCTTTTCTAGAAATAGCCTCTTTCTATTTCCACAGAAATTTGTATTTCTACAATGTAAATATTAAAAATGTGTGAACAGTACCAATCTATAAAAGTTGATGGGAAGTCTTACTGGCTAAGCTGACTCTGCTCCTTAATGGCACCCCCAGGTGTTATCCATCATTCAGCAGGATAAGTAGCAACATCAAACATCTCCGCATGTCGCAGGTTGAGGTCACTCCTGGAGTGTCCTGTCTCCCTCTGCACTGCACTGAGACGGTGAATGGAGCTGCAGGTCTCATGCAACAGTTTGGTTCATGCTCCTTTAGACCCTTCTAGCCTTTCTGCTGCACAGGACTTTTCTGAACCACAAAGAGCTTGTGACCTACATCATCCCCTTTCCTCAAAAGACATGACATTAATGCTCTCCCCATTATCAGCGTTAAATGAAATCACAGTGAACAGACTTGAACGTATCTCTCTAGCTTTGGAGGAGGAGACCAGCCAGTGGCCCATGTGTCTTCTCTATGAGGCAAGCAAATGCACCTGAAACTACAGACTGGGGTGCTCCTGGGGCAGCCACCCAGCACAGATACTGGGCAGGATTGTCCCTGGCCTAATGCGCCTTGATTTGTCCATTTGGTCAGGTATTTTTCATTCACAAGTACAGCCTAATTTTTGAAGGGTCCTGCCAGTGAATATACACCCCATGCTTCTCCCTGGCATCCCCATCACCAGCAGGGAAACTGGTGCCACATGCAGAGCAGATGTTGCTTGAGGAGCCCATGCTGCAGCAGCTCAGGTGGTGCTAATGCATCCACTCAGCATGGTGGCCAGCATCGTCACCAGAGGAAGCCCACATCTGCACCAGGCTTTCATGGAGGAGAGCCCCTCACCAGAAACACGTTCCAGCAGCTGGTGTGCACACAGGCTCTCCTGGAGGCTCTAGCATGGAAAGAACTGTCCAACCTGCCCCTTGCCTCGTCATCTGCAGAGGCCATGCTCCTTCAACTCCAGTCTGCTCTGGTCTGTTGGAGACATTGAAGGCTAATGTGTCTGGTGTGGCAGGAGCAGGTCATGAGCGACGGTACCTGGGCAGTAACACGAAAAAAGAGAAGAGGCATTCAACAGCTGGATCTGTCAGAGGCGTGAGAGCACTTGCCAGGGACTTTTCAGAAGATTTCTTGGGAGCTTGTGTGGCTGGCAATGATGAGTCTAGTAAGCCTTAGATATCCCATGGTATTTTCTGGCAGGTTTGAGGCACTTCATATGGAGTATTTTAAGAGAACTCAATAGGTACATCTACTGGCATGCTCTCGTGTCAGTTCCATAGGTGCTTCTCTTGGCCCTCTCAAGTCAGGATAGGTGCTTCACCTTGAGGGTGTTAAAAATCTGTGGATGTTTAGGCACTGCAAGAGGGTACTTATTTACCTTAGGAAAAACTGCATTAATGCCCTTTAAAAATGAAAAGCAGTTTCTATGAAGAAGTCACAATGAATCTGCAGATCATCTGATAAAATTGATTATTGCATTATTGTCTGATTATAGCATTGAAAAAGTGCAGCTGTTTGCCTCCAACTTCTATGTGATAAGAGCTTCTCAGGTTTTCAGAAAGTAGACAGGAATTTCCATTACTGTATCTGCATTTCCAACGAATCGTGATCCTCCAGCATCATGTTGAGTGTGAGGTGGAAGATGCTTTTTCTTTTCTCTGTAGTACTTTCTAAATTCTCTAGGACTGCTGTATCTCATCTTGTATAACACAGCAGATGGGAGAGAGAACAGAGTGGGGCAGAATCCAGTAACATCCCTTGGATGGTTGGACTGGCAGATTGCAGGGAACTGTGTTGATGGTACCTGCCAAGTCACCAATCAGACTGAATCAATTAATTGTCAAACTGGCACACAACTCCTAGCAGGAAGCTCCGACTCTCATTCCGGTTGGTCTTCTTTGTTTTTCTATTTTTATCAACCCAATGTCACATTTATTTGAAAAAGAAAAAAAAAAAAAAGCTTCATTCTTTTTGTATGAAGGTTCATCTTTTTGTTTACTGACATCTTGAGTATCCGTGCTTCTTGTAACTCTGTAGATAATGCATCAAAGTCAGTACAGCCTGGTTTTGCTAGTGTTTAATGTTTCCTGGATAACAAATTGTTTTCAGGAAGTGAAAATATTATTCATGGGAAGATCTGTTTTAAGATATCAGAAGTTAAAGCATCAGTGGCAATACTGGAAAAGAAAATATGTTTTATTTCTTCATTAGCAACATCCTCTAGATGCTACACTTAAACATTTTGTTTTCTATTTTTGCATGTGTCTTTCTCCAGCAGTAATATTGCTGTTGGCTTCCCATAAACGACCTTGCTTATGTCTTCATATTTATCCGCAGCACCAAGCTATGATTCAGTACACAAATGCAATATATGCATTACTAACAGCACTTTAATTAAATATAGTCTGTAGCAGAGGCAGCTCTTTCCTTGGGGATAGTGAGGTTCATCCCCATTAACCTTATTCCTGTTGGTAAAATTTTCCTAAGCCTTATTTCTTCCAGGGCAGGGGACATGCCAGCCCCACACTGGCACTGGAGCAGTAGGCATACAGAGAGCAGAAGCAGCCCTCATGGGTATCCCCACCAGCTAGGAAGTATTACAGCTGCTCTTTTTCTATATATTATTTTCTTTCAGCTTGTTTTTGCAGCAAATCCAGCTCTGCCTCATCTCCCTGTCTGCCCAAACGCCTGTAAAGATATGAGTCTCCAGCCCCAGCAGGAGCGATACTTCACAGCACAGGAGGAGCACCCCATGTTCTTATACCCACTGGCACAAAATCTGAGGTAACATTGATTAAAGCTGCTGTGGTATGGACAGAAGCTGCCTGACTGGCTGCACCAGCCCCGTGTCCCCACTACTTTTAGGGTAAAATGTCAGGGGTTCTTAAGTGGAAGCTGCAATGTGAGCTCTATGCAAAGAACTGCTCTTCGGTGGACTCACTCGGCAAAAAAAAAAGTTTATTTTCCACAAGTGTAACTTTATTCAAGATATTTTTTTGTCACAGTGCGGAAGACACGATACGCTTGCAGAAGTAGGGACCTGGCCTGTAGGAAGCAGGTGCTCCCTTCCAGTCGCGCGTTGCTGTCAACGGTCTCAAGACATATGTCATTGTGCACGGAAAGGTAGACTGAGCTGGAGCGAGAACGCATATGTAACTAGCTAAGTTTGTATCGAATGAAAAAGAGTTGCAAATGTTTCAGAAAAGAAATGAGCGTGAAATACTGCAGCTTGTGCAGCATCTAGGGGAATCTTGTAATCTAAGATGGTCCCAAAGCTTCGACGCTGGGTGGCAAGGACCAGTTACACCTCTCAAGCGGCGAAGGACTCTGGGTCCTGCCAGACATAGACCATCTGTCTTAGCAGGAGATCCTCCCATTGGATTTGACCTGGTGTCTCCAGTCCTCTCAAAGTCACCAGTGCACACAACATGGGGTTTTTGTCAGTGTTACGACACTGAAGGAAGACAAATATTGGAAGTTTCAACATCCAGTGATAAAGATGGGCATGGCATGTCCTCATACAAAGTTCATGCAGCAAAAAATTCCTAAACGCGTTTGAATTAGCTGAGTGGGTTCAGACCAGGCTATTGCTTTGTATCCTGTGGCCTCGGTGGCTCTAACCTCATAGCAGAAGCCCTCTCTGCCAGAAGATGGCTGAGATCTTGGTTCTGTCGTATCTATGCTCTCAGCCTTCTCCTGGGCTACAGATCTTGCTTCCATTCATGTCAGAAAGCAACTGCACTGGGGCAATATTCACCCTGGATCTGACAAGCCCAAGTACCAGGGAGATCAAATGGCCAAGAGCATAAGCTTTCAGAAGTACAGACCCTCTGAAGAATAGAACATAAATGCACAAGTGTGCGTGGGTGAGATCATTATCTGCACACACAGCAGGAGAACTTGAGTGCACAACTTTTCCCAGAGCCAAAGAGTCACATGCCCAAATATAGAATTGCATACGAAGTCTCAGTAATTTTTAATGTGTTTTAATCCAGCCCTTAGGGTTTATTTGGATCCTTGCCACTCTCTTCCCACATCAGTGCATTATTGAATAATAAGTTAAACCTATTAAAAAGTTGGTTTATGCTGGCTGAAGGATAGAGTTTGAATTGCTGTACAAATTATTTTTCCACTGATGAGCCCAGCGTATGGTGACTCTCTCTCTGCACTTGTCCAATTAATTCTGTTTCTAAACTTGAGAAAAAAACCCCAGAACTTGTATCGAGATAGTTCCTGTTAGGCTTCAATGTGATTTTGATTACATTATACTACAAAAGTAGCACTGGCCTTCCTTCAAGTCTAGGTGAGAAGCTAATTGGTTTCAAACTGTTTTAAATATGCTGAAGTTATAGTTATCAATTATTTTTCTGGAACAATAATAATTTCTCAGATTGAACTCTGCTTTATTAAAGAGCTTTAATGGCTAAAACAATTAAATAACTGACATTATTTTCCTTGTTTCCTCTGCTTTCACATTTAGAATCCTTTGCTTCCTGACCTCCATATCCTGTTGATTTTGATCAGCTTTCATTCCGAGTTTAAAGTGTGCTGTCTGTCTTCTCTCCTTTTAAATTAGTATTGCATTAATGTGTCTTACATTGCTGAAAGGGACTTCAGGAGCTGGTGCCGAAGCAGACGTGGCAATCTCATTTAATAAGCTTGCTATTCATGCTTACTTTTAATGTCTTTTTACTGATCTAATCAATAATTTTAAAGCATCATTGCACCATCTTTGTAGCCATCTCTCATCAAACCGATTACAAATTCTTTTTAATAGATATTCAAGGCTAATGTGCCGTTATAAAATTTCGCTGCAGAAATGCAACAGCACCGAACTCGCACAGAACTGCCTTCAAAACTTCAGCTGAGAGGTGCACAAAATTATTATCCAGTTCCCAGAAAGAGAAATCCTTCTACAAACATTGCATCAGAAGCGAGTTTGTCGCAACGCCGCTTTCAAAACGCGTCTAGTTACTCAGAGACACAGCAGTCTTTTAGTATTCTCTGAGTAGTATATTGTTGTCACAGAACATTTATCACTTTTGATACATAATTATCTGTAAAACAAGGATTAGGATTTTGTTGGGTAAGGCCCAGCCGTATGTGAAATCAGAACAAGGGTCATTACCTTTAATGCCTTTTTATCTCTTCAGATGCTGGAACAATTACCGTTTGGAAGGAAGGAGGACTGGGAGTGAGAATGTGCATATTCCAAGGTGTTCAAGACATCTGCTTGCCTGGATCAGCCTGCAAGAGAAAAAGGAAAATCAAGACATTCAACCAAAAATTAGCAGCTAATTCTCCTCAAAGGCCCTTCGCAAAACCTGTTGTAGGGAATGGAACACGTGCTGGAGAGGGATGGGATGCTGATGGAGTAGAGTGACTGGATTTCCTTATGGAAGAATGAGTTTTTCCTTGGCTGCCTATGTCCAGAGCCATTTTTTTCAGTTCCCACACTGTTTACCAGAGTGATGTAGAGTTTAACTAATGGAAATGAATAGATTTGATATTGAAGCCTTGGGAGAGTTAGCTTGAGTTTTGGAGGGTTTCGATATGAGAAGCCAATATGCATTTCATGAGTATTAGGAATATCGGATTCACCTTGCCGGATCAGATTGATCTAGCTAAAGATCCATCTATCAACAGTGGCCAATATTGATGTCTGATACTGCTCAAATACTTCTTGGATATGTCTATGACAACTGCTCACTCTGACCCTGAGCAGCCAGATAACTTCTCTCATATATCACCCTCATATATTTCTGTTATCTCAGAGTAACGGCAGACTTTTTATTGGGGTATTTTTGTTTTATTTCAAGTATATTTTTTTGCTAATTGTCTTTGTATCTTACTAAGCTTCCCTATTATTAGCTGGAAGGCTGAGCTGGTGTCACCGCAGCTCCTGTATTTACCTAAAAGGAAGCATTAAAAAAGATGCTACTAAAGCCAGACGTACTCCTCTGAAAACCCGGAGCAGAGACATCTGATCCTGCTCCCACTGACATTGGGGGGACTGCTGCCGGTGACGTACGTGGGAAGAAGAGGAGATCCTGCAGGTGGGGATTTTTACGGCTTTATGCTGGGTGCAGTGAAGTCGTGATCAAAGCCGCGTAGTCTGAGGTGTGCGTAGTGCTGGCGAGCGAGATCTGAGCGCCTGCTGGAGCCTCTCCGAGACAGTGGGCTGACACACGGTGGGCACAGATGAGGAGAGGCTTTGCAGTAGCTCCAAATAGCCTCTAAAGAACTGCTTGCTTCTCCTACCCGCCTGCGTTCAGCACGGCATGCTTCTCTTCCCACTTAACCTGATAGTTAATGCGAACCGAAGCAGCAAGGGTACCCCTTGCTCTGCCCACAGGAGAAGGCTTTCTGGAGCACACAGAAGGAAAAGGGAACTCCATTTTCTTCTCTCTGGTGACTCTTTCCATGTAGACTCCTGCAGAATGTCATGGAGCCACCATAAATGTTATGAAAATGGACTAGATGATCACTGTAGGTCCCCTCCAACTCAAAATTATTCGACTCTACTCTACTCTACTCTACTCTACTCTACTCTACTCTACTCTACTCTACTCTACTCTACTCTACTCTACTCTACTCTATTCCATTCCATTCCATTCTATCCCATTCTACTACCAAAAATCCCCCAATAAACAACCTGACAGAAGGCAGCTGCTAACACAAGGCATGCTGCACCTGGGGGCTCGAGGAAAGATTGGTTTGGAATAGCTTTTTTTTTTTTTCTACTCAGCTGAAAATGTACTTAGTGAATTCAGAGATCAGGCTACTAGACCCAGAAGACAATTCTTTCTCCAGATTGAGAGTCCAAGCCACAGTAGCAGGGTCTGCTTGTTCATTCTGCCAACATGGCTCCTTCACCAAGATTAATTCTTTTCCTTTGTATTTAACAGCACCTTTAACTAGCACGACACACCCAGCTTTATGAATATCAGCAAACTAATCTCCCACCAGGTTGCCAGATACTGTGGTTGGTCTGCAGGAGAGACTTCTGTCCGATGGCAATGTGACCAAGACCACCAGCAGACAACAGTTGCAGACCCACGTAGTGACTTCAAGCTGGTGCCCTCCAAGGACTAAGTAAAAAGTAGAGATTTTCTCGGTTTTGTTACCACTGCTCTAAATTTTCCTGTCTGTTTCTTAAAAAACACTCTTTATTTCATACTTGGCATAAAAAATTCCCCAGAACGTATCACAAAACTTTAAAAGCAAAATAGCCTGGCCTTCCTTCCATGGAGTCTATGCACAGGCTTTTCTCCAAGGCCTAAGTTTCATTATCCAAAACATACTTGGACAATTTCAACCCTTGTCATACTCACAGCCTGAATAAAATGTAAATTTAAATTTATCTGAATAAAATCAAATCCCAGCTAAGTATATCCTGAAACTGGAACCTAGGGCTGAAGTGTAAAACCCTTGGATCAGAACACGAACCCACTTCTAAGTCCCAAACCATAATGGACCTATACCTCACTTAAGGTATGGCTGCATTCACATGAGAAAATCGATTTTTGTAAAATTTTGGCTTTTGATACCTAGAGTCTTTGATCTAATATCTACAATTGGAGGCTGAGCAGCTATAAAGCATATGTTGCGAAATGCAGAACGGGGTATCTGACCCTCTGCTCCAGCACTTCTCAGCCTCCTGCTTCCTAGCATCCTTTTCTGAGCCCTCAGGTCCTAATTTGTGCACAAAGTGCCAGCTTTTCCCTCCTTTCCATGCCAGCCCCAATCTCATGTCTGTTCTAAATACGGCTTTGGCAATGGTCGAAGCGTTTGGTTGAAGCGCGTGCGTGTTCTAACCGGTACGCTTTCTCTGCGCAATTCCTTTACAGGAACACGCCAGACTGATTTGAAAGCACCTGATACAGGAATGAGTTATTAGCCTTTCTACCCAGGAACTGGAAAAACCCCACAGCTACACTAGAATAACCAGATCTATGCCAGTGACAGGTAAAGTGACGCAACCTCCCAGCGCTCACAATGCTTTTCTCCAGTTGACAGCATCGCACCTCGCCGTGACAATTCAGTCTCGGCTGTTGTCACGTTTAGCATCTGTCAGTTCCCATGCCAGGGTCTCAGGACAGGTTGGACAGAGCCCACCAGTCCTCTGTTACAATCTCCAGGTCTTTTGAAAAGAAAATGCAATCAAGACTCCAACTTTTAACTTCCAGCATGCCCTGAAGCCAGCTGAGCACACTCTTCCCTCTTCAGTTTCTAATATGCTTGTGTTTGTCCTTGTTGTACAAGTAGTTCTTGGCCAGACAGAACTGTCAACTTTGCTGGAGACACAATGTAAATATTTTGAGCTCGTACAGCGGTGTACTTACTGAAGGAAATTGCGCTGCATACCAGTCTGCGCCGGGTTAACAGAAAAAGCAAGTTTTCTCATCTCTTTGGAGCAGCTCAATCTGTAGTGTGGTGCATGATTTAGCAGCATTTGTGATGTTTCCCTGATTAATTCTTAAACAGGTCTCCTAGCAACAGACCAAGGGAGACCACGAGTACTTTGCCATAGGAGAAATATCTTTGTGTTTTCGTGTGGTGTCAAGTATTAGGATTCTTACTTTCCCATTTATGAATGTGCACAGAGGTCTCTGTCATGCAGTCACTTCTCTGCATATATATTCCTGAGATAAGGCACTGGGTTAGGTAGGCATGATAGAAATAAGGAAAGTAAGTAATTTCTTAAAATTCTAGCGACTGGATTTGAAATTCACAGTAAGAACTTGGTTAAAATATTTAAAATATGCCAGGTTCAACTTTAGAGATTTTTAGGATACATTCGCTACCTGTCTAGGTAATTCATAGATGAAAAGAGTGAGAAAAGTAAGGTGAAACTGTTTTTTTCATATATTTCTGCACAAAGAACAACTGTATTTCCAATTAATTTCTACTGTTACAGAAACAGTGTGCAAATATGTTCGAGCTCCTGTCCGATACGATCAGAAAATCTGAAATTAGAGTGTGACCCTTATACATTTTTTAATCTGTGAAGCTGAAATAAGACCGCAATAGAATAAATGCACTATTTCCATTATTTCTTTCTACCTTCCAGCCTATAAAAGCCCATTCCTTTAAAAATTAGGCACAGTGCCTGCAAAAGAAAGTGTCATTAGCAAAAAAAACCAGCATGTTTCCACTGAAACACTAAGTATCAGTAGTATTCATATGTGATCTGAATTAAAATTGAACCAAAAGACTGCAGCGTTTGTGCATCTTTCTGGAAAAATAAAGGTGGAGTCTCAATGGCAGATTTGTCTTTGCACTCAAGGAAACCTCCCACTGAGTGTGCCAGGAGGAAAAAGCCGGTATTTTCCTAGGGGCAGTAAGACAACTAGTTAACTCAGGGAGAAGACAGTTGGAGAATTGTGAGCTGTTAAATGCTTAATTAAAGGACAATACAAAAGAATCTGGGCAGACACACAAGCAAGGTATTTGTCCTCTCCCCAATTCTAATAAAATTGTTGTTTCGATAGATTTATTAATTGACCTCAGGATTAGACGCTTTCCTCAAATGTGTCTTCATGATCTAGAGGTAAAATCAGCTTAACAGCAGAACACAGATTCGAAAGTGAAAAAGGAGTTGAAGTGCTGAAGAGTCAAGAAATAAGGATAAGTGCATAGCTGTGGGGCTAGGCTTCTTCAGGAAGTGAAATCTAACAAAACAGATTTATTTTTCCTATAAGTTATATCTGGGGAAACAAGTCTTCATCATAGAATCACTGAATGGTTTGGTTTGGAAGGGAACTTTCAAGGTCATCCTGCAGGGAGCAGGGACATCTGCAACTAGAGCAGGTTGCTCAGAGCCCCATCCAACCTGATCTGGAATGGTGTCAGGGATGGGGCAACGACCACCTCTCTGGGCAACCTGGGCCAGGGTCCCACCACCCTCGTTGCAAATGTGAAATTAATCCCAACTTTCAAGCTGTTGTAATTTCTGAAGAGCGCACGGTGAGTATTTGCATGGTGAGCAGGAAGGTAGGATGGGTGTATGGACTGAGAGGAGAGTTTGGTTTCCCAGTGCCGGGGAGTGGGCAAGGGATGGTGAGGTCTGCAGTCCCCTGCCATCCACACAGGGATGCTGCTCCACCCTGCACCCTGAGCTCAGCGCTGCTTCTACCTCAGCTTGTCCTCCACTTAGGGCAGAGGTGTTCAAAAGTATGAAGCCTCAGCTTCCTGATTTCCAGTCCTCAGCTCTCTGCTCCTCTGCACTGTGAGCAAGCAGTTCTTTATGCTGAGAAACAGCTTGGCCCTTCGAAGAAGCGTATAAGACTATCCATCATTAATAGGAAGGCTTAAAAGTATGTTTAATTTTGTTGTCTTTGGGAAAGCAGCAGACTAAAATTCCAGCTGCTCAAAATATGTCAGCACTAAGTGCAACTGCAGGGCTTTGAGAGTAAATTGTAGAAGCCACGTTGATTTATACTGTGCCTGCTGCTGGAGTGCAGTTGGGTCTCTGTCTTTTATCAGTGGTTCGTTATAGGGACATCCCACCATAGCTGCTTGATTTTTATTCTTAAAGTTTGAATAGTTTAAAATACAGGGGCAGTTCCTGAGGAAGCTGCAGTCTTCAGAGAAGCTGAACTACATCGGCACAATCCAGTAACGATTTTCTCCAAAGAAACACCGGCTGCAGCTCTTACAGCCAAGCCCGCCTTGCAACATTAACATCCCCACTTCTCTCACAGAAAGGTATTTCAGAAGATAAAGGGGAGCGAGGTTTCCATATCCTTTCAGCAGATGGCATCAATTAATCTGTCTTGTAACTCAAAATGTTAATAATTTATAAGAATGAGAGAACATTCACTTATTTTGTTCCACTTCCCACAGGCATACACTTAAAAAATGCTTCCTACCTTATCTTAATTCTTATCTCCTATTTCATAATTACCATTTTGCTATACTTTCTGCCCCTGTCGTAGCTTAGTTGTGTTTTTTGAAATTTAATCAAATAATAATTAAATTCTGAGGGTAACACCTCTGGTTATCTCTTCATAATTAAACTTTACTTTTTTCTTCAGAAATATTTGTAAGGAAAAGGCAATTCCTTGTCAGAATGAATGCATATCATTTGTGTGTGAGTTTTGATTGAAGTGACTTTGGCAGGGCATTCAGAGGAGCTATACTTAATGCATTTAGATACTGGCTTTTTGGCTTTTTTCTTTTTTCATTTAGGATTGGTTAGCTGCTTTCAAGAAGTCTGTCCTAATTTCAGCTGGGACGGAGTTGATTTTCTTCCCAGTAGCTGGTGCAGGGCTATGTTTTAGACTGAGTGTGAGAATAACGTTGATAACACACTGATAGTTTAGTTGTTAAGCAGCACTTACCCTAAATCAAGGACTTTTTTGTTTCCCGTGCTTTGCCAGCGAGGAGGTGCACAAGAAGCTGGGAGGGAGCATGGCCAGGATAGCTGTCCCAAACCGGCCAAAAGGATGCTCCGTAACATAGAACATCATGCCCACTATATAAACTGGGAGGAGTTGTGCGGACTGAGGGGGGCAATCACTTCCTGGGCACCAGTCAGCAGGTGGTGAACAATCACACTGTACAGCACTTGTATTTCTTGGGTTTTGTCTCTCTCTCTTTTTGTTATCTCCCTTTTCATTACAACTATTATTATTATTATTATTACATTACATTTTATTTTAATTATGAAACTGTTCTTA